>CM056954.1:6482131-7082131 GCA_029856935.1 Cyclocarya paliurus | reverse complement strand
AGACACGCTTTTGTCTCTTCTCCATTATTCTTAAGTAAATGGTCTATTTCATGCATATATTCCAAAAAAATATATCCTCTTGCAGGTGACAGCGTCGGCTTGGATAAATGATCTGAGGAATCAGATTGGGCGTACAAGAATTCTCAGTACTGTCTACCGTTCTGCTTCAGCTCTGGGTTCTCATCTTCCATCTGTTGCCAGTGCTAGAGCAAAAGTTGCTGGGGCGGGGGCAATTTTGCGCCCAGTTTCCAATGGTACACAGGTAACTCTTTTCTACTAGACAAAATTGATTTCCCCATGCACTTAATTATGACATTGCGTCTATTTTGAAAACCTGTGCATAATAGAAATTTGCTAGTGTTTGTCCTTTTTCATCAAGTAGCCATTAGTTGATCTCTTTTCCTAGTTCCTGGCTTATCTGAAGTTTCGGGCCTTTGTTATGCAATGCAGCTGTATGGTAAGCAGTAGGATCCGGTTGCTCAAGTGACATGATTATAAGTTGGCTGAATCAGTTCTTAATACTAAAAAGAAAAGAAAAACTTATTAAAAAAAGTTCTTAATATTAATTGGCGGTTAATCTCTCTCTGTTGATAAAGAAGTTGAGAGCACCCAAGTTTACTTGATTCATTTATTAATTTAAATTATTCCATTTATCCATTTGATTGCATTTCTGACGTCTACAGGTTGTGATGAAGAGAGCTCAGAGCATGGCTCAGGCAGCATGGACCCGTCCTGCCCTTAGCTTTTCTTCTTGGTCGTGCATGGGTCCCCGTCGTCAGGCCACTGCTACTCATACTAACTCAAATGAGGAGGGGAGTTCTCCTGAATCTTCTGCTACCAATATAGAAGCTTCTGAGCATTTCCTTTTGCCCCCCGAGAAAACCACAACTGCTTTTGAATGTCCTGTATCTTCGTCTATAGGAATGGAATGGACAGCAGAAAGTGAACTTTCTTATTCTGATGAAATATACCCCGATGCTTATGGGGATGCTGAAGATGATGTCATTGGCCATAACAGTCATGAAGACTGCATAACTGAAGTTGAGCTATGGCAACAACTTGAGCATGAGCTTTATGATAAGCCAAAAGGTCAGGAGGCTGATGTGGCAAAGGAAATACTAGAAGAAGAAGCAGCAGCAGCCATTGCAGAGGTAGGTGAGGACCAGCCAGAGAGCTCTACGCGAGAAATAAAAGAAGCACACAGATTTTTCCCTCCAGGGAGGATCATGCATATTGTTACCCTTCACTCTGATGGGGCCGCATGTGAAAGTGACGGTGGCCCTACCGCCAGTAGCTCAGACAATGGCAAGGTAGAAGAGACTAAAGTTGGAATTTTCCTCACTCCAAGATCGGTGTATAGTAAATTGAGGTTGTCACAAACCATGATTAATGATCATTTCATGCCTGTCTATAGAAGGCAGATTGAAAGATTAATAAAAGAGTTTGAAAAGGAAGAAGGCGTTGACCATATGACTGGAGAAGTTTATAGGGAAAGAGATTATTTCAACAGATGAAATAACAACACCACCAAAAGGAACCCAAGTTGTTTACCTTACTGATTTTGAAGCCAAGCTAACTAGAAGCCACCAGATTTATTGTAAAGCTCCTAGTGGTAAACCAAGGAGCAAGATTGATCGAACTCGTTCATGCTGCTCTGAAAATGATCCTTGTCAGGAATGTCATCTCAGTTATGTGTGTACAGTAACTGAAATTGAAGTCCACTGTAAATTTAGTTTTGAGGTTACAAACTCGGTATCTTGTTCTCAATCGATTGTTTTGATACAACGGTTCTGTCTTTGTTCATTCCTCCGCATAGAAAATTTAACTAATACAATTTTCGTGTTGATGATTGCATGAATGTGTTCAATTTTGATCATTGACACGAAGCTGGGATGCAGTGAAGAAAAAAAAAATGAGAATGTTGAGAAAGAAAAACGAGAGAAAATCAGGAAATGGGGTAATTTACTCTTAAAAAAATATTGACTGATCTACAGTCTACTGTTTCATGATCCTAGCTTTGAACGACATCAGGGATGCTTGTGCTACTAAATGAAGACAATGACTTGTCTTTAATTTATTGGAAGATTGTCTGAAAACAGTCTATTCCCCAAGCCCACTTGCCACGGATAGGTATTTGAAGTAATCTAACCTATTATTCATGATTTGGAATTTGGAATTATTTTCTTAGATACATAGCATAAGGCAGCAATTCAGTCAGATCCAATATCTAAGTGTCACACAACAAAGCTAGAATACACATCAGCAGTCATCAAGATTAGAATTAGAATATTCCTTGCAAAATAAGATAGACTTAGATATATTCACTAGTAATCTCTTCACTAGTAATCTCTTGCTATGCTCTTTTACTAATGAAGTTTCTAAACCACATATCTTATATGAAAAATTCTTCTCATTAGCCACTATTCACTACCTCACACCCCACATCCTATGAAAAATACTTCCAAAAAAAAAATTATAAGTATGGAGTGTGAGAGTAAATAGTGACTGATGAGTAGAATTCCTCATCTTATATTTGCCCACGTGGCTTCATGGGAATCTCATTGCTAATGTGGTTTTAAAAGCATAACTAATTGATCTAATCACGATTAATAAATCTATGGGGTCCTCTTTTCCTATTGTTATCTCAAATACAGAATCATGGGCTTTTTCTTTTCTTTTTTTATCAAAAAGAAAGATGTTTCAGGCTGCCATGACAGCAACAATCCAAATCCGCCTACATCATTTTACTTGCATTAATTGAAGTTTTTCTTTCATTTTACTCCTCTCTAATGTCTTTTGCCCAAAACCATGCCTACTTGAGATTCATTCACGAATTTGAATGCACAAGCAATTTCTCTTGGAAAAAGGCATTAATTCTCTGCAGCCAAACATCGTCTCAATTAGCATCACAAATATTATACTTAATTAATTAGCAGTATAATATATAATCCTGATAAAAGAGGTCCAACTTGCAGCCAATTTGTTTTGAGCGTCACTATACTACCACTTGACCAACTAATTAATTATGACAATATAAAATTGATTTGGACTAGCGCTGACTATAAGTGTAATGGGAAAATATCAAATTAAATAAAGAAAAAAAGAGCTACTATTTGTGATAATGATAGTTACCAACATTAATGCATGTTAACGCAATATTTTTTTAAACATTATTTTTCCTTTTTTTCTTTCTTTTTTTATTTTAATTCATTTGATTGATTGATTGGCATTAAATAACCACTGAATAATGGAATATCGAGGGAAATTTTATATACACAAACACAAGTGCATCTTGATCTTATCCTTTTGTATGGTATAAAGATAGATTAATGGAGAATATATATACACTGGACATGAAGATCAATGGTCAATGCATGAAACATTAATGCGGTAGATGTTTTGGACCCTCTTCTTACTTACACGAAACTAGAGAGAGAATACCATTGATGCATGTGATCTGCAAAGATAACAGATCACTAGATGTTTTGGCTAGAGAGAATACGACAGAACATGTCTGTAGCACTGGTATTGGTAGCAGATGTTTTGGACCTTTCATTGCATATATATATATGTCGTAAGAGATGATAACAGTGATTGTTGAATCCGATGATCAAGAGAAGGTGAAAATTATGGCATGATTCGTTGCTGTTTGGAAATGGAAAGCCATACTCTTAATAACCACAAAGCTGGTCTACGATTAATATAGCTGACATTCATATTTTCTACGGCTAGACAAAGAATAAAAACAGGGAAAAAAAACACATGACATATGGCTTAAACAAACAAACAAAACTCATGCAATTATACATGATGTTTTCGACTTTGACCCTCCACCAAAAAATAATAATAATAATAATTAAAATTAAAAACAAAGAGAAAATTAGACACTCTTTGGACCAGATTTCCAGTTTTTGGAAGGTGCCATTTTATTTTCTATATCATATTCATTATTCACCACCACCCTCCAATCACTTCATTTTTCCAATTTTCCCCCTTTCACTCTACCAACTCAATTATTGAAAGACAAGGAAAGCCGAGAAGTGAAGATAAAAACAAAATAAAATATCCACCACGTACGGATATCATGAACAAGAAATCCCTTTGATACACTTGAAAATTTAACACATACCTGCAAATCATTGAAAAAAACAAATACTATTTTAGGTCCACTTGGCTAATTATTATCAATATGACAATATGAATTGTGAAGTACACGTCAGACGGGATTATACTGCCATGTCAAATTTAACTTTCAATCAGTCACCACCTCACCCTTCCAGGCATCCTTGGGCCCCACCACAATTGTCTTAATTTGTTTGACCTAAGCTAATTAAGCGTGTCCACCTATACAACAAATAAAAAATCAAAAGGAAATTAAAGTGCCACTTCACACAAGAGATGGGGAAACTTCTTTTCAAGTCATCGCGTGTTCCCTATTATTAAGATTTAGTTTAGATTTAGAAAGTATTTATCTTAATTTATAATTATAATTTTTTTAAATTTTTATATAAAATATAATAATTAATTTAATTTTTTTTAAATCTAAATATAATAATAATATTAAAAAATAATATTTTAATAATATTTTTTTTTTAACTTTCATCTTTCATTTACATCTCATCTCATCTCATTTTATCTCTAAATCCGAACTGACCCTAAAACTAATTAATTATTAATGCACTCATAAACTTGGATCATTTTATAAGGTCCTTTAGAATTAAGAATTCTCACAAATTTTCTTTTCTCAAACTTGTAATTAAAATTGACAATGAGAATGATTAAGAATGTCCCACATGCAATATGCATGCTCGTGTTCTATCAGCTTCTTTTGCTAAAAAAATATTAATCCCATAATGCTCAAACTTATACACTAGAAGACAAATTTTGTTGCAAGCTCGAATTAAGTTTATACTTTTGACTCCATATATATATATATATATATATATATAATTTAATGCACCCAAACATATTATATATGCATGTTTCGCATGCATGAGCGAGACTTTTGGATGCGAAGGTGTGTACATATTTGCAGAGTTCATTTGAAGAACATATAGAGATCATGAACACATGGAGCTTGCATGTGTTTATATTTTTTAATTAAAAAAATTTATTTATAAGTCTTTTTATTGATATACTTAAGACATTGTTGGAGTGAGAGTTTTTCATGCTAGTTACCATAAAAAAATAATTCATGTTGTTATGTATGGAAAAAGAGATCATGGGTTAGTGGCTTAGTTGCAGGTCCCTTTCACAATCGATATGTGCAATAATTTCAGTCTCTGATCTCTTTTATTTATTTATTTGGCTTTAGGCAATGAATAATGCAAGCGTCACCGGAGCTACCGCTGGCTCTAACAGGACTCTTAGGCAATTCTAGGTCCATTTCTTTTGTGCGTGTATATATAATATTAAGGTTTATTATGTATTTGACTAAGACTGGTCGGTCTTTCATGTTAATTCGTCATCCAATCGGATCGTTGAGGCATCGCCAAGGAGGGATATGAATATCCTCGTGCTTGGAAATAATAATAATAATAATTATTATTATTATTATAATTATAATTACAATGGAGGGGAGATATTATTGGTTGTGACTGCAGATAGAGATCAGGAGTTGCGTAGAATGCACTGCTGAACCATAATAATCAAGCTCAATAATTACAAGCTTTCGTTCACTTGAGTCCAAGATTTTTTGGAGCAATGGGATAGAGTTTGTAAGAATACTTATTGAGATAAACTTCCCACCAATCCGTCTACTCTTTCTCAAATAACAGCCTGTCAATAAATTTGAGCACGTAGCTTTTCCAATTTCACATTTTATATGTCTGTATACAAATTGATAATGTTGTGAGAGTCTCTCCCTCCCTCCTCTGCAAAAACTCATCTTCCCCCTATCCCTCTATCCGTCTTCCACCGCTGCCCACCCTCCAACTCTCTCGTTGACGACAGAGCACCTCTCCCAAAACCAACGTTGGGGTTGGTGAACTGTCCGCCATGACCTCATTCTCCCGTCAAATTTTTTTTTTTTTGTTCGTATTCCTCCATTTGGTATATGCTTGATTTGAACTGAAGTCATGTTATTGTTTACAAATGCATGAATTCAAATCTAAATTGTTTATGAGTTCAGTATTTCGGATTTCAGATATTTATAAAGCTAATTAATGCAAAATCCCAAATGCGCCCTTAACATATGAGCAAAGTTTGGACGTCCCATCTCAGTTATCTGTCCAAAAAAACAATGAAAAAAAAAAGATATTTTGATATTTAAGTATTAATATGGAAAGATGCTTGGATCACCGAAAAAAATGTGACCATTATTAACATTAATTAGGAGATTGCAGCCAAATTAATTAGACTGTTAGAGTACTTGCTGAACAAGAATGAACTCCATTTAGGAGAATCTGATTTGTGGGGATCTTCTAAGCTGTACCTCGCACGATTCGAGGTTACGTGGCGAGTAAAGATTGCTCAATAAATCACCTAAAAAACGAGGAAGAAAAAACCTCCCAAAACAGCACATATGGGCCTAATAATAGACCCCTCCAAGTCGTGATATGATGATGCTTAGCTGGCAAACCAACGATCGACGGCCAGTATTCACTGACAGCAATTGTTGCTGATGTGGATTATACCGCAGTCCTCTCCTTTAAAGCTTCAATCATTGGGTTTTCTCTCTCCCCAAAAATTCTCTCTCTCTCTCTCTCTGGAACTCTGTCTCTCTCCCTTGAAAGCCTCCACCATTTTCTTCTTTCGTTCATAATTTAGCTTGGAGTAGAGGATTTTGTGGAGGAGAAAGAGAAAGAAATCTCTTTGTTTGTTCTTAATTATAAGATTTGGGTTCCTTTTAAAGTTATCAAAACACAGAGAAAAAAGTGAACAAATAACAAAGGAGAGAAATTTTTGGGTTTCTTTGCGTTGCTTACGAAGATCATTGGAGAAGATCATACAGGGCCAGAGTCCTTTTGGGCTTGTTTGGATTGTCAGGTTTCTTTTTGAAATGGTTTTCATGAGTGAGATTTTCTTGGCAGACGAAGATAAGCTTGAAGAAGGAGAGTGGGAGACAGAGAGATAATATACATCCAGTGCCAGATTGGCAGAAGTAGAAAGAGATAACGAACGAGAACAAGAATAATTGGGATTCAATTCTTTCTGCTTCTGCTGGTAATTTTTTTTTATCAAAGTTCTTTTCTGTATTTGCCGTTGAATATTGGGTTTTTCTCTATGAATTTGATGAATAAGGACTCGTTAATGTCCTTGATATATTCGTATAGATTGATTCTTCTTTATAATCTTCTCGTGGGTGTGTTCCAGAAAATAAAAGATTATGTTGGATTTCATTCCCGATTACATGTTTTCAATTTCATAATACATGGTGACTGTGAGTATTTTGTTTCTCTGATGAATCACATTAATGTACAAGTGAGGAAGAAATCATTATAGGAAACGATATTAAAGCATAATCAAGTTGTCGGCTTTGTGAAAACCATGCAAACATGAAAAAGGAAATCATTTTTTTTATATTTTTTTCTTGGCTAATAGTTGTTTCGTATTTGGAAGCAGTGAAAATGTGTATATCCATCCATATGTACTTGGAGCTTGAAGTCTAATTTTTCTTCATTTTCAGGGTTATTGGCAATGTCTGCAACAATAATCAACGACCCAATGGTAATATCAGCCCCGGAAACACAACCACCCGCAGTAGCTACCAAACTCAGCACCCAAATCGAAGTAGAATTCGCCATGTGCGACTGCTGCGGGCTTACCGAGGAGTGCACGCCGGCGTACATAGAGCGCATCCGGGAACGTTACCAGGGCAAATGGATATGCGGTCTATGCTCCGAGGCCATAAAAGACGAGATCATGAGGTCCGAAAGGCTAATTAGCACTGAAGAAGCAATCACGAATCACTTCAACTTCTGTAAAACATTCAAGTCCTCGGAGCCGCCCCCGAATCCCACCGTGCATTTGATAGCTGCCATGAGACAGATTCTTAGACGCAGTTTGGATTCTCCGAGGGGAATGAGGTCTGCGCCAACTAGTCCGGTGAAAGGTGACCTGAATATTCATGCTCCGGGGTTTCCCAGGTCTGGCAGTTGTATTCCTAGTCTTACCGGTTCGTGAAGGTTTGGGATGGAAAGGGAACAATATAGAGACATACATGGGGGAATATACGTTTCTTCTTTGTGCAAAATGAACACCCAAAAAAGGAATAAAGGTTGAAATGATTAATGTAGTTGTCTGGTTATGATCAGGTATATATGAAACTTTTTTCTCTCTTGTTTAAAACTTTACTTTGTTTTCTCTGAATCCATACACTTGTCTAGCTAGTGGCGTATTATTCTGATTGGAAAACTGCAAATGCTAAACACTTCACCTCACAGTTTACAAGGTGTTTAACTAATAAGAAATGATAGTTGTAGTATGCAAGCGTCGTGTAATCAATTTGAAAAAAAATGAATAAATATGAGAGTCACATGAAAAAAATTAATTTTTTAATAGTTAATTTCACTCTTTTTTAAAGTTACTGCGCGGTGATTGCGCATTCCACGACTGTACGTATGTAGCATTACTCTAACTAATTACATATGCTTTAAATTGTGGCTTGAAAATTTTGCCAGCTAGGTTGTGACTGGTTCAAGCACTTGAATTTTATGTATACTTTCTCTAAAATGTAACTAGGCTGGTGAAGATTGCATTAGTATAGTTCAGATGGAGAAAGTTGTGGAATATGATGCCTGATTAGGCTGTTCTGTTTTGAGCATGGGCATATCACAGAGTTTTAGGATGGCATCTGTAGAATTACGCTAGAAATTATGACTCTATGCCAATATGCCATTAAATTATACATGTAAGTTGCAAATTTTTTTATGAGATCCTGCAGATATGGTAGCGTGTCGTGGCTGCATTACATGAGTTGTATAAACGATTCCACTGCCAAATATGACAAATTGATTGAGCTGTCCGACACTGTACTTTATAGCCTATTTTGGGGAAGATTATTCAATCCTTCCTCACAATTGTGCAGATCATGAGATATCGACCAGAGGCCAGATTTGTAATAATCTTCAGGTTTAGAGTTGAACGACTTAGGGTGCGTTTGGTTGTTGAAATGAGTTGAGCTGAGTTGAGTTTAGATAATAAAATATTGTTAAAATATTATTTTTGAATATTTTTATTGTTTTGAAATTTGAAAAAGTTGAATTGTTTATTATATTTTGTGTTGGAATTTGAAAAAATTGTAATGATGAGTGAGATGAGATGAGTTTGGTTAAGGAACCAAACGAAGCCTTAAAAAAATGTGATTGTTGTTGTACTTCAACTTGGGTTTTTTTTGGTGGCTTACATGTGGCATGGCGCAATTTATTAGAATCTGGCTGTTTTAACTCTCTACAAGAGATCAGGACTCGAAAGTGAGGGAACTCACGAGAGAGCCACCGGTGACGGTCCAGTTGGTTGGAGAGCTCCATGATTCCACTGTTGGTGTATGCGTTTGGGTTTGTCCGATTATGTCTCTCTCACAGTCTCAAAGAGATAAAGGTTCTACGTAGAATTTCCGATACAAACTTTTTTTCAGATCTTTTGGGGAGAAACCTGCATTTTGCGGTGAAGGAGATTTTCGTTTATAGGATGAAATTTCCGTTTCGCGTTTGAAAATCACGGAGGTCTTAAAATATAAACAAAATAAAAGAAATAAAAATAAAACCACGCTGTCTGATTGTACGGTATGTGATGGAAGGATTTTACGATAGCAGGACTCGTTTTTTGAACTATAGAGTGACGAATACTGCGAGATCAACACGTGGACGATATTCATAATCTTACCGGCTATTATAATGTCTCACAGTTCCGTTGCTTGACATCGACAAACGAATTACTTGACTTTTTTGCAATCTCCAGAAAACTCATCCTTTTCTAGTCCATTACCTCCATTTATAATAGGAAAATGATGTATTTAAAAAAAAATTATAAAAATTTTAGTTCTCCTCAATGTCCACGTATCACGTTGAAAATTATAAGATTTAAAATTTTTAATAAAATAAGTTTGGTAAGTAAAATTATAAGTACATAGAATAATATTCTTCGTAATAATATATTACACATTTAAGGATGTCTTTGATAGATAAGATGAGATGAAAAATTCTCAAAAATTTTCAAATGATTTTCTTAAACATCTCTCTAATACAAATTTTTTTTTAATTTTTAATTTTTAATATTTTCATCTAATCATTACAATTTTTATAAATTTTAAAACAAAACACAAAAATTAATATAACTTTTTCAAATTACAAAAAGTTATATTTAAACAATTTTAACTTTAGAATATTTTTATTCAATTTATTCTCACATTTTTTAAAATTCAATAAAATATTTTAATTTAAATTATTTCATTATTATTTATAGAAAAGTTATTCAACACAATAACTCTATACCACACATTTAGTAAGAGAAAAAAAAAAAAAAACAAGTGTGTGGTATAAGATTAGTAAATAGAAATTTTCTTTGAATTATTAGATATTGCAAGTGTTTAAGTCACTCGTGCTACTTTCAAGTTAAATATTTTATATTTTTAATTCTAAGTATTAGTTAAGGTTTAGATAGTAAAATTGTTTTATTTCATCTTATCTTATTATTATAATTTTTTTAAAATTTTATATAAAATATAATAAATAATTTAACTTTTTTAAATCTAAAAATAATAATAATATTAAAAAATAATATTTTATAAATATTTTATTTCAACTCACTATTCAAACTGTACCTTATTATACTCAAAATATTCTTTTTATTACTTTAACATAACAATATTTTCTTATTTAAATCTCGAGTTAACTATATATTATAAAAAGTTTTTATTTTAAGATTCTTATGGATTTTAAATTCAAAAAATCTATTCAACTTCTTACTATTCACACAACCTCCACACACCATATTATTTTTATTTTTATTTTTTATTAAATATTTAATATATGAATAATGAATAAAAAAATTAAATTAGTTTAAAAAGAATAAACTTAAAATTTTTTTTTTAAAAATATTAAAATTTAAAAAAATGTGGTGTGTGGAGGTTGGGGAGGTTGTGTAGAATTACTCTTTTAAATTTAAGATTGGGTCCTTTCTTATCCTACGGACAGTCACGTGTTGTCGTTCTGCAAATTCCAGTGTCGTGTATCTCTCTCTCTCTCTCTCTCTCTCTCTCTCTCTCTCTCTCTCTCTCTCTCTCTCTCTCTCTCTCTCTCTCTCTCTCTCTCTCTCTCTCTCTCTCTCTCTCTCTCTCTCTCTCAGAGTATGTATCCAACTAACAACATCATTAACCATTAGCATCATCGGATGAACCTGCAGATTACCGTCAATACGATAAGGTCTTTGTAGCACAAAAACTATCAGTTTTAAGGAAGATCGTGATTAAGTTGTTTTATATGGAGAGCTGGTGTAATTCTCCTTCTTCTTCATCGTCATCGTGCTCCTTCTTTGGTTCTGCAGCTCAAGTTGGGGCAATGCGTCCAAAATCGTCGCCCCTCGAGGATTTGGATTTGGACGGGAAACGAAGGCAAACGCTAGGCTATGTTTGGGTACTAAGACTATGTTTGGGTAACGAACACTTCTCAACACTTTTTAAATATTTTCGTATGGATAAGGAGACTCTACATGTCAAACACAATATTGAACACTTTTGAGTAGTTTTCAAACATCTCTTGCTACTGTGTTTCACTATGAGTCGAGAGTTCACTGCTCGCTTGCGAATGCCAGTGTGCAACGGAGAGGAAGGGAGAGGTTCCTGGTGGCTGGGTCTACGAGAGGTGGTCGCCAGTGTGAAGTGGTGGAGGTGTGGTGGTCTGGATGGCCACGTACGGCGGCGCAAATGGAGAAAGAGCTGGCTTGGTCTCCGGCGTGAGGGGGAGTTGTGTTAGACCCCCACGTAAAATCGCCTCCAAAGTAGCCGCCCATGTCCTAGCCATATCCGGGACATGCCCCTTGATCATGCCACGAGCATGCCTTGGCCCGTGTCTTGTCACACACGGGGTGCCCAACATGCCCATGGACCGACCACATGCATGCCTTGGCCCGTGCCTTGACACGCACGGGGCGCCCAGCATGCAAGCCGTGTGCGCGCCACGCCTTGGTCCCAGCGAGGTTAGTGGCCATGCGCACGCTCGTGCGCATGCCCATGCACCGCGCGGCCTTGCGCATGCGCGCAGGCCACACGGCTCAGCGCCCGCATGTAGGTCGCATGGGTCCGCGCAGGCCGCATGGCCCCGCGCGCGCGCACAGGCCGCATGGCCCCGCATGCCCGCACAGGCCGCACGGCCCTGCACCCCCAGCCAGACTGCATGGCCATGCGCACGCCCAGGCGCACAGCCATGCGCATGCCCACCAAGCGCACGCCCACCAAGCGCACGCCCATGCGCGCGCCCGAGCACCTGCAGCCGGCCATGCCCCCAGCCGCACACCAGCGAGGTTAGTGGCATGCCTTACAGGCATGCCATCCAGCGCACGGGCCCGGCCCGTGCCATGCGGAGCAGGCCAGTGGCATGCCCACCAGGCATGCCATCCAGCGCACGGCTCCAGCCCCTGCCATGCAGAGCAGGTCAGTGGCATGCCCACCAAGCATGCCATCCAGCGCATAGCTCCAGCCCATACCTTGCAGCAAGCTCACATGGCTAGCCACCACCAGCAGGCCGAACATGGCACCATGCCATGCACCACAGCTATCCATGCCGAGCCACTTATCCATGGACCAGACCGTTGACCACCATGCACCTTCCTAGCCGACCCTTGGCTCATGCATACCACGACCATGTGGTCCATGCCACTATCTTCACTTATGTTATTTAATTTAATTATTTAATTTTATTTCTTTTATTGCAAGATGAGCCTTTTGGGGGTTTCCAAGTTGTAACCTTATAAATAGGACCATTAGTCATTTTTTTCACATCTTTTGACAATATTCCTTTGTGGACAACTTTGTTCTTGAGATCACTATCTGTGCCAAGCACTTGGGCTCTTTGGGGTGCAATTCGTGAACCCCTAAGGAGAGAATCACACTTTGCAATTCGTGAATAAGTGTGATTCATGCTATCAATCATATGAGTATTTTCCATTCATTCTCTTGTCTTCCATTTAATTCTTATTGATCTTGATATTTTATGTTCATTATTCATACTTTGTTCATAATTGTTCTTGAGTGATTCGGCCAACAAGTGTGTTGCCTAGTCCAATTGATCTTCCTTTTCCCCACATACTCGACCAACACTTGTTGGCCTACTTGCCATATTCGGCCATCAATTCCCAACAATACCCTTCATCTAATTAATTCCCTCCATAGCCGAGATACACTTTCCATACTAGTTCAAATTCAAATTCGGCTACCTTAGCCTAATTTGAATTAGTCTAGCCGCCCACTCCACTTTCCTTACTAGAGTTTCCATATTGGAACCCTAGTTGACACCATTTAATTCCCTTGGCCGGCCATCACCCTAACCCTAGACAAATCTCAAGTTTTTAGAAAACTTTCCTAAAAACACTCACTTACTCATTCGGCTAAGCCTTGGCCGCCCACCACATTTGCCCTAACTCCAAACCCTAATCACCTCATTCCACAAACCCTAGCCGCCCATCTCACTCATCCAAACCCTAACCCTAATGCAAGTGGCGCCAACCCTAGCTCACTCTAGTGCCGTGCACCACTCTCCATTGTGATCTCAACACTTAGCCAATTTTCACCTCCCATACACTTCCTACTAGCCTAAACACTAACCTCACTTTACCCGAATTGTCACCATAGCCAACCTTGAGCGTGAACCAAGCAAGTGAAGAACTTGAAGTCGGTCAACCAAAGGAGCTCATAGCCGAGGAGGACTTAGTGTTTAGGGACTTGACTGGGATCCCTAACAAGTTGCCGATAGTGGCGGTGAGGCTGAGTGGCTGCTTACGGCGGCGCAAGTGGAGAGAAATTGGTGAAATCTATTTCGGTTGGGTCATTGCAAGGGAGAGAGAGAGTTGCGAGTGGGGTAGATTAGAGGTGGCTACCTTGGTCGGTGGCGTGAGGGGGAATTGCTGGTGGTGGTGGTGAGGCTGGGCGGCACATGGCGGCGCTAAGCTGGGCTGAAGGAGAATCGGGCGTGGGGGAGAATTAGGCCAGAGGAGAGAGAGAGAGAAAGTGAGGAAAGAAAAAATAATAATAATATCAGTATAATATTTATCACTATTATATATAAATAAAATCATCATTTCATCATCATTAAAAAAAAATCAATTATTGATGGGATCTACACATTTTTCAACTACTTATCTAAAAGTCAACAACTCAACATATTTCATACATCCAAACAACTCAAAATACTCTTAATAGGATCCACAAACCCATTCCAATCTCTACTTACAATTATTCACAACATTTCTCAACTCTTCTCGCTACCTAAATTGGGCCTAAGAGTATTTCAACTATTCTCACATACTTTCACTACTATTATTTATTTTATTATTATTTTTCACTTATTTTTATTACTATTAATTACTTTTCACCTATTTTTTACAATTATTCAATATTCTATTATTACTTTTTACCTATTTTTTATTACTATTCACAAATATTTTCAAACACTCCAAGTATTGGAGAGAGATCGATTTACATGAGGTTAGCTAGCTATCATTTTTTTTTTTAATAATTTGCACTTTTTATGCTTTGTGGGTATGGGGTTAAGGGTTTGGAGATGAAATAAGAAAGATATATGAACAACATTAAAATAGTTTATGAATAATAATGAACTTATCTGAATTACGAAGTTTTATGAGATTTAAAAAAAAAGTAAAAATATTATAAAATTAAAATATTATTATAATATAAAATTTAATATTATTTCTGTTTTGGTATTTGAAAAAGTTAAATTATTATTTTTATTTTTTTAAAAAATTTATAATGATTAAATAATGATTAGATAAAAAAATTTTAATATTTAAAATTAAAAAATGTTGTATTTAAATTATATTTTAAAAAAATAGATGAAATGATCAGATAGGACAAAGAATTGTATTGCCTTGAACTTCCACCTCGGCATTTTCATTAGCCGCAAAGCTTTCCAAAAGGGAAAATTCTTTACATCAGCCTACTGTTGAGGAGCAGCCACAACACACTCTATGTGTCATCATCTAAACCACTCACATCATTTAAATTACTCACATCCAAACCACTCACATGAGAGACACATCAGGTGTGCTATGCATCAGCCCGTGAACAGGGGCTGATGCATAGCACAGCCCAAATATAAGATGGGCCTCAACACGTGTGTGCAAAAACTTAGCGGTATGTTCTCCATTAATTTTACTCGGTAGGTTTTTTTTAAAGCATCTCATTGGTTTGATTAAATGCATATTTAAAATTTAATTATCATATTTTTTTATATTTTTTTATTTTATTTAAATTTAATCTCTATATTGAATTAACTATTTACTCTCTATATAATAATAAAATATTATTAAATTAATAATTATTTATTTAATTTATTTGTATCACATTTTATAATTTTATCAATTTAATATTGATAATAATTATATTCTAATTAAATTAATGGTAAAAAAAAATCATATTTTCAAAAGTCATTTAATGCTAATAACAAAAAATATTTAATTAAACTCATCTAAAATTCTATCTAAATTTCTTAATTACAAATCAAATAGTATTTTTTTTTGGAGTGAAAAATTAATATTTTAATATTTGTTTGGAGTGAGAAATTAGTATTTTAATGTTTAGTGAATCAATTATAGTTCTTCATTTTTGACCAACCACTTTAACAGAAGTCTATTTTATTTTAAATTTAACCAATCTAATATGAAGTATTTTTTATATCAATTATATAAATTTTAACTAACTTTTCATTTGGCCAAATGCTTACAAATGCTTAAAGATGTTCTGCCATGCTTTACCCATGGGCCATAGATACAAACATACAAACTGGCTTATGTAATTTTGCCCACCTGTCCGCCTTCCCTATATATATTCTCTCCCTATTTTATGTCACTTTGTCTTGCTTGCCCACGACAAGTTGGCATATTTGTTGCGGAATCTTTTCCAAGCTCTCTCCTTATTTGCACATTAGTACGGTGCATGACTTCTTGCTAGCATTAATTGAATTAATTGTTACGTTCTGGTCAATTTTCTACCCATTTCTAATGTTCACTAATATCATAGATCATATAATATTCTTTATACAGTCACATTGTGATCATTCGCATACACAGTTTGATCCACTGTAATACATGATCATGAGAATTCACGGTACCATTGCTCTTGTTTTGGAAAAAATATAGTGTTTAGAGGTTGAAAAAGTTGTGTAGCATTGCTCAAAAACATGTACCTTCTTATAACAAAAAAGGGATATTTTAACTTATCATGATATATTACAAAAAGGATATATAAATGCCATTCTTTATCCTATTAATGTTGTCATTCTCGACTAAATTAGTTGATGTGTCATATTTTAATAGGCTTTTTATTTAAATTGTTGATTTATAAAACCATTTATATATAACTGCCGCATCAATTGACCAGCGCGATATATTGAAGGTTTTTTTTTTTTAAAAAAAAAAAAAGATGCTTGGTAAAACTGCTCTGTTAGAAATGACAGTACGTACTGTGCTTGATTACGGAAGATTTCATTGCAAGCTACATGCAGGAGTTAAAATCACTTGACGGCCTTCAACCAGCTTCCCGGTGCTGCAAAGAGTATGTCTGGATTTTTCTATTGACTTGCATATATATATATATATATATATATATACACACACACACACACAGTACGTACGTGGTTAGCTTTGACATAAAAGGCTATTAATTAGCGCCTTGCATGCAGTTTATGTTACAACGTCGATGATCCATTGGACCTGATCATCTAACTTTTTGTCTACATGTAGGCTCGACACATTTATTACAGAGGCCGAGCCCGGGCCTTTTATTGCAACGTATGACTCCTGTACGTCGATCACTAAGCTTTGATCAATTCTTTCCCTTAATTAATATCGGTTAAACTTTCCAAAATTAATGCATGATTCCTCTCTTTCGATCGAGCAGGAATCGAGAGATCCAGAAGTCCAGCCATCCTTCCTGGATAGAGAGGATCTGGTAACCAGCTTTCATGGCTTTTCTTCATTCTAGTACTTTAATCTGATTATAATCTGCTCCTCCCAAGAGCTAGTTATAGGCGAACACTATTTAGTAGGAAATTGTCCTTGAAAAAAGAAGAAGTTATTCAACTGTTTGAAAAATTGTAAATAACTAAATTATGGGTTAAGGTTATGAATTATATAATTTGAAATGAACTAGATACGCGATGTTGAACCTCTTTGTGTGGAGCCTAGTTTTGTTTATGACGGTTTGATTGATAACCTTACTTGAAAAGGACTCGTTGTGATTTTTTGGTAAAATTTTTTAATAAAAATCCTGATTCGTTTTGGCTATTGATCCAACTCGTTGATTAGGGTTTGCTATTTATTATATAATACCCTTGTACACTGCCATGCCACATCTTTGATTATTATCTGTAATAAAATTCTATGCAACTTCGTGAACGTAGGAAAAAGAAATAAAAGACTATTTGTGTTTGAACTATTTTGATTAACTTAACCAAAACATGAGAGTATATTGATATTTATAGAGTACATGATATGTATATATTACAAGATAAGAACAACTAGAATTACATATGAAGATAAAAGACTATTTGTGTTTGAATTATAAGTTGTGGGAGAGGTGGTTGGTTATCATAAATTTATCATTTGAATTTCTGTTGTTATCTAGTCAAGTGGTGTTCAACAGATTATGGATAATTCTTATCTTTAACAACCCCCCTCAAATTGATGTTGGGAAGGACAACCATCAATTTGTCACATAAAAATTGGAAGCGAGAAGAAGATAACCCTTTGGTAAAAATATCAGCTAGCAGATCAGTGGTGGAAATGTACCACAATCGGATATCCTTATTTTGTACCTTCTCACGAAAAAAATGAAAGTCAACTTCTATGTGCTTGGTATGGGCGTGAAACACTAGATTAGTAGCTAATGCAAGAGTACCAAGATTATAACAATAGATGGTTAGAACAAATGGAAGAACAACCTGTAATTCACGCAGCAACATACGAAGTCAATAGATATCTATTGTGACAAAGGCCAGGGCAAGATACTAGGGCTAATAATCGGTCGGTCCAGACCGAGAAAACCGGACCGGACCGGTCATTTTGGACCGGATCGGACCGGACCGAATTTGGTCCGGTCTGGTCCAGTCCATTTTTTTTTGGACCGAATGAATTCGGTCCGGTCTACGGTCCGGCTGATTTTCGGACCGGACCGGACCGAATATAATTAATTTTTATATATTTTTTATATATTTTTTTATATATAATTAATTTATATATATAATTATACTATATTATAATTAAGTATAGACTATTAATACTATTATATATTTTATATAGTTATACTAATGGTTATATTAGTTGTTATATTAGTTTAGTTATACTATATTATAGTGATTTATTATAAGTTATAAGTATAGACTATAAACTATAGTTATACTTATACAATTATACTTATACTAAATTACTAATATTATTAATATATAGCTATAACCTATAGCCTATACTATATTACTAATAGTTTAATATTTTATACTAATACCATTATATAGTTATACTAATAGTTATATTAGTTTAGTTATACTATATTATAGTGATTTATTATAATTATATTATATATTAGTATAAGTTATAATGATTTAGTATAGTTATAACTATTAACTATATATAATGATTTAGTATAGTTATAACTATTAATTATAGACTATAGTTATACTTATACAATTATACTAATACTAATATTACTAATATATAGCTATAGCCTATACTATATTACTATATTACTAATAGTCTAATACTTTATACTAATACTATTATATAGTTATACTAATAGTTATATTAGTTTAGTTATACCATATTATAGTGATTTATTATAACTATATTATATATTAGTATAAGTTATAACGATTTAGTATAGTTATAACTATTAACTATAGACTATAATTATACTTATACAATTATACTTATACTAATATTACTAATATATAGCTATAGCATATACTATATTACTAATAGTCTAATACTTTATACTAATACTATTATATAGTTATACTAATAGTTATATTAGTTTAGTTATACTATATTATAGTGATTTATTATAACTATATTATATATTAGTATAAGTTATAACGATTTAGTATAGTTATAACTATTAAGTTATTAACTATAGACTATAGTTATAGTTATACAATTATACTTATACTAATATTACTAATATATAGCTATAGCCTATACTATATTACTATATTACTAATAGTCTAATACTTTATACTAATACTATTATATAGTTATACTATAATTGTCATTATAGTATTAGAATCATAAATTATAATATTTATAATATATTGAATTTGAGTCATTTACTTACTCTAAATCATGATTCATAATAACTAATCACTATAAGTCTATCACTATATATATTTAGTATCAATGTATTAATATATTCTTTAATATATTACTAATACTATTAAGTATTAAGAGTTATAGTGTAAATTATAATATATGTATAATTTATAAATTTATAATAGTATGTATAATTAAATATTTTATTCTTATTTATAATAATATGTTAAGTATATATCTTTATCAATTATGGATATAATATGTATGGATAATTAAATTATTCATACTTATTACTTCATATACAAAATGTTAAAAGTTGTATATGGCTCATTATGCATTAACATACTTTAAGTTAGTAATAAAATAATAATTAACATCATCAATAATGTAATTTTTATCTAATTTATTATCATTGATCATATAAAATATTTTTTTATTGAGTTTGTTACATAATCCATATTAATAAGTCACTTAGTTTAATTTAGTAATGTAAATAATTTTTTTTATTAATTGATTTAAAAAAAAAAAAGGAGGGTTGGACCGGACCGGACCGATAGCTACCGGTCCGGTCCGGTCCCCTTAAGTGTTCGGTCCGGTCCGGCGATGGACCGAAAACCACCGTGTGCAGCCCTACAAGATACTCAGCCTTGAAACTAGATTGAGACACCACGGGTTGCTTCTGTGCAAACCAAGAAATGAGGGAATTACCAATGTAGATAGTATAACCAATTGACTGTTGTGGACTTTGTCATTGGGATCTTTTGCCCAATTGGAGTCAGAGAAAGCAGTAAGAGAGGGTGAACCTGGTGTAAACCAAAGACCATGGTTTGGTCTCCCTTTAAGATAGCACAAGATGTGCTTTGTCGTTGTCCCATGCACTAGAGTAGAAAAGTGCAAGGCTTGACATAGTTGCTTGACTGGATAAGCTATTTCAGGCCTAGTTAAGGTGCAATATTGTAGGGCACTAACTTGGTGGTAAACAATAGGTTCGAAGAGTAGATGATCATTAGAGAGAGATAATTTTGAGCCCGAGAGACATGGAGTTCAGTATGGCTTAGCACTAAGCATACCTGTCTTTATAAGCAAGTTTGTAATGTACTTAGACTATCAAAGATGCAGCCCAGAGGCAAAGTGGGATGCCTCAACACCAAGGAAGTAACTAAGTTCACCAAGGTCCTTTAGTGGAAACTAGGTTTGTAGTTTACTGATTAGAGAAAAGATTGCATTATCATTGTTACTAGTAACTAGGATATCATCAACACATACCAAAACATACAAAGTGATGTCTTGATGCTTGAAGGTAAAGAGTGAAGAGTCAACAAGTGAGTCAACAAACCAAGTAGTGTCTGAGAGAGACAGTTGAACCAAGCTCGTGGAGCTTGTTTAAGACCATAAAGGACCTTGTTTAATTTGCATACAAAGTTAGGTTGGAGGGGATCCACAAAGTCCCTAGGTTGCTCCATATACATTGCATCATCTAATACACCATGTAAAAATGCATTAGACATATCTAATTGCTTAATAGGACAGTTAAGTTGAACTGAAAACCATGAGGATGGTGGCCTATTTGATAACTGGGCTAAAAGTCTCGGTATAATCAATACCACTACGTTGATCAAATCCCTTGACAATAAGGCGAGCCTTGAATCTGTTAATTGTCCCATCAGGTTTCCATTTAATTTTATAGACCCACTTGTTTCTTACTACATTGTGATGCAATGGTTTAGAGCATAAACTCCATATACTAATTTTGATGAGTACATCAATCTCCTCTTGCATAGCCTTTTTTCACTCAGGTGAAGAGTTTGCTTGGGTAAAACAGGTGGGCTCAATGTTAGAGAGGTGAGTATGGAAGGCTTTGTGGGATATTTAGTATAATAAAATAAAGTGTAATTTGGGAATTGTTTGGGCTTGAGGTTCCCTTTTTTGATCTAGCGACCATGTGATGAGAATGAATGAGATTATAATTAGATGTGTGTACATGGGATAAAGGGTATAATAGTCCAGGTGATAAAGGAGAAAAGATAAAGGGAACAAAAAATTGAGGTGAAGTATTGGAGTGAAGTAAATGTTATGTAGATGAGAGATGGTCAAAATGAGAGGGGGAGGAAGCATCTGTACCTAGATCAGTATGGTGCGAAGAAGAATTAATAAGTGAAGAAGAAATGTCCAGTGTTGTTTGCACTTGTTGAACCCAAGGATTCAAGTTTTATATAATTACATATCTACATATGGATTTTGATGATAATAAATGAATTCAATTATAAAGGAATCGCAATCTCAAGTTGTTTACAAAATGAAACAAAGCACATCAACAAATCAAGTATAAGCAAAAAAGGGGAACAAACTTACAAATGAAGCTCTTAGAGTAATTTTGTAAATCTCTTGATAAAATTTGAAATTGGATTAAAACTCAAAATTAATATTTTCTCATAAAATATCAAATTGCATTTTTCACATGTGCATGACATATTTAATGATTAAAAATTTGAATTTTGAAAGATAATTGATTGTCATCTTTCATATGTGCATATTTTGTTTGAAACTTTTCAAAAGTAAATAATGTTCTCTTTGACAATTTCAAAAAAGTAAAATTTTGATTTAAATATTTTAAAAAGTAAATGATGTTTTCTTTGGCATGTGAATCTTTTTAATTTTGAAAATGAAGTCTAATATGCCTATAAATAGTTCATTTGAGATCTTCAAATTCATAACATATTATTGCAAGATTTACAACATTCATTTAAAACTTTTAATCTCTTCTCCAAGTATTGAGCCTTAATCCTTGTTCATTTTGAGAGAGATATAGTTTTGTGCTGTATTATTCCTATTCCACTCATTGAAGTGTGTTTTCTAATAACTTACCCATTATCAGCTCTTATATCAGTAAAATGGTGTGTATAACCCTTGGGTGTATAGAATGTATTCTACACAGGGAATAGACGTTGAATCACTACGTGTAAGGTAATTGCAAATGTAGAGGGTGTTCTACATAGATTCTTTGTAGCGGTATTACTTAAAGGTATAATAGATTTCTATTTCCACCTGAAAGAGATTGGATAGTGAATTTGTGAATTATCAATAGGTAGCTTGAGGCGGGGACGTAGACAGTGGGGCTGAACTTTGTTAAAATACTGAGTTTGTTTTTTCTTATCCTTACTCTTTATTTTTACTAATGCATCGTATTTTATTCATATTTTATATTGTATATTTGGTTTATAATTGTGAATTTTTTAAATACAACTCAATTTACCACCCTCTTGTGTTAGTCATTTAGGCAACAACACTGTATGTTTAAGACATCCAACTGGTGAGCCACTTGCTGGTGGTAAGTTGTTCTGATATATTTCATTTGTTGGAAAGTATCCTTCATCAAATATAACATTGCGTGAAACGAACACTCTCTTGGAAGAAGGATCTAGACACCTATACCCTTTTTGATTTGCACTGTAGTCAAGGAAGATACACAACTTATTTTTGAAACTAAGTTTAGCAGATGAGTAACGCCCCATAAATTTGATTTGAGGTGTGATTGTGCAAGAAAGAACACACCAACTTCCATAATGTGTTTGTACTTGCGTTCAAATACACCATTTTGTTAAGGCGTATGAGGACAGGTCCATCTATGACAGATACCATTATTTTCAAGAAGCATTTTGAACTACCGAGACATGTATTCTCCATCTCTATCACTTTGCAATTGTTTAGTTTTAGTTGAAAATAAGTAAGTTCTCAACTAGATATTTGTATTTAATAAAGCAAAACAACACATCAGATTTTTTATGAATGGGATACAACCACATGAATCAAGAAAAATCATCAATAAAAATAACATAGTAATGACACCCACTTAGAGATAACTGAGCAAGACCATACATCAGTGTGGATAAGTTCAAGTGGTAAAGTAGAGACACAATGAGATTAAAAAAATGCTAAATTTTTATTCTTTCCTAATTGACAAGATGAACATGCGTTAGAGTTGATTAACTTCCCAAAAGTAGGCAAACTATGAGAGTTAATCAAGTGGTGAACAATCTTGGTTGAAGGGTGACCTAATCTAGAGTGCCACACATCAAATGTGGTTTTATTTCCTAAGTAGGTTGTGACACCATACTTGTTATTCTTAGGATTTGTGCACAGGTAGAGAGGATAACGACCATATTCACTCTTTCTCTCCAGTAGTGTTGTTCTCGTTAGATTGTCCTTCACAAGGTAAGAAGAGCTAGTTAGAATAAAATAGCAATTATTCACAATGCAAAACCAATTATAAAAAGTAAATTGGCTGAGATTTTGGGGTAGTGAAGTGTTATTCATGAAAAATGTATGCTGACCAGATTTGAGCTATGATGAGCCAGAGTGAAGGATGGGAAGAGAATAACCATTACCTATAGCAACAGATTCATCATCTTGGCAAGTTTATATGTGATATGTGCATTAGGCCCACTATTTGCAAACCAAGGTTGCTCTCCTCCACGAGTGATGTTGGACTGTGCAACCATGGCAGCCAATTGTGTAGAAGGATGACGTCTTTGATAAGCATAATCCATCCTATGAAAGCAGTCCAAGGCCCGATGGTTAGACTTTCCACATATTTGGCATGGTGATCTTGGTACATTAGATCCTCGAGAAGTAAAGGGTTGTTGCTTAGAAGGATTACTTGTGTGTGAAGAGGACTTGGGACTATTAGATGGTGGAGCAAAATTTTTTTGATATTTCTATTGTCCACCATATTCCTTTTATTGCCATATGATTGAGAGGATCCTTGCTTGAGAGCATAGAGAGCAAAGTTTCCAGCGTTTGGTGCAGTGGCTTTGTGTTGATTTTTAATGAGAATCTCATATGACAGTAACTCAGCTTGAAAATCATCAAATGAAAGGGATGCATCCCTAGTAGCAAAAGAAAAAGAAGTAACAAAGGCATTATAAGTAGGGTTTAGGCCACTAACAATAAAAGAGATGAGGTCTTCATCATCTATTGCTTTGCCAATAGTTGACAACTGGTCAACCTATAGCTTGGCTTGACGAAGATACCCAGTGCAGGATAGGTTTCCTTGGCTCAGGTTTTAGAGTTGGTGTTTGAGATGAGTCACCCTTGATCGAGATTGAGAAGCAAAATGATAACAGTGGATAGCACATTTTCAATTAGAGTTGTGTTGATCCAACTCAATAAAAACTTATCTTTCTTTTGTCATTGGGCAAAAGCTGGATTGCCACTATCCTTGCTTTGAGAGTTAGGGAGGAATGGACAAGGGCATGATTCAGAACCATCCACAATGCCCAATAAATCATGACATTTAAGAATGGAGAAAAACTGAGATAACCAGCTTAAATAATTCGTCCCATTCAACTTGACAGAAACAAGTTGAACAATATTTGGAAAATTGAAGGTTGAAATAGTAGGATTAGCGGAAGCCATTGCTAATGATCGAAACAACAACGTTAGCCTATAGCTCTGGCACCAAGAAAGAAATAAAAGACTTTGTGTTTGAATTGTCTTGATTAACTTAACCAAAATATGAGAGTATATTGATAATTATAGAGTACACGATATGCATATATTACAAAATAAGAACAACTAGACTTGCTTATGAAGATAAAAACAAATAGAGTTATCTAGAGTTACAAAGTTATCAAGAATTCAAAACTTGAACTATACAATTAGATAAGTTGTGGGAGAGGTGGTTGGTCATCAAAAATTTATCATTTGGATTTTTGTTGTTATCCAATCAAGTGGTATTCAACAGATTGTGGATAATCTTTATCTTTAATAGTAGGCATGTTGCCGAACCATATAAATCTTGTATCTTGCATGATTGATTCTACTTTTTATTTTTTATTTTTCTCTTATAGTTTCTAACAGTACTACTAGATGCATAACTTAAAATATGATGTTAGTAGGACCAGGTTTTACGTCAATCTTCCACCGATTTGTTGCTTTTGCGGCTGCCCAATTCAGCTAGAAATACCAATATTTAACTGTTGTACCAGCCGTCGGTCATCTAGCTTCTGCAGCTATTTATTAAAATGTAGAAAGTGTTGCAATTTTCTAGATTTATTCTTGCAACTTGTTCGTGCTGCCGGTTCAAGATTGATGCTCCTGTAATTGTACATGAGAGGTCTTGAGTCTTTGCTGATCGAAAAAAACAATATGGTGTAATACAAGTCATATATGATATTATCACATTTTTAACACCCTGGATGTATTGCAGCCATCTTTTTTATGCACTAATTAACACTTTAATTTCCCAAAAAAGCCTGTCAATATATATAATTCTCTCCTGATCTTAGTCTTACAATTATGTTACAATTATGTTATTATGTTATTTTTTTTTGAAATTATGTTTTTATCATTTTCCATTTGTGATATTCGAGCAATGCTAGTAGAGTAATTATAGGAGAAACTTCTATATAAAAAAAACTTTATTTATGTAAATTTTCATTTTCATACGGGTCAAAACTCAATACAAAATATATTTCAATCTTTTTTAAAAAAATATATTAAAAGTTCTAAAAAATTTCACTAAGCAAATATACCATTTATATTTGGTTAAACAAATTAATTGTAAATATCCCAACACACACATACACATATGGGATTTACTATGCATCAGCCACTATTCACTCTCACACTTCACACTTATAGCATTCTCATAGCGTGTAAAGTGTTTTTTCATAGAGTATAAGAGTGTTTTTCATAAGATGTGGAATGTGAGATGGTGAATAGTGACTAATAAGAATAATTTTTCTATATATATATACACAGAAAAAGAAATGATATTTACAGTTCTAAAATGTACAATCTCCATATACTCCCTTAAAAAAAGTGGGTAAATCTAGAAACTAAATAAAAATTTTATTTTTTTAATGATGATCTCCACTTCTTTTAAAGGAATGTACACAAAGACTGTATTATCTATAATTGTATACACATTACATAGATATATATTTCTGCATGTTGGAAAGACGCCTCTGCCGCATGATGGAAATATAGGTGATCTATAATTGCAGCTCGTGTTTCAATTCATTGCTTCATCAGACTCATTCTCATGCATGGCTAGCCCTTCCTAGCGTTTGAAAATATTTATTTTCTTTTGTCTTGTCCTGAGCATGCTTGAAAAATCCGCTTTGCTTTTCTCCTTGGCATGCGACAATCATTAAGATAATAAAATGCGTGGATATAGGAAAGAAAAAAAAAATCTATGCATAATATATAGAATAAATTTGCTGAAATGATAGATTTAGAACTCAATTTATGTTTGGATTCACAAAATATTTCAATTCATCTCATCTCATCTCATGATCTAATCATTACAATTTTGTCAAACTTTTAAAAAAATATAATAAATAATTCAACTTTTTCAAATCTTAAAATAAAAATAATATTAAAAAAATAATATTTTAATAATATTTTATTTTCAACTTTCAAATACTTTCATCTCATCTCAACTGATCAGTGATCACTATCCAAACCTCCTATAATTTTTGACCTAATTAAGTTGTTAAATTTGTTGCCATTAACAAAGAACCATTTTGGAGCACTTTCAATTAATAAAGACACTACTTTAATTTGTTTCGTCCCCCAATAATCAGTCACCTTAATTACGTTAACCACTTGATCAGGAATCAGGATAATAGTACCCCACTTATTAATTATCTGGAATTTTTCATGGGCAAGTATATATCTCACCAACCAAATAAATTAACTTATATATGAGGATACGTCAAGATCATGAGGCCCGCAGCACCTGGGTATCCAGACCAAGGTTAATCCGAGTGCTAGCTAGATCTTAAAGAATACCATCGAAATAAAAGACAAGGCGACAACTGATCTATCAGCCACGGGAATTACCCATGTACAACAACTCTATGATCAGCGATTGATAATGATATGGGAACACATGACTAAAACATCATGTGTTTGATGAAGAGTCATGAATATATGCAGTATAATGCTCTAATAGAAGGTCCAAATTACATGATTTGTACTCTAAAAAAATTAGTAAATGATATAATTAGAATCGTATTAGAATCTTATAAAGAGCAAGAATTTTTGTTTTGTGAGATCTTATGCACTACCTATCTTTATTTTTATTATATGACGCTGCTCTATGCAATTAATGCCCCAACTCCCAACGAAAAAGGAAAAATGAAAACTTGAGTCTTTTAATTCTTAGTAGTCCAAAATAAAGATTGGTAGCAAGCAAGCATCCAACGACCAAGTCAATAGCAATCCTATCTATAAAAATAAAACTAAAAAGAACTTTCTTCCTAAAATCATACTGATAGATACATAGAAAGAAAGAGAAAAGTTATAACACTCTACATTTTCAAGCTGGCCAGATCATTTTTGTATATTACAATACCCTCCAATTACCAATTAGATTTTACACTTTGCACCCCTGTTCCATTACGATCGTTAATAGTTATGAAAAATAAATTACGTGATATAATTTCCAAGGGCGTTATATCTTAAAGAAGAGTGTAAAGTGTCGTTTTCTCGGTCGAAATGCAATATGTCAGTTTTAATAATTCAAAATATAAAGTATAAAACTTCTAACAGTTTTTTTTTTTCTTTTTAAAGCAAGTTAACTCCATTAAACTAGAAAGATGATACATAAGGAGTGGGTGAGGTTCTCCAACAAACACTCCAAAGTAATAGAAAATAGTGCAAAGTGGTGAACTAGTTTAATTGGGACCAATTTCTTGGTCTCTACCCCTGTCCTACGATAGGACACCGTCTTATAGAAAGACAGAAATATGATGCTCGCAAAAAAGCGAATAATGGAACTACTGCTGGAAGTGGTGAAGGTAGCGGATGCACTGTCACATATTGCAGGAGATGATTTTTAGAGAGATCCATGATCCCTCTTACAAGATCACTGGTTAGGAAAATGGATAACATAGGGTAGTAGCCGGAATCTAAGCTGAATCTGCGCACAATGGGCCAACGCAGGCAGTGGCGGCGAGTGCAGTACACGCGTCACATGAAGACTAGATCGAATGACCAGATCTAAAGGACCTGAGGCCTCTGAAGCTGGTGGGGCCGCGCGTGTCCTCCAATGTCGCTCTAGGACACGGCTCCGAGTGGAAAACCCGCACAGCAGGGGCCGCGCGTGTGTCGAACTCGTCGACCAAAAATGCGTTTTTCTTTCACGAACATGAAGATCGGCGACCAGAGAGACTGAACCGGCATTGCGTGTTGGTCGGAGGTTGCTGGAAAGCAGTGGATCAGCGAAGATTGACACTAAGGAAAGAAAACTAAAGAAAAAATTAGGAAAAAAGGTCAAATAGAAAAACATAAAAATTAAAAAGCCTCTAGGGTTGGGTAGGGGAGGAGGTGGTCGGAGCCTAAGCTCCGAACCCCCTCCGCCCAGTGAAAACGAGAGAAAATTGGGTATGTGAATTTCAGAGAGAGAGAGGAGGTGAAAACGAGAGAAAAAAATGCTGATTGGTTAACTTCTAACAGTTTAAAAGTACATGGTGTATTTATCTTAACAAAAACTTACAATTTCTCACTTGGAGAGGACGAGAGGATGATTTTGAAAACGTTAGTTTTTTTTATCATTTGAATATAAACTTTAAGATTTGCAATAATTATTTGAGAATATATTGCATATTTATTATTAATATATATTTATTATGTTTATAATTGAGTAGTGTTATAGTCATAAGAGAATTCATAAAAATAAATTCATAAAATGATTTGATTAATTCATATGATATGTAAGATCATCTATTTTATAATAAAAATAAATTTATAATTGACATATTACATCAAAATTTATCAATTTATAAATTTATTTTTGTAAAAAAACTAAAAATATTTTTATAATTTTGTGGATGATTTTGATATGGGAATCGAATAGCCCTTTCTCGCGACCAACCTCTCAGCAGAGTTTCGTGCCAACGATCGTATGATTGTCGTTTTCTGGAAAAAAGAAAATAATTGGTATGTCTTACAGGCACCAGCTGTCACCTAATTAGTCAGCCAATAAAGTTAAATTGGAATTGACTTCCAAGTCCGTCGGAATTGAAATTGAAACCTGCTTTCCCATGTACAAGGCAAGTCAATGGTCGTACTCCATTTCCCCTCGCCAACCAAAAACATGGATGCTAGTTGATGAAACTGGCCTGTTTATATTGTATTAGGAGTAGTAATATATGATACGATTCACGAATTTAATATAAACATGACATAAATTACTGGATTTAAGTTTTGTCAAGGTCGTGTTTCATATACCTTTGAATTAGATTTCAACAACTCGGGTCTTGAGTCTTTTACCTGCACACTTAAAAAAAACACAGAGTGGGGGGCCTTGGTAGAGGCCGGGGATTCTCCAATGCTTAAATCTGTATTTCTCCTCAATAGTTTGTATGTGAATTTAGAAGAATCAAAAATAGTTTTTCATACCTGGGGATCGAGTTTTATATTAGATTTCTAGGTGGGGACAACTCATACTTGGCCTTGGGGAGTTCATGTCACTTCAATTGTTCACTTAGTCAAAATTTTTTAATGTAGCGTAACTCCTAGGGCGGCATCATTAATGTGGCTTAGAGTCTGTGGAGTGATGCCATTCATGCGGCGTGACTCCTTGACTCACTTTACCCTGCGAACGTTCCTTGTTAAGAGATTGAGAGTTTCCAGTATTTTCCGTCCACTTGCTTGTGTAAGTTTCGAGAGTTGGGTGTCAGGGTGGCGAGTCCCATTTGCCCTTACTGTTTTCTTTCCCCACGCGAAAGTTGCTTCATGAGTGGGTTTTGCCGTAGAGCCTCACTGACTCCTTTTAGAGGAGGTTCGTTGGATTTGACCGGACTCTCTGACTTACTCTCCTAGAGCATGAGCTTGTTATACGGGCCGATAGGAGGGAAAAACTATCTTACATGTTTGATGTTAATGGGTTCATGTTAAAATAGATTGATATGTTAAAATACAATTTCTTAACGGATCAACCCGTTAAGTGCCTAAATGATGAGAAATTTTTTAATCACAATAATATTTTGAAAAAATAAATTCACAAATTGATATATTTTAATGTGGTATGTTAAATTATAAAATTATTTTTATTATAATATAAATCTAATATATCATATAAAATATAAAATCATATTAATTTGTAAATTTATTTTGTATTGCTTCTCATTTTTGTAGCGTTCCCTCGGTCGGATTTCTATCCCTGCTTTATTGGCCTATAAATACCCCCACCGCTTCGATCATCACGTCCCACAAACACACTCCGCGAAATCAAGCCACTCTACAGGCTGCTTTTGGCAATGGAGCTTCCTTCTTGGGCTTCATATGCAGCCGCATGGCTTGCAACCTTAGCCCTCGTCTTCCTCTCCCGCTATCTCCTCCGTCGCGGCAGTCAAGTGCACTTGCCGCCAGGTCCAAAACCCTGGCCCATAATTGGTAACCTCAACCTCATAGGCCAACTCCCCCATCGATCCATCCATGCACTCTCCCAAAAATATGGTCCCATCATGCACCTCCGTTTCGGGTCATTCCCTGTTGTCGTTGGCTCCTCTGTCGAAATGGCGAAGGCAATCCTCAAAACCTATGATGTCACCTTCGCCTCTCGGCCTAAAACCGCTGCCGGCAAATACACCACCTACAATTACTCGAACATTACCTGGTCCCCTTATGGTCCATATTGGCGGCAGGCACGTAGAATGTGTCTAATGGAGCTTTTCAGCACGAAACGTCTGGAGTCCTACGAGTACATACGGAAAGAGGAGACGAATGCCTTGCTCAGAGGTTTGTACGAATCCTCGAACAAGCTGGTGACGTTGAAAGACCATCTTTCTACCGTCAGTCTCAACGTGATAAGCCGCATGGTTCTGGGAAAAAAGTACACGGACGAGTCCGAGGACTCGATTGTGTCTCCGGAGGAGTTCAAGAAGATGTTAGACGAGTTATTCTTGCTTAGTGGGGTTTTGAATATTGGAGATTCCATGCCTTGGATCGATTTCTTGGACTTGCAGGGATATATTAAGAGGATGAAGGCGTTGAACAAGAAGTTTGATAGGTTCTTGGAGCATGTGTTGGATGAACACATTGAGAGGAGGAAAGGAGTGAAGGGGCATGCTGCAAACGACATGGTGGATGTGCTATTGCAGCTTGCTGAGGATCCTACGCTCGATGTTAAGCTTGAAAGACATGGGATCAAGGCATTTACCCAGGTAGTATTCCTGGCTGACATTATCTTTAACTATTTTCATCTTATACATATTCTTCATTTTAGGTTAAATTACCATTTGTCTTGACAGTTAAAATAAAATAATAACTTCCCTCTATAACTAACACCTCATAACCTCCACTAACGAGGCATTATTAACTTGAATTATTGTCATAAAGATGGTTGACACTGAATCCAGATGATGTTCCTCTCATCCTTGATTAATTGTTATTTCTCAAGATGCTGTCTAATCACAACGGTAGGCTTGTCAATCCATATACAAACTTATCTAAATGCTATTTTTCTTTTCCTCTGTTATGAGCAAATGGATCGTAACAGAATAGGAAAGGTAGGAAGTCTGGATTGATTGTACTGCATGGAGAATTTGTCTAAATTCAACTCTTTTTAACTAGATCATAATTTCATAATAAACACCTTATTATACAAACATGAAAAGCTTTTACCTTTTTAGAAAAACAAAGAGGAATTGGAATACTGAGACTTCTGTCAAAGCCAGCAATCTGTTTTTTCCCCTGTTTTAGTATTTTTTTATCAAACCTGTTGATGAAGTCTGGATAGTGCTTTCCTCGAAAGATGTAACCTTAATTGTATGGCTCGAAGGAAAGTGGAGAACATAGTGATTTGTGGTTAACATTTGTTTGTAATTCTTGGGTGTGAAATCGGAAGTAATGGCTATATCGCTCCAAAGTAGGATCCATCGTGCATTTCGCTTGCTGTAGTTTCTTATCTTACAATGACATTACGACTAGAACTTCCATGACAAGGTGTGACCACACAGAACAGACTTGATTATTGATTCAGCCATTTTCCTTTGTTCCCACCCAACTCCTCTTTAGTCTTTAAGCAACTTATGATTTTAGTTTGCAGAACTAACAAGATGATTCAGCACTCATGGATGTGACTAACATGTATTAATTTGTTATTCTGATAGAATTTACTCGTGCATTGGATAATCTGATTCTCAGGACTTGATAGCCGGTGGAACAGAGAGCTCAGCTGTGACTGTAGAATGGGCAATATCTGAACTTCTAAGAAAGCCAGAGATTTTCAACAAGGCTACAGAAGAGCTGGATAGGGTAATCGGAAGAGAGAGATGGGTTGGAGAGAATGACATTGTAAATCTACCATACATCGAAGCAATTATCAAGGAAACAATGCGGCTGCACCCTGTGGCACCGATGTTGGTGCCTCGGCAATCCCGGGAAGATTGCAAGATTGGTGGCTATGACATTCTCAAAGGGACCCGAGTGCTTGTAAACGTGTGGACCATTGGGAGAGACCCAGCAATATGGGAAAATCCAGATGATTTTTTCCCCGAGAGGTTCATTGGAAAGGCCATCGATGTCAAGGGCCATGACTTTGAGTTGTTGCCTTTTGGGGCTGGGAGAAGGATGTGCCCCGGTTACAGTCTTGGCCTGAAGGTGATTCAATCAAGCTTGGCTAATCTCTTACATGGATTCATGTGGAAACTTCCAGGGGACATGAAGAAGGAGGATTTGGACATGGAAGAAATTTTTGGGCTCTCCACGCCTAGGAAAATCCCGCTTGTTACTGTTGTGGAGCCAAGGTTACCACCACCTGTTTATTCTATGTGATTCCTGGCCTGTTTCAAATTCCCTGTACTAAGTAACGCTTGGATTTTACTGTTATGATTCTACACCATGTTGAAGGTGTTATTGTCGTTATCTACATCCATAAATGTCCTGCTTTTCGGATCGTATTAATGTATTATGCTTTCTTCCTGCGTTTCAGCTTGGCCAGTTAAACTTGCCCTTGCGTCTGAATTCATGCCCAGTTTTTATAGAGTAATATACAGATACAGTCATAGAGTATGTAAGTCTTGCACACTTATTTTGAAAAAAAGTAAAATCTACTATTTAAAAAATATTTTTCATGTGGGTATTAGATTTACCTATTTTTTTCAAAATGAATGCGCTGGACTATCATACTTTAAGATTGTAAATATCATTTCTCGAATTTAAATAAGATCTAAAGATTGCTTTACTTATTCACCTTTTTTATCCTAATTCTAAAATTTAGAGTCAAAAAATAAATATGCAATACCAACAAAAAATTTATACAATTGATATTTACTTTAGAGTAATGATATATGTACGATCTTTTTAAAACTTTTTATATAATCATGCTTTAAAATAAGGATATTTATGTAAAGTAATGTTATTTTTATAAAATATTTCATAAAAATTTCTCTTATTTAAAACATAAATATAAAAAAAAAATTATAAAAATGATTGTATATCTCTCATTTTACTTTACCTTTATATTACTTTTCCAGGTACTCTCAATCCTTAATCACCTTAACCAGTGGACTGAGTTGACTTGGGTACCGAACTTGATCGAGGGCTATAATTACGAGCAGTGGCTCGTGGTCATGGAGCCACCAAAAGGATATCCCCTTGGGGACAACATTGTCAGTGGCTATATCAAAACCCTAGTAATAGCATTGGGATCGTAAAAGATTTATTTTTTGTTATTGCGAGTATAATATAAAATACCCAGTCCGGTTTTGAGATCACACACCACATGATTCTGACGTGGCAAACGCAGTCTAATAAAAGTCTGGTCCAGTAGCTCCCTCGAAATTAGAAGCCCTAACATTAGAAAAATCTTTTGAGCGAAATCCAGAAATTCCTTAAATTCCTCTACGAGCTTTACCTCCTTTGAATCCCTCGCCCCCATACGGTCGTTCAGCTCCCCACCCGTCTGAGAAATCCCTTCTCCCACGTGAACAGAATCCCCCTACCATCGATTCCCTCTCCCCCATGAACAACATCTGTTATTAGGGCTGCTACCCGCATGGTGTGGGGTGGGGGGCACCCTTCCCCGCACCCTGCTCCGCACTATGCGGGGAGTGGGATTTTTCCCCCGCCCCTCACCTCAGTGCTGGGGGGCCGGGGAAAAACTCTCATCCGCCCCGCCCCCCTCCTAAGCCAATACATTGGGTCTAAAAAAAAAAAAATTAGATCCAAATTATAATATAATTTAAATTTATAAATAAAAAATGAACTTAAACTTATTAGAGTTAGATTTTGGATTGTCTTGACCTCCTAGACCAACTTTTATATAGAAGGTTAAGGTAATATAATAGTCATCCTTAAGCAATGTGGAACTTACCATGGGACGTCATCCTGCCTCCGCTAGGCCTTCTCCATGCAGGGTGGACGGGGGCGGTGTAGCGGGATACAGGGCCCCACTGCCAACCCCTATCTGTTATAAACAAAAATTTCTTAGAATCTTAAAAACTTTAAGTAAATAAAAAAAATCTTAGAAATTAGTGGGTGCAAATTGCTACACATTAGCCAAAACACAAAGACGTAGAAAGAATGGAAGTGGGAGCAGTGAAGAGATACCTGGAGAAAGGAGGAGAAGAGAACGCAGCCACGATTGATGGACTGCCTTTCAAATTCTTCGAACGATTCACCATGCAAAGCTAGCGTGTTGATCTCATTGAACCTAGCCATATGATCTGCTCCCTCAAAGTCCCCACTCGTTTACTAGTCGGCTCCTACTTCTGCTTCTCTACTTTTATGCTTCAACCCTCTCTCTCTGTCTACATGTTTTATCTCAAAGACAATTAAAAAAAATTAATTTTGAATTTTTTTTTTTTTGAAAAATAGACTTCATTACAGTAATCAATCCCGAAGTTACAAATGTGACTTATCAATACAGGGAAAAACCTAGACTATAAGTCAACCTACGCATCTGCTCTGAAGCACCCCATACATAAATTTCTTTATAACGGACTTTGTCTTAACTTCTATAAACTCTCTCTAATCAAACTAGGTTTGTCAGAGAGAATCACACTCTGTAAAAAACAGAGCCTAAACGACTTCTCTTCAAAAGAAGAGAAGCTCTATCACCTCCCGTCCTCCATAAGAGGAGGAGTCCTACCACACCGTCTCCTCCCAAAGGAAAAACGGGACTCAACTGCTATGGACACCAAAAGGGTCCAATAGCCCATTACAATTATTAATGCAGAAAACCAAATACAGACAGAAAAAGCAAATAAACCAACTCAACAAAAAAAAACACTGCTACAACCACTAAACAGAGCTCAGCGGTGGCGCTTGTACCAAAAACAACCACTAACCAAAACAAACACAAGACAAAACAGAACACAAAAGCCAAAGGAACCAAACAGGATTGGGGGTGGCGCGTGGGGGACATGCGCCACATTGGGGAGAAGCCAAACGGCCGGTCGAGACAGTGCCGGTATACTGGGCCCTGAGCTGCCGCACATGGCTCTGACGCGGTGGCTCGCGTATGCCATGCGCTCTCTGTAGTCCGCGCGTGGGGGCGACACGCAGCTCCAAATGGCATCCAAAGCGGGAGGCTGCAAGATCGGCGGTCGAGGGATCTCCTGGTGGTACGCGTGAAGGAGAAATTCCACCGGAGGAGCTCGGATCGGCTACCTCCCAATTATTCGGCCGAAACCTGAAAAATACAAAAAAAAAACACCAAAATAAACCGTAATAAACCGAAGAGAGGGAGGAGAGGAGGGGGGATGAGGAAGCCGAAGCTTCCCCTCCCCCCGCTATGAACGGTCACTAGGGTTTTTTTCTCAGAGAAGGGTTTTCGTGCGAGAGAGAAAGAGGTTCTAAGGAACGAGCGGTGGGGGTTTGGTTAAATTAATTTTGAATGTGACGTAGAGCTATTTCATTGTAAAACAACTTTAGTTTTAACCGACATGTATGGAATTTCAAAGATCTCATTTCTGGTTTTATAAGTTGAACGTGGTCGGTCAGTCGTGAGCAGACAAAGAAGCTCTACTAGCTTCGTGGGTGAAGGAGGTCGGACGAAGAAAGTGGGGGGGGGGATTCAAAATCACCCATTAGACTAATTTGGGTCAGTAAAGCCAAAACACGTGATTTTTACAAAATAAATAAATAAATAAAAGCCATGTCACCAGGGTGTGTGGTGTATGTGAAGTAGATGACAGATCAGCAGAACTACTTATAAAATAAATTTCTTTGAATATCTGTGTTATTTTGTTTGTAACTTATGGATTTGTTGTGAGCATTACACTGTTGATATTTGCAGTGAAGAAGAAGCAAAGACGTCAATATACTCTGTTTAAACCAAGTACTACAATGCATTTGGTTGGAAGATGCCGGAAAATTTGACTAACAAGATCAAATGTAAAATCAAGGAGCCACTTTTGGATTTTTGTTTTGTTTTTTTGTTTAACACAAACACATGCATACATGTAGCTTAAGGTGTTAGCTTTTGATAAAACTGTTTTGGTTGCAGCTCTGCCTAATATGAAATGGATGCTGCCAGATTCCTATTTATGTCCTGGTGAAACGACTATGGAGGTACCATATGATTATCTTGCTTTATTGATTGATTCATTTAACCACATTATTTCAACTTTCAAGCATGATTTCAAACAGCGGTTTATCACTTGCATGTTTCAGGTTTTCAATCTCATTATGTAACACACAGCACACATCAATCCGTACAACTTTATCCAGTCTTGGTTGCTATACCTCATCATTACTCTAAGAAAGGAATAAACCCTGTTCCCATTCTCTTGACCGGTTAGTTTCCTGACTACATTTCAATTATATTTTTATAGGTTGTCTTGTTTTTATTGCTGAGCGCATTAGTAGACAGTAACCTGCAGTTATGATTCTGAAAACTTTTCCTCGTCATCTCGTGACGTGATTGTGAAGAAAAAGATCGAGCTTCTGGTGTGGATATTTGAAAAACCGAAATTCAAATTACATGAATTTACTCTCTGGTCCATTAAGCTTCTAAAGATTACCACGTCTGTTAAATACGAAGAAGTATTTAGTAAGAAAAGAATCAGCAATTATACGATCTGCTGTTGATGTTGAGTTGTAATAATCTATATATTGAGGAATAATCTCACATTGTCTGTAAACAAGATCTTGAGTATGTTTATAAAGAATGATCAATCATCTCTTGGTGAACCGGTTTTATAATATGAGTTAAGCCTATGAATTTCTTCATGATATCAAAGCCTGCCACAGGATGAATGAGAGGCCACACTATTTATCCCGTGACAAGGATCAGAAAAAAAATACTAGCCTGCATATAAGGGAGAGTGTTGAGGAATAATTTCACATTACCTATAGACAAGATCTTGAGTATGTTTATAAAAAATAAACAATCCTCTCTTGTTGAACCAGTTTTATGAGATGAATTATGCCAATGAAATTCTTTACTCTACATAATGAAGTTGCATTCCTACCTACCTCACTTTCGATTCTGTAGTGCTCATGAACTCCTATTCTAAGCTCTGCATAATCATTTCCATGTTCTCTCTCTTTTTTCTCCAATTACCGAATATGGGTTTGGAAATGTGACAGACTTACTAATGGCCATAGTCAATACAGATTGTAAGCCAGACAAGTACCAATTATACAAGCCTAAATGAAAATAGTCTGGCTCCATAGAACGTGTTAAAACTAAATCCACCTTGGACTCGTAAGGTCGGTCACCTCTTCCGGTTCTGCAATTTGGATTGACCATTCCGATGCTGACTGTGTTGAACATGGAATATTGACCGAGGAATTTTCACTGACAATGCAGATATTTGAAATTCACAGGGATTAGTGGATTAACATATGAATGTGGCCAGCTTTACATCTTTCAAGTCCAGGCTGATGAAGTAACTTGAGAATTTGGAAAATGGAAGCTTCTCATAATTTAAAATCTGGACAAACAAAGTTGACGACTAGACGACGATTATTTTGCAAAGTACAAGAGAAAATATCCATAAAGAAAGAAAAAAGAAGTCCTGATGTACGGTAAATAAGTCTTGATCCATAATTAACATCATTTTTTTTCCAAAGTGTACAGTATGCTTGTGGGTGATGATGCAAACTATGCCCCTTCGTCCAACGGTTCTGGTTTGGGGGAGTACAAAGCAGTCCCAAGAGTTTTATACAAAGCAGTATCAGAATAGACAGCACGAGCCCTCAATGTCCTAATCCGATGTCTATACCTATGACCTCTCTGTTGCCGGTGACTGCGCTTCTCTTTCTTTTCCTCCTCTCCCTCCTCCTTTTGTTCATCTCTCTTCCCTTTCTTTTTCATGTCACCTTCATTTTCACCTCCCAGTACATTCTTCAGTTCTCCACTTTCATTTTTTCCTTCTGTTGGCACAATGTACACAAAGGGTCCAATTGGGATATCTTTCAAGTCCAAGATAGGCTCTAAGGTCTTGACCACATTGGTCATTGTGGGTCTTGACTTGGGTTGCAGGCTCAGGCATTGATGAGCCAGCAAGGCTAATTTCCTAGCCCCTTCTGTCGAGTATTGTCCTTCAAGTCTGGGGTCCATTATTCTGTCAAGTTTATGGGAATCCTTCAGAAAAGGTCTTGCCCATTCTACCATGTTCTGCTCTCTACTGGGTCGGTTCTTGTCCAAGGATCTTCTGCCCGTCAGGAGCTCTAAAAGGACCACTCCGAAGCTGTATACATCGCTCAGAGTCGTCAAATGACCTGATTAATTTTAAACCAATTTAGTAATTTTCAAATTAATTATGTTATTAGCTTGAAAAGTAACTGTATTACCTGTCATGATGTATTCGGGAGCTGCATAGCCTTCGGTACCCATGATACGAGTTGTGACGTGAGTGTCTTCTCCTTCTGGTCCATCCGTTGCAAGCCCAAAATCAGAGAGCTTAGCAGTGAAATCCTGAAAAAGTAGATACATCTTGTTTAGTGACACTTACACTTATATGATAAGAAAAAAATGGCTAAGAAGATCAATGATATTACAGAGTCTAATAAGATGTTTGAAGCTTTAAAATCTCTATATATGACTGGTTTTTCTTCTTCGTGGAGAAAAGCAAGGCCTTTTGCGACCCCAATGGCAATTTTTATTCTTGTTAACCAAGGCAAGGCTGCAGAATAACCTGCATTAATCAGAAAAAGAGAAATTTATAACTGGAACAAACAAAATGGAAGCAACCTATATCAAATTTGAAGAACAGGGCATATTTACTTCTAAATAGTTTGTCGTCTAAGTTTCCACGCTCCATGTACTCGTACACGAGTAGCCTGTGCTCATCCTCACAGCAGTATCCAATCAAGGTTACAAGATGGGAGTGCCTTAATTGCCCAAGATATATTACTTCAGCCTGCAGATAAAAATGATTCATTCTAACATAAGCAAATATTTTCATCACCTAAAAATGGGGAAAATCTTCTTTCCAGAACAACAGATGATATTGGCAAATATAGAGAAATGGGGTTAGAAATGCTTACCAGCCATTCCCTGTGGCCTTGTGTCCCTTCCAAGTCCAGTACCTTGACAGCCACAGGTTGAGTCTCCAATCCAGGCCTAAGTTTGTCATCAATGAACCCCTTATATACCCGTCCAAATCCACCTTCACCAAGATAATTACTAGCTGAAAGGTTTTGTGTAATAGCTTTGAGCTCCTTAAGAGTAAAAACATGAAGATTTGATCCAACAAGAGAGTTTGATAGATCACTCACGATAGAGAAGGAGGAGCTGCTTAAATCCGAGAGTGATAATCTCTGGAATGAACTTTGGTTAGATGCTGGAAGTTTTGGCTCGGGGGATGGTTTCTGGGCAATGAAACATCTTGATAAGAAGCTTTTCAATGTGGTCTTGTTGAAAGCCATTACTTTAATTTTGAAGGTATGCTTTAGCTCAAGTTTCTTAACATTAAGCAAAACCGTCTCTTTAAAAGCTTAATGTTGAAGCAATTTATTGATCGAGAAGCATGTGGGGGCATAAAATAGGATGTATTTTGAGAGGACTCAAACCACAAAGTCTATGGCCTAATCATAATTGACTACCTCCTTTTCCTTGATGGGAAAATATTAATTTGGCATAAAATATGGAAACCGCCTAGCTCTAGAAGGATAGATAGTATTGTACTAAACAGTTTTTAATTTGGGTCCTAAGTTTATTTGGTGGTTAGTGTAAAAATGACCTAATTTTCTCAGGCTTGACTTTGAAGGTTGACGGCTGCAACCATTTTGGAATGGTTCATGTTACAAAAACTATGTCTAGGTTAAGTTTGCTTGATCATGAGCTAAATTGGAGCTTCTGTGTAATTTCTTGTGTTGGAAATTTGGAGACTTCGACATAGCAGCTTATCAATATGCCCAGCCTCTTTTATGTGCCTGAGTACCCATTTACATTCTCATTTCTTGCTTTGTGTCTCTCATGCTCATGGGCAACGAAAATTTCTATGGATAGGCCTATAAGAGAAATGTTTTAGCCTTAAAGAGATTTCACAAAAGTAAACTCACAAATTGACATATATTAATGTGGATTATAAAATTATTTATTATAAATAAGTCTAATGTATCATATGAAGATGTGTCAATTTGTAGATTTATTTTTGTAATATCTCCTTAAAATTATTGCAATTCTCAATCACTAATATGCATTTTTTTTTATTTTTTATCAAAGACAGACAAAACACAAACGTATTAGTATGATTTGAAACCTAAGATTTGACCAAAAAGAAACAAAACTGTCTCAATATCGGGACAATTGATTAATATCAGATTTCAATGAACAATATATTGAACAATTTCCAATAAGAAGTTGCAAGGAATTAGTTAATTAATTTAGTTACGAATTGAAGCCCTTTTCCCGTCAAAGACTTACAACTTCTAGAAACTACTTGGATAGAAAGTTTTTTCTTGTCTCGTTTGTTTTCACAGATGAAATGAGATAAAAGTTAAAAGTTGAATAAAATATTATTAGAATATATTTTTTAATATTATTTTTTATTTGAGATTTGAAAAAATTGAATTGTTTATTATATTTTATGTTAAAATTTGAGAAAATTATAATAATTAGATAAGATGAAATGAAATGAAAAATTTTGTAAAAGTGAACGAAGCGTACGTTGCCAAAAGAATGAACAAAAAAAAAAAATCAAATCAGGCAAGCGATATATTTGTTCTTATATATATAACTTCCTCAATGAATGTATTGGCCAAAGATATATGAGTTTTTTAGAATTGTGGTATATTCATGTTGAAATATAAGGTAATAAGTTTCTAAATTCTAATTATAAATAAATAAACTCTAACAGCAAGTCAACATGATTTTGACACACCAGTAATATTGTGGAGGATATTTATAGAAATATGCATGCCACATCAACTAATAGATTTTTTAACCTTTTTTTTTTATTGCCAATCAACTAATTAATCAAAATCACCATTCGTTCTAGTATAAATAGTTACCATCTATGATTGAGAGGGGATGATTCATGAGAAACTCAATGAACTCTTGCCAATTGATTTTGGGTTGCTTCTTCATTACTGAAAGTTTGAGGTATGGTCAAATTGGAGTCGTCCTTGAATGGGGGTTGGGATCTTAATGGAATCCTCACGGAACCAGGTTGAAAAGCATCAAGTTTGTATATACATTTAGTTAACCCAACAATATATATATATATATATATATATAGAATACTAAAGACTAGCGATGATGAGATTTTTCTGGTCTTTTTCTTTTCTCATGGGAGATGCCTAATTATTATATCCTCATGTATATAAGAGGCTTGGCCTTAATCGGTACGTTTCACACTTGACACAAGATCATTGGGTGCAAAAAAATGTCTTAAAAACGATTTTATTTTTCGTGGGACCTTGTGAAAGAAATTAACCCAAAAAGAAAAGATAAAAATGATCATTTTAATTTAATCGATGAGGAGAGAAAAACGTGCATGGAGAGGGGGTCAGGCTCCATTGTTTAGGACCTAACTAATTTGTAGTATCGTATATTTTGTCGAAATATAATATTTTGAAAAATTCTTTTTATCAAACGTTACTATTTACCACTCCACACCTTATGAAAAATATCCCGACATCCTAAAAAAAAGCTATAAGTGTGGGGTATGGAAGTGAATAGTAGTTGATGCATAGCATTCTAATATTTTTACGCAGCTTGCAGCATCAATATAAAGCCAATTTACAAATATATATCTTTTTCAATACATTATACAATCTGTATTTGCACCAAACGTCAAAGTACATCACCCCTCCCCACCGTTACCAAGTGACAAGCTGGGTTGTTGGCTGTCAATTTCTATGAACGAAATGACCCCAAACAAACAAACAAAAACGTTCATGTATTCGGAAGTCGCTTAAACTTACTTGTCATGCATGGGCCATATATATATATATATATATATATATATATATATATATATTATATCACTTTACTTACAAAGTTTGCATTCATTAGGTTCATGAATAATTATTTGTCAGATCGATCAGCTGAGCATGGGCAGCAGCCATTATATAGCTAGTGAGTATCTCGTTGTTCGTGATCTTTTGAGACATAACGCATGCTGGGTGTGAAAGATGATTCACACAAAATACTTCTCAATACAAAATTCATTGCATCCAAACTGGCAAAGATCAATCTTTCTCCCTACATAGGAAAGTAACGTGTTCACCCTAAAGGTCATTCCTATCTTTGCGACCTTCTATTCCTTCCCAACAGTCCTATTCCAAAATCTTAAAGACTTAAAACTGATTATGAATTATAAACTCAGATCAATTTTCAGTTATCTTAAAACATTAAGATCAAGATGAAATGTGGAGTTAAAACTTCTATCATGATACTATATTAAATCATCACTTATTCTAAATTTTCGAGAAAAAAATACATTTAATAAAGACTCGTCTGGATATAGAAACCATCTCATCTCATCTCATCTCATCTCATTATTACAATTTTTTCAAATTTTATTCAACTTATCTCAAACCCTCTTATCTCATCTTACTATCCAAACGAGCCCTTAATTTATATCGTAACAACCGTAGATTTTCCCAGACTTACAAAATAAGGGACTGCAGGACCAAATGTAAAAACATTGCGAACAATAGGCCATTAACCACCAAAGCCTATCGGGCCAGATTCTCTTCCCTTTTATTATATTTTCCACGTTGTAAATGTGGACGATGGGACATACCCCACCTCCCCATTTTATCCAATTAAAAAAGAAATACCAAAGCAAAACTCGCGTTCTTTTACCTCTCAATCAGACTTTTGCTCTCATTAGATAACCACATCATCCGTTACTCATTTGTGTTACTTATTATTAAATAATATTAATTTAAACTAATAAAATAAAAATATAGCATAACCAATTAAATCATAATTTTGAATACATATGCAATATAATTGTTAGAGAGAGTGACAAGAAGGGGCCGTTAAAAAAACACACAAAAAAAAAAAAAAAAAGAGCAAAAAAGGGATATGAACAAAACATAGAAGAGCTTGACGTTGGGTTAAGCAGGTCCACACTGATAGATGTTGCCATACTTACAATTAAGAAAATTTACAACTGCGGAAAGAATTGGAAAGAAGCGTAAAATAAAGGACTAAAATATACAGATATACCCTCGTCCACAATACCACACAAAAATTATATACAGAAAGAACCTGCAACATCACCAATTTTAAGTATAGACAACGAACGTGACCTGTATATCATTTTAGCAGTTGTAGTTACCTTTGCTGAACAAAAAAGTATCGCCACGACTTGGAACCAATCGAATACATGAAGCTTGGGAATACTCTTTAACATTCATCTATAGTGAAAATGCTATCTGAAAACAAGGCTTCCATTCTGCTGCATCCTTAAGTTTTCAATGAGTGATTGGTAAAATGATTTCAATGCCTTGATATCACTACCCTGCGTGAAGGAACATTTCACATGGCAGAGCAAAAGTTAAGAGAATTATGCCTGACATTCAATCTTGGGTCATTCCTGTAAACAATATATCTATTAAAATGTGTTTGAATTGAGAAAGCTTTTTAGAGATGTTTTATTGAGGTTTGAAACAAAGTGGTGGAACCCATGGAAAATATGAAAGGAAGATAACTTATGTGAGAGGTTCTTTTTCGAGTTTTGCAAAAGTTTGTTTGGTTTTTGTTTTTTTCAGAAGTCGAGGCAAGATGTTATGATAATTAAGATTGTTTTGGTGTAAGGATGTTTGGAGTGAGAGTGGGAAAAAGTTTCAGTGTAAAGAAAAAAATACATTATTAACATGCACAGATATATTAAAAGCATAAGCATGGTCATACAAGCTTTGAGCTACTTTTAATACCTGCAACTTCTGACAATATTGCGCCGCCAAATCTTGAGGGCAATGTGCAGCTGGAAAACCTTTTGATACAAAATGAATAAGAAACTCATCGCCAAATTTTTCATACATGACCTTCTGAGCAAGCACAATTTCTCCGAACAAAACAAGCTGTCGAGTATATTCAAAATAACAATTTGTATCAGTAAAAATCACCAAGACATCAAATATGTTCTTTAACAAGCACAAATAGAATCTCTCTCAACATTACAACAATACATGACATCGAAATTCAAAACAAGGAAATGCCAAACGAATAAATAATGCAAGTTAGTTAGCACATGTTAGATCATTGATTAATAAAGTAACCAGGTCATTTTTTTCATCACATATTATAAGGTAATATAGTTCACTATCTTAATAAAAATGTTATACTTCAAACCCATGTTGTTGAATTGCCCCTTCACCTTTAAGGACTCATTCACTAGGAGTGGGATGATTACTTGCAAGGGCAAACAAGATACATTTTCTTCTACGAGCTAATACAACCCTGGTCTTCTTGCAAACCAATATAAAAAGAAAAATCTACATATACGTTGCTCAAACTATAGTGAATTCATTTTTTAATTATACCAGACAGCGCCCGTTTTGTACCAGCATTTCTCTAAGATAGGGACTTCTTTTAAACCTCCAGGCAAGTATCAATCTAGAACTTCTCCATGATCACCTCTCCACTTTGCCAATCACGCTGCAGGTCTTCCAGCAATATTCTTTAGATGAAGAATAACTATAGGTTCCTCAGTATGGATTATTTGCCATTAGATTAATTTTCTGCTAACTTACTTCATCAAAACTGATATGAAGACGAGGAAAATGCTACAGCGGAAAGTTCTCGAGGAAAAAATGAGGGACGGAGAAGAAGGGCATAGTCTGAGAAAAACTATGAAAATGTTAATATGCCCAAATTAACACTTATCAAAAAAATAAAATATGCCCAAATTAACTATAATCAAAAGCCAATTTAGCTAGATTGTTTATGGCAAAATTAGAAGTTCTACAGATCTAACCAATCATAAGGCAAATTCCTCAAACAGGTGCCTACATATCTTATTCCTGGATGACTACACATAAATGAGTCAAAATTTGAAAAGAAATATGGTTACATTTAAGTGACTCCTGTTAGTTTTTCTAATTATAACTTAAATATGTAGTCCTATACATCAATTACTTGGTAAGAAGCTTTGACAATAACCTGTCGATCACATAGAATGTAAAAGACCAAATAAGCAGGGAACATTTCAACAATAATAATGATAATAGCACGAATAATAAACTTACAGTATTTGCATCACGAAACTCGAAGGATTTATCAAGCAAGCTATACAAACAACAATTTGTTGCAAAGACCTCAATCATAAATTTTTGGAAACCAGGTACCTGAAAACAATTTGCCAATCATAAGAGGTTTTTACAAGGACGAAAAAAAAAAATTACCTCGACAAAACAATAGTGTCTGGGGGAACCTGGTAATTACCTTTTCTTCACCGTAAGGCCTGGTACACCAGTCATTAATTAATGTAATAAATATCTGAACACACGCCTGGGTACCAGAAAATAAAAAATTAGATTCAGATTATGAATTTTAATATGTTAGAAGTTTTAATGTGCTGGGAATCTATCTTAAGAAAATCAAAATGCGTTAGAAGTAAAATCTGCAAGTATCACAGACCTTTCTTACAAGAATATCCCTATGATTACAAGATGTGTACAATAGCAACTGCATGATTGAATCCAAGTAGCCCCTACTTTTGGGGGAAAGAAAAATGGAAGAAAGATTATGTGTAGCTATCACATGAAGAAATGTATATAATGTTCGTTGAAGCTCCTGCAATTCACGGATTTCCTACAAGAGAAAATAAGGAGTCATGGCATGCACAGAGCAATAGAAAATAGAAATCCCCAAAGTACAGAGAACTGGTACAGGACATTGAAAATTATTATGTAAAATGCTTTAAGTAGATTTTCACTTTCATATACATTGCAACCACTCTTTAAGACATAGATCTGGAGTAATTTTCAAGGCTAGCAATAAATATCAAGGACAGAAAATCAACTCAGTTCACCACCTAAATTAGAAAGAACTCATTATGCTACCTGATGCAGCTTATAAAACTGGAACGTACAATCCATATAATTGAATCATGTAATAGAAATCCAATTTTAAAGGAAGAAAACAATCATTTTGTAACCTTTTCACTAGACAATACAAACATGAATATTAGATTTCCCAACTCTTTATAACTGAATAAAAAAATTCCGTAATTTATTCTCTCTATTTTTTTTTTTTGATGGGTAATCAAGAAGTTTTATTCATAAAAGTAGGCAAAGCCCAAATACAAGGAGTGTTCTCTCTATCTTTTTAAGGGAGTAAGCAATCATTGTTTAAGGAAAACATCCATAAAGTAACTGCATTTTTTTATCAATGCAATAAGACAATAAGGCTTTTTATGTAAAAGAAATATGTCAAGAGCAGTGGCCGCAGAAGCATTCATTTAATGAACAAACATCAGGAAAAGCTTTCCTGAATTGCTCTTCCCATACCTCAGTATTGGTTCCAGGTCCTGAAGGAAGTGCATCTCTTGGGACAACATTAAATATCATCCCAGCAATAGCAGGAAATACTTCTTCCAATATGTCATGGAACAGTGTGTTGAACTTGCATATAAGTTGATTGAGTAACAAAAGAAAACTGACCATCTCCTTTGGCTGAAAGAAAGCACGATCTAGAATCAAAACTTTCATGGCACTAAAGCAATTAGTAAACTAATGCAGAAACCTATAATCATTCTCAATCATAATTTGCAAACCATAACAAATCAATAAAACATTCATTCACAGCTTAACTAGTGCAAAGGAAATGAAAACAGAAGTTCTTTCTTCAAACCTTGAAAAGGAAATGGGAACAAAGATAAATGTTTTGATAAGTTGGGAAAGAAGATATATGTTGAAAAATAACTAAAGTGAAGCAAAGCATGATGCCAATCATTTCATTGACTATAGGAAGAAAATTATTCTAGATATATTATTGGATCAACCAATGTATGTTTCTATTTGCTTTCTTCTCTCTCTTCTATCTTATACAAAAAAAAGAGTTGCATCCAGTCATTCAGACACAACAGTTGATTGAATAACTAGAAATACTACTTATAAAAGGTACTAGAACTACACTCAATAGGGAAAACTACTCCCCTGTCAACACTGTGACAGGATGGAGCAACATGAAGCTCTCTTACTAAGCATATAAGTTAATTAATCACATTATGCATTTATAAGCATATGTTTAATTAAAGGAATCCTCTGCTAAACCCATCGCAAAGCTCTGGCTGCATGGGGCACGTGAAGCTCCCCTGTGGTTAATTTAAGTTGCATTTGGATGTTGAGCTGAACTCAGCTGAGTTGAGTTTTTTATGAATAGTAGTGAGTTAAGTAGTGAAGGGAGTTATGTGGGGCCCATCTAAACTGAGTTTAAAGTGTGCTTAGATGTTAAGATGAGTTTAGTACTTTTTATAGAAAATTGAAAAAGATTGTGGGTCCCACGTATAAAGATGTTTTAATCAATCATTCAGACAAAATAGTTGATTGAATAACTAGAAATACTACTTATAAAAGGTACTAGAACTACACTCAATAGGGAAAACTACTCCCCTATCAATACTATGACAGGATGGAGCAACATGAAGCTCTCTTACTAAGCATATAAGTTAATTAATCACATTATGCATTTATAAGCATATGCTTAATTAAAGGAATCATCTGCTAAACCCATCCATCGCAAAGCTCTGGTTGCATAGGGCACGTGAAGCTCCCCTGTGGTTAATTTAGGCTGCGTTTGGATGTTGAGCTGAACTCAACTAAGTTGAATTCTTTATAAATAGTAGTGAGTTGAGTAGTGGAGAAAGTTATGTAAGGCCCATCTAAACTGAGTTTAAAGTGTGTTTAGATGTTAAGATGAGTTTAGTACCTTTTATGGAAAAATGAAAAAGGTTGTGAATCCCACGTATAAAGATGTTTTAAGTTGAAAAAAGTTTTGGGTCCCACGTGTAAGAAAGTTTTGAGTTGGGATGAGTTTAGTAATTTGAGAATTGGGTGTTTAGATGTTAAACTCAGCTTAAAATTATACTGAATTCAACTGAGCTCAGTTGAGTTTGAGAACCAAATGCAACCTTACTCATCTAACATCCCTGTACCACCCATAGACTCATAAATTATATTGTTATCTTCCCTATAAATGTGCCTAAAAATCTATTTCTTAACCCTACTCCAGTTGTTAGGTAAAGGCAGAGCAGGTTAGCCCTTGTTTCCATCTTTTATGGAAAACAATCACTCTTTCAATGTATTCCAAATCATTGGCTCTTCATTTCACTGTTTTTACCTCATTTTCTGCAAGCAATTGCTCCAATGCCTTTGGGAGGTATGGAAATACAGATGCTCCTAAAGTTTCCACCATGCGGTGTATAAACGACATGACCTGAATTCCACACACAAGCATCAGGTAACAGGAGCAGCTGATAAAATATCAAAACACAGTACTTCCATGGAGACATATCTAACTCTTACCTTATTCCGCAAAGGTTCTATCTTCGGAAATACAACAAGAACTTGGAGGAGAATATCCAGTGTCTGGATCATATATAAAAGAAGAAAAACATTAGTGCATCACGATGCCCCTACAATGATTTCTGCAGCAAAACTAATCTCATCCAGTAACTGATTATCAACAAACCACTAAGAGCAAGGTAGGCACCACAGAACCAGTGTCCCACAGAGCAAAATTTTACTTCAGTTTTTCATATCTCATCGAAGCAAGAAACTATTTTTTTTATATAAGTGAAGCAAGAAACCAATGTAGTTCTCTCTTACTGATAAAGTTAATGAACAGACTGACGCTAAAAATCCATGACAATGATTCTCAAAATCCTGGATAGAAAACTCAACACGACAAAGTTGCAGACCTGCTTGAACATGAGACCAATTGCCGGGCGACTAGCAGTTACAAGGCGCTCACTGAAGCCCTGGATTGCATACAGACATATTGAGGACAATTAGCATACAAACCAAGTCAGAACTCCAATCCAAACACCAAGAAGTTAGAATTTTTTTTGTTTTTTTTTTTTTATTGGCACCGGGTGTCCAGGATTAGCGTCCCGACTAATCCTGGGGGTGCACAGACAAGAAGTTAGAAAATTATTGTCATTATTACAAAAACAAGGGTTATAAAATGAATACACAACTTGTTTTAACATACAGGTTTACAGCCAAAATACACGAGCAAGTTGGAACGATCCGGCTCAGAAATCTATGAATTCACAGATAGTGACTCTATTTACTTTTAATACACTCATATGCTTGCATTAGTATTTAGTAAAACGTGAAAGGTTTTATAATACTATCGCACATAAGACAAAATACCAGCCAGGATGAAAGAAGTACCAAGCAACAAATCAGAAGATCAAAGGATGGAAAAGAACCTTGCTGAGAGAGTTTATTGCCATGATTATTTGCTGGATGATAGAAATTTTTTCAGGAGCCTCTTCTGGAGACAATAATTTTGCATTCTTGAGCAATTCATCAACCTGCATTGCAGGAAGATCTTATCAAAAGGATATATATCAAATTTTGGCTGGTTCAAATATTGGGAATAAACAAAGAACTTTTAGGACGGGGGAGAAGCTCCTAAGAAATTAAAGATTTCATCCATATGAATTATAACCTGTTGACAAAGAGGAGTGAGCAATGTGGAGAGATAATCGGACTGCTTTTCCAATGGTACATCTTCCATCCCAATCAATAAACCAATTGCCTGTTAAGGGAGCATGTAAAAATTAAAAATTAAAAAATCATCCACAGCCTCTGGAATGAACGTTACTTCACCTGCACACACAACAGACTACAGAGGAACCACAAAGATAAAATCAATACCTCATAAATGTGACTACCATCTTCAGATCCCAAAAGATCTTTTGAAGCATAATCCATACTTGTAAATCGAGCAACTGTATCTTGCAGGCTCTGAAATACATGGAAAAAATCAGGGAGATAGCAGGAGAGAGGAATGAGAAATAATCAAATTAATCAAACCTAATGGTGAAAGAAAGAAACAGAGGGTGGAACTATTTGTAAAAAATATTGGCATTCGATAATCAATAAAATAAAACAAAAAGGTAGAAGATAAAATATAAATGAAGATCCAATTACCTGCAAAATTGTCTCTATAAAAGGCACAAGCTTCATTTTCAGCAATTTTACAACCCTCATGAACAGATAACTTGCCCTGAGGCTCACATCGATGTTTGGATGGTGTATACCTCTTTCATCAAGATAGGCAGCCAAAACGATAGGAATGTGTTTGGCGTTCTCCTGAACAAACTTCATATATCGTGTTACTGCCTCTAGATACACGAGTGCTACTAGCCTATTAGAATGGCAAGGAAACCTTGTTGATATAATTGTTGGCACCAACTCACTCAAAAGTCCACTTCCAGTTCGAATAGACTCGTCACTTATTGACTCTCCTAGAGCATAAAAAAGATATAGTGCAGATTCCACCTCTTCAACATTCCTGTCGGGTGGCGAGGCAACAGCACTAACTATTGAGTTTCTGATAAATATCTGGGTGACATCAGGAGCCACACGACTCATGCTACGAAGCAGCACAAGTATATCCTTCCTAAACTCCGCCATCCTATCTTCCTCCTCCTTTCCAATTTTATCTAATACATCAAGGTTATTGCGGTATGCAGGATCATAACGAATATGGGTATGGATCACTTCTAATATCTGACCAACATTATGCAGCTGCTTCTTGCTCAAAGGAGAGAGGCTTTTCATTGTGCCAACATAAGCCGAAAGAAATTGCACTATGCTAAATGGTGCATCAACCTCACAGTTCTGCATTACATAGAAAACTGAGGGCAGGACTTCATTCAAAAGCTCCATTGAAATACCTTTTTCTTCCTCAGAATTTAACCGTTTGAAGCATTCTAGAACTTCTGCTGCATACCCACTAAGCAATCCAGCTATGCTCGAAATGAAGTCAGAATCACCATCATCGGCAATCAACCCAAAAACACGACTTATTTGAAGACTCTGCAACAACGAAAGTTTTGATTGTGGTTCCATCCGCTTAGAAACCACTGCTAACAAACACGCAGCCGCAGGACCACGGAGATGTTCCGACACCAAAATTAAGTCAAACAATAGTGGGATAAATGCATCATTCACAATCAAACCAATATCGATCCAAGAAATATACCTCCTCATAGACTCTAATACACTAGTACAGAGTTCCTGATCAGAATTCCTATACAATGACACAATGTCGTACCACACTCTCACTATCTGTGGCACACACTGCTGCCTCATTGCATCCTTAATCCGCCCTGAAGCCACCATCTCTTCAGAACTTCGTGTATAGTCCAAACTAATCAATTCATCATCCAAAGCATTCAAAATCCGACAAAACATATCGATTACCACAGCCCCTTTGCTCAGATGAGATAAAAAATCAAAAAACACGGAGGACCAAATTAACGGGTACTCAAAATAAATCAAAGTAACCAAAACCTGAGCAAACTTGTTCTTTATATATGCAGGACTCTCTAATAGCCTGGCAACATTCTTATCATCGATAGGCTCCGAACACGCTATAGAAAATACTGATTTCCTGATGAAAAACTTCTCATCTAGACTCACTGATGCATAGCGGATCCTAATAACGTCTTGAAGAGTCTGTAAACACCAAAATTGGACCTCAAGTAGGCTCGAAAAGCATAATTTTTTAATACAAATACTACAAATCGAAGGTTTTTCCTTGATGTCGTCACAATAATCCTTGGCCTTCTTTTTTAATGCATCATCAAGACTACCCGAAACATCGAACAATATAAGTATAGCCTTCTCTAAATCATCCATGCTCGTTTTAAAAAAAAATCCAAAATCCAAAAAAGAAGACTTTCCTCTACTTCCCAGCACTTTATCGGAGGAACAAAATTTTCCCAGAAAAACCAACAACTATCTGCTTCTGGGCTTTCTAGAAGATGTTTCTGGGGCTTAAAGATTTGGATGAACAGTGAACAACCCCAAATGGATTTGAGAGAATTGACAGATTCAGAGGTATGCGAGAGCTTACCTCAAATTGTGATCAGGTCAATTGGAAGATCATTATAACTAAGTCTATATTGTGAATTGTGTAGTTAAAGTCTTAAAGCTAGGGTTTTTCCTTGTTTTCTTGTGCGTCGTTAATTTCTACTGTGTCTGAGTGCATAGCCTAGGGTTTGGGATAGGTTGACTTGGGATCTATATTTATAGTTTAGTTTTTCCCGAGGGATATTAGATTATGTTTGGAGGCGAGATGAAAAATCTCATCTCAATTCTGTCTCATCTAATCATTACATTTTTTTTAAATTTTTATACAAAATATAATAAACAATTCAACTTTTTCAAATTCCAATTTAACTTTTTCAAATCTTAAAAAAATAATAATATTAAAAAATAATATTTTAAACTTTCATCTTAACACTATTTATAAAATTTTTAAAAATTCTCATCTTATCTTATCTACTAAGCATAACCTAAGGATATGTTTGGGAGCAAAGATGAGAAATCTCATTTCATCTCTATCTCATCTTATCATTACATCTTTTTCAAATCTCCATACAAAATATAATAAACAATTCAACTTTTTCAAATTCTAATTTAACTTTTTCAAATCCCAAAACAATAATAATATTAAAAAATAAAATTTTAAACTTTCATCTTAATACTATTCACAAAATTTTTAAAAATTCTCATCTTATCTCATCTATCAAGCATAACCTAAGAATACAGTAATGCAAAGACAACATAAGCCATGCAAGAAAAGGGTGTAGATAGTTTTTTTTCATGATAATTTTTTTTCCGTGATAATTTAAGCCATCACACTTTATACATGATAATTTTTTTTCATAAGATATAGGATATAGGGGTAAATAATAAATAATAACTGATATGAAGAATTTTTCAATACATTAGTTTGTTCGGAGACAAATTTGAAAAGTTATGTACAATCTTAGACTGTCTTTGGCTTCTTCAAATGCATATTTAAAATTTGAAGAAATATAGATAAAAGAATAAGGTTACATACAGTTGTAAAATGTGCAAGTATTGTGTAGTTGTTTTGAAAAAAAGTAGGATCTACTATTAAAAAATTAATTTTTTTCATATGACTCCCTTATGTATTAACTTTTTTTAAAATGATTGCGCGACGCTTGTATACTTACGACTGTTATTTCTCTATATAAAATTATCTATATTGACTTCTTCAAAAAGTAAAAGTTTGAATTATGAACTACAGTAATTTTAAGTATATCTTCAAATTTAAAAATATATTGTTCATCTTCAAAAATAATATTTTATTATAAAAATTATCACAACTACTTTGTGTTCAGTTTTAAAATGATACGTGAAGGAATAAATATTATTATTAACTAACATATAATCAATGTAATTGTAAAATATGAAAAAGAAATTTAAAATATTATTATTAAAAAATAATATTATATTATTATTTTAACTAATTTAATATAAAATTATGATTAGAGAGATTTTGAATTTATAGAAAATATAAATTTTTATCAAATTTAAAAAATGATTTTAATGAAAGCAATGTTAATGCTTTGAAAAGCTGGTATGGCGGTATAGGATGGACTCCGTTTGGCGAAAGCAAAAGTAAATAGAAGAGATGCTCATTGGCTAGGATTTAATTGTCTTTAATAAGAAAACAAGTATTTACAAACACAATTTCTACAAATTTGATAAAATTTGACTTGCTGTAAAATAAAAAAATAAAAATCATATTAACAATGTGGAGAAAGGTCGGGGCGCGTTACCACATCCTCTACAAAACCATCCACAAACTCGTATCCTCCAATAAAATTGCTTAAGGACATGTTTGATAAATATGAGATTTTTCAAAATTTTTATTTAATTATTTTTTAATCATTATTTAAATATAAAAATCAATACAATTTTTACGAATTTCAAAACAAAAATAATATTAACAAATTACATTCAAATAATTTTTTTTACTTTATATATTCACACAAACTACAATACAATATTTATTTTAAAATATATTTTTATTTGACATTTTCTCTCTTATTTTTTAAAACTTAATAAAATATATTTACTTAAATTATTTTACTATTATTCATAAAATTTTCAACATCCAAACATGCCCAAAATTTCCATAGCAACCTTATGATTTGCAAAATGCAATGCATGTTAGTTGACAGTAGACAGATTTGTTTAGTACCTTGCTTTTTCCCGCAACGTGCCAACAACTATGTACAAAAGCTAGCTATTAGCCTATTACTTGGGATCTGGTATGAAGTATGAACACAAACAAAGCCTATTACTTGGGATCTGGTATGAAGTATGAACACAAACAAAAAGAAAGAGATATATACCTTACTTCCTATGCCTTCCAATCTCAATTTCCCTTCTTTAATTGCCACCTTTCTCGCCTTTCCACAGATTATGTTCATAGTTTAATTCCTTTTACATTTTTTCTTTTTCACTTTTGGGACGGCTGTCCATCACTTTCCAACTGGATTCCTTCGCCATTTCCATCTTCTTCCCTTTATATATCCAAGAATCCCAAGTCAAGTTTACTTATCAAGGTTGGTTCTTCTCCAAGATCAAGAAGAACCAGCATTGTTTTTGTTTTCAGTAATATCGGCTAGCTAGCTATGGCTACGCATATTTACAGTACAAGCCAATATTACTCATCCCAAAGGTCGGTAGCCATGGCGCTGGCTCTGGTTTCAGCAATAGTGCTATCCCCGCTGTACTTGAGGCCGAAAAACGATACGCGCCATTACGAAACAAAGTGGAGCTCTGGCTTTGTTCTACCAATGGTTCTTGCAGGGCTTATTATTGCAATCAGAACAACTTCATCGGCGTCTGCGCAGGGAGGAGCTAGAGCTTCAATAATTCCTTCTCCGGACCCTTCTTGGGTGCTTAGAATTGGAAGCTCGTCTTGGGGACTTGCCGGGATTTTGGTGATGCTGATGCTTGTGCTTTCATGGCAAGCATCCGTCCAGGAATTTCTCTGGAGATAGAGAGAGATCAATTCCTACAGGATCTTTCCTAACTCCTAATTCTACTGTATCTCGTTCTGTTTGTGGTAGTTTTATATGAAATTTGTGTAAGCTTGCAAGTCATTGAATCTCTTTATTTTTTTCTGCTTTATGAAACAAATTTCCGAAGTACAAATGGGAATGCATGACAAACGAAGCCACGAAGGACGATGATTTGTTCACAGTAAAACATTTTACGGGGATGATTTTATTTAGCGTAATATTAGATATAATTTTAAAATATACTAGTTCAATTAATTTATTTAAAAAATAATAAGATTCACCATAAAAAATAATTTTTTCTGTTGTAAAATTAAAAAAAAAATAACAAGAAAATTGAAAAATCACAAGATCTCGAATTAGTTCTTTAGGAACTAAATGTTATTTCTTTTAACTTCCTTGTTTTGAATCTACTATAAATGCTCCTCAAGACATCATTTTATACGTATGGAGGATACATGATATTAAATGAATACGTGAATTTAAGAAATGACAATATATGAATCAAATGAATACATGAACATAAAAAATAAAAATACATAAATATGAGAGAATTCTAATAATTATTTATCAAATATATTCCATGTATTTACAACCGCTAATTTTTAGAAAAATGACAAAACTAGATCAACATAAAACCGCTAGTTTTACACACGTACGGGCTTCCACCTTATTTAAGCTTGTTTTTATGACAAGAGTATATAAATTTGACAAATTATAAAAAAAAAATTAATTTTTAATAATTGACACTATTTTTTTTAAAAAAATATGCATAAAATTTATATAATTCATAGAGTTATAATTATATCTAGAATTACTCAATTAAAAACCGAGCATATACAAAAATACACTCTTACATTTTTTTTAAAAATATTTTATTTTCAAATCCTCAAGAGTCCCAAGGATTCGTCCTTGGAAATATATGAGATGAGAATGTGTTGAATGATTCCATCGAAGATGTCTCACTTGGTAAGATTGTGCCAAATAAAATTAACATTACCGCGGACCTTGATCAATAGTGAGATTCTCCGATCAGAAACAAAGACCTCATTGTCCTGGTACATGTTTTAGCTTATTTGGATGGTAAGATGAGGTAAAGTAAATTGAAATAATTTATAAATGATAATAAAATTATTAATTAAAATAAAATAAAATAATTTTATCTCAACTCTATATTCGAGCGGCCAGTTATTTCAAAATTACCTGTAATTATTATATTTGTGATAGAAAAAAAAAAGTAATTACTTTTTCCTCTAAAAAATTAAATTTGAATTGGGCTTTGGATACAAACGAGAGGAAGCGAAGCATGGCCCAAGACTTGTCCTTCGCGGTTCTAACTTCTCTCCCTTCATTCTTTCGTTTGTTTTTCCCCTCTCTCCCTCTTCATCGATCTCTCCCTCCACTCTTCCGACCTAAACCCAACACCACACCTCCACCGCCTCTGGCCGACACCGGACCAACTCCCTTCAGCAAACCATTCCCTTCATACTTGGTGAATTTCGCAAATTGTCTCCATCTCAAGGTTGGATATAGTTGAATCAAAGGTTTTCCTCCAATTTTTTTTTCTTGTTTAAAGTCTTGTAATTTGTGTGAAATGCCCATTGAAAAGGCTGGAAAAGGTCCTGATTTATAGGGAAATTTGTTGAGTCCGAAATTCCCAACCCCAATTAGGGGGATTGAGCATCTTGGTTCTTTTGAATTTTTATGCCCCCAGATTCACTTTGAAACGTCATTTTGAGCATTTCTTTTTATTTACTTCCTTTGCTAGTGTTAGAGAGAGTGCTACTTTTGAAACCCGTTGTCAAAGTTAACAAGTAGAGAAAAAAGGTAAATTTGCATGTTTTCGTAGTTCTGATCGCAATTTTTTCAATCCGAGTTGACCGTACTTATTTTGTTAATTGATCTTTTATCTTCTACGCTCAAGAATGAAGCATCTTCACTTAAACCTAAAGGTGTCAGATCCAGTGACTATGAATTGACATATGGAAGCATGTAAACAGAACAGATTTGGTTATGTTTGCAATAGCCTGCTTCATGTGCATAATGTCGCTAGTCTACCCGGGTTTTAGGTTCCATGGGTGAGTCCTAAGGGCTCTGCCGTGGGTGGTTCCCCATCATCAAAAAAAAAAAAAACATGTGCATAATGTCTTAGCTGAAATATGTTCCTGCCTAATAACTCTTGTTCTACTCTGGAAGTTTACTCCCCCTCTTTCTTAAGTTTTATTATGAGGTCTTTCAATGTCAGTATTACTTACTGTACAACCACAACTCCCGTCTATTTTATAACTTAGATTGAGTTGTAATTAATTATGGATACTTCAAAAGTTGGTTGAAGAATTTGTTTTGCTAGTGAAGTGATATCTATTCTTTAAAGCTTCTTGGAGGACCCTAATCTTTTTCCTGATACAGGTGAAAAGAGTAAAGGAAATGGCTGAGGGAGATGAGGATTTGCCAAGGGATGCAAAGATTGTGAAGTCACTGCTGAAATCAATGGGTGTCGAGGACTATGAACCCCGGGTTATACACCAATTTTTAGAACTGTGGTATCGATATGTTGTCGATGTATTAACTGATGCACAGGTGTACTCAGAGCATGCTGGTAAGGCTGCCATAGACACTGGTGATGTCAAGCTTGCTATCCAGTCAAAAGTCAATTTTAGCTTCTCTCAACCACCACCAAGAGAGGTAACTTTGGCTTACAATCTGCCATTGTGTTCTAAACCATTTATGTTGTTGGTCTTAAACTAAATTTTGGACTCCATTAGATTTGCAATTCACTTTGCTTTAAGGTATTAAGATTATTCTCTAATGGAACCCCAAGGGGTTGGCCCAAGTGGTGAAAGCCTTGGTCTTGGGGTATCGATTTGCAATTCACTTTGCTTTAAGGTATTAAGATTATTCTCTAATGGAACCCCAAGGGGTTGGCCCAAGTGGTGAAAGCCTTGGTCTTGGGGTATCACTTCCTTCAAAGTCCAAGGTTCAACACCTCATGGGTGCAAACAATCCTTTGGATCACACTCTCCGGTGAAAAGTCAGCGATTTAACCAGTTTCGTATAGGGAAATTTCCGAGAGTGCGGTGCACGGGATTAGGATTTACTCTGCAGGGGTAAATCCGAAGGACACTGCCTTGGAGAGATTTCCCGAACATAAAAAAAAAAAATTAAAAAAAAAAAATTCTCTGATGGTGCACTGTGGAATGGTGCAGTGAGGGTTCTTGAGGTCAAATGCCGACAGTATCTTATGATTAAGTTGTCAATAACTTAGCTCTTGGGGGCACAATTTTTTTTGTTTTGTTTGATAAGTTGCAAGTCAAGAGTTGTTAGCTATACATAAGCACAATTTCGAAACAGATAACAGATTAGTGAAGACTTAAGGTTAGAAGTCCTTAAGCATACATGGTTGGTTAGGTCAATTGCTTCTGAAACAATTGATGTGTTTTGCTTTAAAATGTTGTAACAATCAGATGTATTTGAGCACCCCCACCCCAAAAAAAACAAATGACCATTTTTACTTTATGCTGAAAGATACCTGATATTTATATTCAATTAGTAATCCATCAGGTCTTACTAGAGCTGGCTCGAAACCGGAACAAAATACCATTGCCGGGGACAATAGCTGGGGCTGGTATTCCTCTCCCGCCTGAGCAGGATACGCTGATCAGCCCCAACTACCAACTTGCAATCCCAAAGAAGCAACCTTCCCCAACAGTTGAAGAAACCGAGGAGGATGAAGAGCTTGTTGATCCCAATCCCTCGCAAGAACAGAGGACAGATATGCCACAGCATACTCAAAGGGTCTCCTTTCCCCTCATGAACCGTCCAAAATGAAAACTTTATGAACTATGTAGGAACAATTAGATCCATTGTCTGAAGATATTGGAACCAAAAAAAAAACTATGCATCTTCTTTAATGCTGATTTGTTCGGGAGTGACTTCTCGATAGTGAAGAGGCTGGTAAAGTGCAATGTTACAAAAGGTGGGAAACATTCAAATTGAGCATACTGATAACTGTATTCAAGCGCTGCGGTAAGAACCCATTTGTAAATGGATGCCTAAGACTTGTTTGCCAAGGGGCTCTGAATGAAATTACTTGCTTCCTTGTATAAATTATGTCAAGAGTTATATAAAAATGCGTACCCATGAATCGGAGGTAGTGAGTATGGAAAAGAAGGACGTGAGTTTTATTGAGTTTACTCTATTTTGTGTGTACTTAATAGAGCTGATGACTTTCCTCATGGCAGATGATCCTTTATCGAAAATAACGAGGGTAAAATGAAATTGCAACAAGTTTCAAGTGGATGGTGGCCGACTCCAACAATGCTATGGAGCAGGTGTTGTGAGCTTGGAATTGTTGAAATAAGGAGTCACTTTAATACCACCATTCTAATTATTCATATTTATATGAGATGATCACACTCCAATAATAAAGTAATTAAGAAAGTCTTTTAATTCCATGTTCCCGAAGTGTTTAGAGTTCAGACTACGGAACGTTTGGCATGTAGAAGGTTCACTTTCTCGGTGCTTGTCCGTACTTTGATCCGGGATTGCTCATCTTTTTACCATTTATAAATTTCAACTGACAAATCTCACTATTATTTAGAAACCATCTTAATTTATCTCATTTAATCTCTCAACCAAATAGGCGTGGGTGACATCCTATTTCAGTCTATTCCCCTCTGTTCAAGACAAGTTAATTCTAATAATCAACCACCACAAAAAAGAAGATTTTTCTTGGATCTTTCTTCCTTTTTCCCAACGACAAACAGAAGTGGAATGGGCGAGACTCTCTCTCATTTTTTATGGCCTTGGGTGTATAATATGTGCGTGAGCTACATTCCAACACATTCCTATGGCTGGCTTGCACGTTTTGGGATCTGTCCTACACGCGAAACCAACTCGTTGTCCTCACTCACGGTCGAGCGAGCGCGATCATAACATTCATGCATGTTGGTATATTGCCTCTGCTGCCTATCTGCACTCTCGGCCAAACAGAAGCAGGGCCGGCTCAATAGACTCTGGCCTATGGCTAAAATTTTGATTGAGAATTTTTTTTAAAGTAAAATTAAATATTTTAATTTTTACATTCTATTTTTATTTAAAAATAATTCTTATCATTTTGTAAAGTAAAATTACTGACTAAGATTTTATACTATATTTTCAACTAATAACTAACTTAATCTTTATTATAAAATTTTTTATTTAGAGAAGATTTTATCAAATCTAGTTTTACAACATGTGCTTTAGACTATTAGGATCCTTAGAGACGTAACTGTTCTTAACTATTTTTAGATATTCTTAAATTTTATTTTTTTTCCCTTATTTTTTAAAATCTAATCAAACAACTTAATTCAAATTATTTTATTACTATTTACAAACTATTTCATTAATATTCACAGATATCATGATATATTCTTAATATCCAAATAAGTCATAAAAGCAATTATAATCATCATTGTCAATAAAGTTATATAAATAATCTACACATTTTGAAAAAAGTAGGCCCTTGCCTCTACAAACTACAAAGGATTATACAAAAGAAATTTATAAACACTTGAAAATCAGATTTTACTATTTATAATTTTTACATTATATATTAAACTAATAATGACAAAAAAGAAATCTATTCTTAGATGGAGACTATCTCAAATAATTATTATGTGGGATACTTTCAAAATTAATAATGACATAATATCTACTTGATACTTTTAATATTCTTATTGAGTTAATTAATTCTTTGAATTAGATATTTTTTTCTATTTAAAAAATTTTACTTAATATTTTTTTTAGGGGGCCTTCTTCTATTAAAGCCTTAGAGCATTCCCATTGAATTTCCAATAACCTATTTTTCCTTATAATTTGAGAAAAAAGAAATGTTTTCAATACCTCCCTCCATCTGAATAGTAGTTTTCCAGAATAGTGGTTTCCTATATTTGGAAAACTACTATTCATCCCCTAAATAACTTTTTATCAATATTTTATTCAATTAAATTAATTATTTTTTCAATCATTTATACTTTTTCTCATACTCATATTTATTATAGTTTTAAATAATAATTTTAAAAATAATTTAAATAACTATGAAAATATAAAATAATAATAATTTTAAAAAAATTAAAAATAATTTAAATTTTTATTTAAAATATTCACTAGAGTAAAGTTCAAAACATGAAAAAAAATATTGAGTAGTTAAATTTGTAAATAGAAGTGAAAGAAAATAATAAAAAAAATAAAAAAAAATATTATTTTAATAGAATAAAAAATGAATAGGAAATGAGATGTAAAAGATTTTTAAAATATAAATAAATTTTAGAAAAAGTTTTTAAAAAATATACTTTTTAACTAAATTATAAAAAAATTTATAAAAAATCTAATGAGAATGCTGTTAGATAATTGTCTAAATTGTCTAATAGAAGAGCCGGCCTGAAGAGAAGATTGCCCCTCTCCCCAATTTCATGCTGTTGGACGTTTGAATGATTCTTTACAATCGGTGATTCGGTGCGTCTCTTTCGGCTTGAGCTCGGCTAGTTATTGATTCTTCAACCCTCCGATTTGGAAAGAGTGGTGTGGAATGAATGAATCTATGTATTCAGTGAATTGTCTACCAAAAACATAGTATCTTTGACTTGATTATTGACTTTTTGCTCTTTTTTGACCTCCGAGAGGCCCATGCCCACCGTCCGATTCATAGAAAAAAGGCCCCGACATTCAGGAGCTAATTGGGCGGAGCTATGACCAAGTTCGCACCAAGACAGCACGTGCGAAGAGGGGGACATCCCGAGTGTGACCGTGTCCAAATCAACGCCCACCTAATAGCCGCCAACGCCGACCACGTGTCTGCCGCTGTTTCTGACCGCGTGGCGGAGGTAGCTACTGCCTATTGGTGACTCGCCACGCTAGTACCAGAAGCGAAGAATCTAACAGAAAAATTCATCACTCTCTTTCGTTTTTTTTCTTTTTTTTGGAGGAACTAAGGTGGTCCTTATCATGGGCTTCCCATGTCTTCTTCTAGAGCTTCTAAGGGGCAGCTGTGGAATTACCATTCACTCCGCAGTCGAATTGTCCACTGTGCCCTTTCATTCACTCCAAACTTTTTTATGGAACCATTTTTAAAGTTTAAACAATTCTCATCTTCTAATCATTTTCTTCCACTCTCTCTCTCTCTCTTCCTCCTCGACTTTCCAGAGAAACAAACAATAATTTTCTGTCTCTGTCTTGCCCAATTACATGCCCACTTTGGAAAATTGGATAGATTATTTCAGATAAAAAAAATGAGGACTTTTGTAAGATTCAATGGATTAATGATCCCCACATGGAATCTTGTAATGGGGCAATATGAGTATAGGCAAGTGGGGACAGTGTTTCTTTAATAATAGGCAAGTGAGTTCCAACGTTGTTATGATCAGTCCAATAAAATGGATTACATGATATAAAGTTTTAAGGCGATTAGTACAAAGTAAAGTAAAACAGAAGAAGCTTTAAGCCTTTATCTTTATCATTCACAGCTGAAAATGAAATAAAAATAATAATTAATGTATACTGGCCAAAAGGCGAATCTTACTTAGATTTTTAAATTGGATATTTCATTAAGATTGATTATTATTATTTTGTTACCTTTACATGGACAACTTAAATCTAGAGATGTCAGCACCTTGATTCAAAATCCACACATGACATCACTATCAATACGTTTAAGGTAAAGATAACAAGTTATTGAAAGTTTCGTACCAATTTTATTGTTAAAAGTCTTGTATAATGTAAACGAATCACCTCCAACTCTATTTGTCTAATTACTCCAATAACTTCTATTTTGCTTATTATCTTTAACAATTGAGAAATACTTTAGTATTATATAAAAGTAAATTTACAAAATGACGTGACTTGATTTGGTGCGTCAGATTGTAAAATTATTTTTATTGTAAAATAAATCTAACGGATGTCATAAAATTAAATCAAATTGTGAGTTTATTTTTATAAAATTTGTTTGTGTCGATAGTAGTTCTCTTTCTAATTTTTTTTTACAATTTTTGAAGATGGACATATTACGTAAATCACAATGCATTAAAGCTTCCTCAATTTTAAATATATACTCTATTATAATAAGTGGTTATATAACTATGAATAATAACTTTTGTTATTTTTTCGTTATTTTTTCTTGTTTTTTCATTAAGTCCGTTAAGTCCTGTTTTACCAAAAGGCTTTTAAAATTCTTGATCATTTGACGTGTAGTTCCATTGTAGAATTTAATGAATAATCATATTTTACTAAAAAATCCTTAAGACATTTGACTATTTGACGTATAGCTTCATTGTAGAATTTAATGAATGATCATATTTTATCAAAAGGTTTTTAATAATCTCGCAGTTAGATATTTTGCTGAAATTTTCTTTAATCTTATATTTTTTTTTTCTAGATAAATAAGTTACTAACTTTTTTATTTTTAATTTCAATTATTATGTTAGATGCACCATAGACTTAATGCATCCGAGATTGTTTTCTAGTATATATATAGAAAAATGATAAATATATATAGGAAAATGATGAGAGAGGGAGAGAGAATTACAAGAATTCCCCGTCCTTCCTTTATTAGACAAACCCTCCTTTATTAGGTTGAAAAGATCTAAATTTAGATTTTTTTTATTCACGAGAAAAAGTCCTTTATAAGTTAATCCATCCCAAGGCCAATTGCGTAATTTCATATTTCGTTTCCGTGGCTTGCTCCAAGTTAAAACAACAGAAAAAAAGGAAAGAAAAGCATGGATTCTCGCGAAAGAACGTAAAGAAATCCTCCTCTGCCCCTCTCTTTCTGTCTCTTTCAGTTTCACTCTTTTTCCTTGAAAATTATAGGGTTTGGTTTTTTGTAAATCCCTCCTCAATTTCTTGGCTTTTCTATTTAATTCAACTCCGATTGGCGTTCGATTTCTATAAAATTTACAAACTGTAGCTTAACTTACTTTCCTCTTTAACAACTCCAAAACCGCTCATTTCTTACATAATTTTAATTAATTGAATCTTAAAAAAAACTACTCTTTGATTCCAGAACATTTGTGGGCTACTCAGAGAATTATCGGGTGGCAAACTATTGGGATCTTGTGAGAAAAAAACAACGCTGATTTTCTAGTGGGGAAGTATCGATTTGCATTTTACTTGGGTTTGAATGTAAATCAACTGGGTTTCTCGAGAAAATTTCCTGGGTCTTTGAGAAAATCCAATTTGTATAAGTACTGTTTATTGATCTGAGCCCCTGCTGAGGCAGTTGTGATCCGAGACCAGTTTTACGGAAGCCAAAGCGAAAGAAAAAGGCCATGGCGGTACCAACCATAGCTCTATACGCGAGCTCACCGAGCACCGTGTGCTCAGCACCGCACCCATGCCAGATCAACGCCCACGCGTCGTACGATTTCGAATTGAGCTCTCGGCCTTCCTCTTCGGCATCATCTTCACCGTCCACTCCGCAAAAGCCCGGAATCGGCGGCCTCTCGTGCCTCTTCTCCTCGCCCTCGGTGCGACCTTCGTCGAGCTTTTCGGTTGGTGGCTGCGGTGAAGAATTTAGCTCTTTGTGGCACGACAGAGGCGAAGAATTGAAGGAACTGAGCAGCTCTTATTACCATTTGCCGAGCAAGTTCGCTGGGTCTTGTCTAAAGAAGGATTTGAGCCCAGTTTCGGTGTTTCAGGGCCCGGTTTCGTGTAGTAGTAGCGTCGCTGGATCCGTTAGAAGCCCCACGATGAGTTTCCAAAGTGGGTTGTTCAATGGCTTCGCGAGGAATGCTTTGGGTTCGTGCGTAGATTACGATTCACCCAGTCTCGAGCTCTGTAGCGATGAATATAACGTGGGTCTTGCGGAAGAATTGACTTTCAATATAGAGGTAGAGGGGAATTCTGAGCCGTATGTAAAGGAATTGTTATTGGGTGCCCAATCAAGGCACAAGATCTTTTATGAGAATTTTGTGATCAAGGCTTTCTACGAAGCTGAGAAAGCACACAGGGGTCAGGTGAAAAAATATTGCTTTTTTTTTTTTTTTTTTCCTTTTACGTTGAAATTAGAATTCTGATTGTAAACTTACGTTGCTTTTATGGGGAATACGTTTGGTGGTTTGGGTTGAGACTTACGCGTTGATTTGTTGTAGATGCGTGCCAGCGGTGATCCGTACTTGCAGCATTGCGTAGAGACGGCGGTGCTGCTCGCGCTGATTGGCGCTAATTCAACGGTGGTTGCTGCAGGGCTTTTGCATGACACACTTGATGACTCTTTTATGAGCTATGACTATATGTTTGGGATGTTTGGAGCTGGGGTCGCAGATTTGGTCCGAGGGGTAAGAGACTGAATTTTCGTAACTTCCATCTGGCATTAGCAAAACAAAAAGGGGCTGTTCAATGCTTGAGAAATACTTATCTTCGCATGTGCAATAGAAGTTGTAGTTTCTTTCTTTAATGGTTCAAAATTGGCATGTAGGGTGAATTCTTTTATGTATTTTTCATATAATACAAATTTAAGAGGCTAACTTGGAAATCTGCGAGCCATGGTTTTGTAGATTGCTTATAGTTTTTCAAAATCTACCTCAGACCATGCGCTGGAAGTGTCATGGTTGTCGTATTCAGTAGCAGATCTAATTTGAATTAGTTCAAGAAGAATCATTGATGTGACTATTTGGCTTAGTTTCTCTTGCAAGATAACATGTATGTGCATAAATGGTATGATATGGTTTTTTATTGTTTGTTATTGAATTGTATGTAAGTGAAACATAGTTGTTGCAGTCAGCTGATCAGTTTTATGGATGATGAATATCAGAGATTCCATAATCATCTGTGATAGCAGCAAGTAAAAGACTGGCTTTTAGGATTGATAATCTCAAACTTTGTTGGTTTGAAGAAGAGTGATGGAACTGTGACACTGAACTGAAGCCTGCAGGAATAGTTTTTAATGAGGTTTTGATGTATTGAGTATATCTGTCCTTTTCTTTGGGTTATCACAAATGTTGGAGATCTAGTATATATTTTCCCTCATAATTCCTTTTTATTTTTTGAAATGCAGTGCATTTCACATTGGTTCGGTTGTGATTCCTATCTTATTTTTTCTTCAAAATATAGAGGTGCCTTGGCATATAGTTGGAACTGAGTGACTAAGATTTCTTTATATAAATTATGGCGAGCTTAATTTTTCCCACAGCATCTGTATGGTTGGTTAAATTTGAAATTTGAATTTCATTCAATTTTTTTTAACTAAAATTTATGTGGTAAGAATTCTTGTTTATTAGTTGACTTAGATGCAGTCTATTGGGATTTTGATCTTACCCCCCCCCCCCCCCTCTCTCTCGTTTAATCTAACACACTTATAATCTACTTCTTTATGACATATGTTTAGGTCTCCAAGCTAAGTCACTTGAGTAAGCTTGCGCGTGACAACAATACAGCAAGTAAAACAGTTGAGGCCGATCGCTTGCATACCATGTTCCTTGCCATGGCTGATGCCAGGGCCGTCCTCATTAAATTAGCAGATCGATTGCATAATATGATGACACTAGATGCATTGCCTCTAGCCAAGCAACAGAGATTCGCAAAGGAGACATTGGAGATTTTTGCACCCTTGGCAAACCGTTTAGGAATCTCTACATGGAAGGAGCGTTTAGAAAACCTATGTTTTAAACATCTTAACCCAGACCAACATCAAGAACTGTCTTCTAAGCTTGTCGACACGTTTGATGAGGCCATGGTCACTTCTGCTATAGAGAAATTAAAACGAGCTCTTAGGGGTAAAGCTATTTCTTACCATGATGTATCTGGACGGCATAAGAGCTTGTATAGCATTTACCGCAAAATGTTGAAGTATGATCTCTCTCTCTCTCTCTCTCTCTCTCTAATACAAACACCCGCAGATAGAGATATACCCAGATAATCTACTTTTAATTCTGGACTAGGCTTTCCTAGCATTTTTGCAGGACATCTTCAATTGAGCGAGGATAATTAATAGAATAGGGCATCATGAGGTGTCGCATTATTTATTCCAATACCTAACTAAAACTTCATCAGTCGTTTATAGATCAGCATGCAAACAAACTGGCATGGACTCATATTCAATTGCTTCTGCTGCAATGATCCCTATAAATGTCAAATTTTCATGAGATAAGAACTTCTAAAGCAGTTTGAATTACAGCAATTTGTGGTTGTGTTCATGGTGGGTGAAGCTGGGGCTTCATTTCTTTTAATATTTTCATGATAACTGAAGGGAATCGCAGGCTTTGTATTACTTAAAATATTACCTAGTCTAACTGTGTTGCGGAATGTGCTTGAGAAAATTAGTAGTCATATGGTCATTCCACTAGTTATACATTTTTTTTAATTATTTAAAAGTCAGTTTCACATTACTTATATTAGGCTCTTTCCTTTGCAGAAAGAAGCTAGTCATGGATGAGATTCATGACATTCATGGGTTACGGTTGATTGTTGACAATGAGGAAGACTGCTATAAAGCCTTGAGAGTTATTCACCAGTTATGGACTGAAGTACCTGGAAAGCTCAAGGACTACATAAATCATCCCAAGATTAATGGGTATGTAATAGCTTAACGCGATTGAGTGTTCTAGAGGCGGTTGTGTGCTCTAGTTTACCTTAATTGTTTCTTAAGTTTGATTTCATAACTTATAGGTATCAGTCTCTGCACACGGTGGTGATGGGTGAAGGCCTGGTTCCACTTGAAGTTCAGATTCGGACGATGGAGATGCATTTGCAGGCTGAATTCGGCTTTGCGGCTCATTGGAGATACAAGGAAGGTGACTGCAAATATTCTTCATTTGTGCTTCAGATGGTTGAGTGGGCTCGATGGGTTGTCACCTGGCAGTGTGAGACAATGAGTAAAGACCGGTCATCCATTGCCTATGCTGAATCGATAAGGCCGCCCTGCACATTCCCTTCTCATTCTGATGATTGCCCATATTCATACAAGTCGCACTGTGGCCAGAATGGGCCTGTGTTTGTGATCATGATTGAGAATGATAAGGTGTGTGTGTGTGTCTGAATTTTCACTTCTCAGCACCCGCATGCTTGTTTTCCTTTTCTGCTTTTATACATGGTATGAACCTAGGATAAACAAAAAAATAATAATAATTGTATGACTAGTTTGGTCTTTTATATGAACGGGCAAATGTTGACTAGATGTGGTTTTGGCGCTATTCAGTCTTATCCAACTTGGCCCAAATTGGATCTAGTGGCTTGTTTTTTTTCAGGTCTCTCTGTATGCATATTGATCCTTCTGCTATTGGTGCTTATTAACTGCTTTATCCGACCTTTGTAATGTTTATCTTGTAAACAAAGAAACAACTAGAAGAACATCATGCGTGAGTTGATGTCGCCGTGACAAGCTTTTGTTTGAATATTGCAGATGTCCGTACATGAGTTTCCTGCAAACTCGACGATAATGGATTTGTTGGAAAGAGCTGGACGAGGAGGCTCGAGATGGACACCATATGGTTTCCCCCTGAAGGAAGAATTGAGGCCAAGGCTGAACAATGAGCCAGTGAGTGATCCGACGTGCAAGTTGGAGATGGGGGATATGGTGGAGTTAACCCCAGCCATCCCCAACAAGTCTTTGACAGAGTACAGGGAAGAGATTCAGCGAATGTATGATGGTGGGCTGTCTGTCCCCAGCACTGGGCTTGCTGCTAGCAGTAGGGTTGGATGGAGAAGTTGACCCCCATTTTGTTCTCCCTTTTTATATTTATATTATATACGATTCTAGGGACAATAGACTATTCTTGTATATCTACATATATCTATATATATATATACAGCATATGGGCCTATACAGAAAAGCTGTATCGATTTATTACTATGTTCATCAAAGTGGCGAATGATCCATCTTATTAACATTCACTTATTAGTTTCCAAAAAAAAAAAAAAAAGAGAGCGCAAAAGTCTGTTAAAAGACACATTTTCTTCCCTAAACAGATGCAGGGGTCTGACAATCGTAGCAGCAGGACTGATGTGAATATTAAGTGATTTTCAAACTCTCTCACTCTCGGAAAATTATTAGATATTTTAGAGTACGAACGAGCTGGAATTTCTCATTCCATTACAATATATTCTGTAATTAGAAATATTTTCAGTCTCAGTCCTCCCAAAGCACGCCAAGGTTTTTTTCTCCTATTAGTATTTAGTTATTAGTATCCTGTCTTGTGGGGCGAAAAAAAAAAAGAGGAGGAGAGAACGAAACAAAAGATCTATTATGTCTTAACGATGTTGTCGGATTCAAAAGAATTTACATGTTTAAGAGATCTCAGTCTCTCTACATGAGCGGTGTAGCAATTAAAACCGAAAGCAGTTCCATTTCTTGAATGCTGAGAAGCAAGATCGACAGCGAGGGTAGCGTGGCAATGGGGCCAGATGTTCCAGACGAGGAGTTGGGGTACAATATCCCTGATGAGGAGAAAGCAATCTGTGCATTCATTCCTTTACGGAACCTGGCGTGTTGCCAAAGCTGTGCCATCTCAGTCGAGCAGTAATAGTAATACACATCCAAGGCTCCTGTCTTCAAAGTGACATGTAATTCTTGATCTCACTACTTAAGGGGTACCAACTTTTAAGGAGGTATACTATGATTTTTGCTATTGACAACAAGCTTAAAAGTCATAGGGGCATAAATCTCCAAAGTGATGCATGTAAAGAAATAAGAATTCTGTAACAGGTTGGGAGTTGTAAATCTGATCAACGAGTTGACAACTTGTCTACAAATCTAAATAATATTCAAAGAGTTTTGGATCTAAATAACATGGAAAGGGTTTTGGATTCTTTTTGTGTGATCGGGTCACTGATTTGATGGAAGAAACAGCACTTTTTATGAAATCCTGCCCAACATATCAGTACAGCTAAAAGAATAGCTTTTGCCTCTAAACAGTACAGAAGCTTTTTAGTTCCCAGCTAAAGACCTTATTCCCAGCAGAACTGCATGGAGTTGAACAACAAGAAAGCCGTGTTACTAAATGGAGCCAGACCTATGATTTCATTTTCAGCTGAAGAGCTGCCAAGCAAATCATGCAGGTTGCAAGAACAAAAGACTCCCTTGTCAGCCTCCACGCAGCTTATTATTCTTACGCTTTACATGGAATATAGGAAAGAGAATAACTAACTGTTTTAACTGTCCTCGGTTTTCTTATCCAACTTCCACAAAGAACAAAAAGAAACAGGCTGTTCTTTCCACCATAATCCCACACAGCCATCTTTCTCTTCCGCTCTCATCTCCCAATTACTATCATACTTTCTCAAAAGAGCTCGAGCCCCATCAATTGCATCCTCTCCAAATGGCTTTCCTACGAACCCCACTCCTTGTTAGAAGTGAAAACAAAAATTGAGATGGAACTTCAATTTGGAGAAAGACTCATTCTCATTTCATTAAGTTCCAATATTACAAGGTTCTGTTACATCTATATATATACTCATTACAGAAGGAAAAAGATCAAAAGGCAGAGTCCTAAGGTTAACTTTTTATTTTCTACTGATTTACAATAAATCTGCTGCAGTCTGTTTCTTGTTGTTGCTTTTCATCACTTTATGTTCTTTTGTGCATAATCAGTGCAGCTTTCAAGTTGACATGTCGCCCCATGCTTCTCTTTTGTTGTTTTACTTTTCTGTGCCAGTGCTTTACACTTTTCTTCTGCTGCATTGTGCTTTTCATCAATTTGTTTGCTGCATGGTGTTCTTTGTATGCTGCAGTGTACTTGTGCAGTGTTTTCATGTCTCTTTTCTTTGCATTCTCTTTTAGTTTCGTGAGACTCCCCCTCAAGATGGGCATAGATATTGAGTATTCCCATCTTGGATAATAGGAACTGAAAAACAGAAACTGTTAAGGCCTTAGTAAAAATATCTGCTAGCTGGAATTTTGAACCAACGTGGACAGGTGTGATGGTTCCATCTAAAACCTTTTCTCTAACAAAATGGCAATCCAGTTCTATATGTTTAGTTCTCTCATGGAAGATAGGATTCTTTGTGATATGGATGGCTGCCTGGTTATCACAGAGCAAGAGAGCAGGTTGTGGATGATCAATGCTAAATTCTTTTAGCAATCCGAGGAGCCAAATGATTTCACAGCTTGTGGAGGCCAGTGCTCTATATTCTGCTTCTGCTGAGGACCTAGAAACAGTCACTTGTTTCTTTGATTTCCAACTCACCAATGAGTCCCCAATAAATATACAAAAACCTGTGCCTGATCTCTTAGTTTCAGGACAAGCAGCCAAATCAGAATCACTGTAGGCTTTCAAGTGTAGAGATGACTTGGATGACATGAAGATGCCTTGGCCTATAGAACCCTTTAGATACCTGAGGACTCTATAAGCTGAGTGTAGGTGTGCTTGTGATGGTCTGTCCATAAACTGGCTTAGCACATTTACTGCATATGTGATATCTGGCCTGGTAATGGTCAGGTAGATGAGTCTTCCAATGAGTCTTCTATAGCTTGTGGGGTCTTGTAAGATCTCTTCTGTGGTATGGCTCAACTTGTGGTTTAACTCAATAGGTGTAGAGGCAGGTTTGGTGCCAAGCAATCCCGAGTCTTTCAAGATCTCGAGGGTGTACTTCCTTTGGCAAACATTGATTCCAGCTGATGATCTTGCAATTTCTAGTCCTAGGAAGTATTTGAGGGGTCCAAGTTCCTTGATCTTGAATTTTCCATGGAGGTGAGCCTTGAGTAGATCAATTTCTCTTTGAGAATTGCCTCCTATTATTATGTCATCCACATAAACCAATAGAGCTGTGAAGGTTCCTTTTTCATCCCCTTTGGTGAACAAGGAGTAGTCAGATTTAGATTGGTTAAAACCAATGGCAGTTAGTGAGTTGGAGAATTTCGAAAACCATTGTCTTGATGCTTGTTTAAGTCCATAAATGGACTTATTTAGCTTGCATACCAGTTTCTCCCCCTCAAGCTGCTCTCGGTGAATGTGGTAGCCAGGTGGTAGATCCATGTAAATTTCCTCATCAAGATCCCCATGCAAGAAGACATTATGAACATCCATTTGAGACAAAAACCAGTTTTGAATGGATGCCACGGCAAGGAATACTCGGACTGTAGTAAGCTTGGCCACTGGGCTGAAAGTCTCTTGGAAGTCAAACCCTTCTCTTTGGGTGTAACCCTTTGCTACAAGCCTTGCTTTATGTCTTTCAAGGGAGCCATCAGATTTGAGCTTGACTTTGAAAACATATTTGCAACCAATTGCAGTTTTGGTGGGGGGAAGAGAAGTAACAGTCCAAGTGTTATTTTCTTCTAAGGCACTGAGTTCAGTATTGATGGCATCCTGCCAATGCTTGAATTGTACAGCTTCACTATAGGAGGATGATTCAGAAAAGGATGAGAGGGAAGCAGAAAAGGAATGGTGAGATGGAGAAAGGTGTTTGTGAGTCAAGTATTGGTGGAGTGGGTGAAGAGTTGAAGAGGATGTATTGATGAAAGGATAAGAGGCTGCTGTTTGACAGTGATATTGGTGGAGGTAGGCAGGTTGATGTCTTTCTCTTGTGGATCTTCGAATGGGTGGGTTGAGAAGCAGCTCTGGTTGTTGGGGTGAGGTAGGAGGTGATTCCAGGGAGGTGGAAGTAGAAGATATAAGGGGCTGAGGTATCTCAGATTGTGAGATGTGTTGTGACATGTGATTGGGTGGAAGTGAATTATCTACTGGGACAGGTTGTGACATGGAAGTGGGTGAGAATGTGTCATCTAACAGTGTAGGAGGAAGAACAAGATTTTGAGGGAATGATAGAGGAGGAGAAGGAATGGAGGTGGGAGATTGAAAAGGGAACACAGATTTATGGAATGTGACATTTCTGGATATGAATGTGGAATGAGTTTTCAGGTCATAAAGTTTATAACCCTTAACATTTGCAGGATATCCCAGAAATATGCAAGATTTAGCACGTGGCTCAAACTTATTTCTGTGGTGCTTGGTAGTGCTAGCATAACTCAAGCATCCAAAAACTCTAAAGTGAGAATATGAAGGTGGTGAGGAAAAGAGAGCTTCATAGGGAGACTTATTTGAAAGAAGGGGTGTGGGAATTCGATTGATGATGTATGCAGTCGTTAGAACTGCATCTCCCCAGAATTGAATGGGCAATCCAGCTTGGAAGAGAAGAGCTCGGGCCACATTCAAGAGGTGTTGGTGTTTCCTCTCAACAACACCATTCTGTTGAGGGGTATACACACAAGATTTTTGGTGAACAATTCCATGATCTTTATAAAAACTTGCCATATCAAATTCAAGTCCATTGTCAGTTCTGATTTTCTTCACTTTCTTATTGAATTGAGTATTTATAAGCTGGAAGAATGACTGTAGAATGGATCTTGTATCAGATTTTGATTTCATTAGAAAAATCCAAGTTACTCTAGAGAAGTCATCCACAATAGTTAGAAAATAATGAAAACCTTGAAGTGAAGCTTGAGAATATGGTCCCCATATATCACAATGTATTAAGTCAAAAGGGAGTGAACTAGAGGATACACTTGAAGGAAAAGAAAGATGCCTTTGTTTGGCCAAATGACAAACTGTACAATGAGATTTTTCTTTGGACTTTACATTAGGTACATTAGAATGAATTAAATTCATTCTTTGAGAGGATAGATGTCCTAATCTGCAGTGCCATAAGTCAAAATCTTGATGTACAGCAGCTTGGTTGACTCGAGTTAGACTAGATGGATTTGAAGATGAAACATTGGTGTTGTCTGGAGGTGAAGACAGCAGGTAATAGAGACCAGCATGGACTTTAGCAAGTCCAATCGTCATCCATGAAGAGAGGACCTGAATGAAACAGAGATTATTCAAGAAAAACAGACAAGTGTCTGGTCTTTGAGTAAGCTTACTGACTGAGATGAGATTGAAAGTAAAAGAGGGAACACACAGAACATCAACAAGAAGAAGGGAGTCTGAAAGTTTAACAGTGCCTATGTGTGTGACTCGAGCTTTTGTGCCATTTGGAAGTTGCACAAAAGCTTGAATGCAACAGGAAGAATCAGTAAAAAATGAGGTGGAGCACACCATGTGATCAGTGGCTCCCGTATCCATGATCCATGGTGTGTCATGAACATCAGATTGTTCATGTTGAGAATGTGAGTTGTGTTTCCAGTGATTTGTGGAACTGAGATGGGATTGTTTAGCAGGCAATGAGAGAGTGTTGAGGCAGTGATAATTACCTGCTAAGTTTGAGTAGGGTGTGATGGAGGAGCTGGTTTCAGCAGTGTTTGGCTTAATAGGAGCAGAAGCAGGAATGGACAGAGTAGGTAGAGTTGGTTTGGCTTGTCCCAAGTTCAGCTGAGGGAATTGAGCATTGACAAGAGCCATGAGGTGCTGTGCTTGTGCCTGAGAGAGATTCAGCTGAGAAGCACTTGGAGCAGGTGCTTCCTGAGGTGATGAAACAACCTGTGCAGCAACTTGATTTGCAGAATATGTTGTAGCAGGATTATTTCCAAATTTAGTTTTGGTAAACTTAAAGTTTGGTGGGAATCCTACTAATCTATAGCACTTATCTTTCGTGTGCCCAACCTTTCCACAATGGTGACAAGTTAGATCAGATTTTTCCTTTTTCTTTAGAGGATTTTGGTAGGCTAGAAGGGCAGAGGATTCAGAGGCAGGTATAGCTATATTCCTTGCCTGCCTTTGTCTTTCTTCTTGCAAAATCAGTGAAAAGATCTTGTCTAATGAAGGCAAGGGACTTAGTAAGATGATCTGCCCCCTCACAGAATCATAGCTATCATTCAAGCCCATTAAAAACTTAAAGACATAATCTCTTTGTTGAACCTCACCAACAGTTTTCAAAGCATTACAAGTGCATTTTCCACAAGTGCAACAAGGGAGTGGTCTGTAGGTGTGTAGTTCTTCCCAAATAGCATTGAGTTGTGTGAAATAATCAGTTACAGAGAGGTGCCCTTGAACAATGCTACTGAGCTTGTGCTGGAGGTGATAGATTCGAGTTTCATCAGGTTGAGCAAACCTTTCTTTGAGCTTGTCCCAGACTTGCTTAGCTGAGGTCATGAAAAATACATTAGAAGCAATGTCCTTAGAAACAGAATTCAGGATCCATGCCAACAAAATGTTGTTACATCTCAGCCACGACACATATGAGGGATCTGTTATCTCAGGAGCATTAATGGTCCCATCTAGGAAACCTAGTTTGTTTTTGATTGAAATTGAGAGCAGAAATGACCTGCTCCAAGATATATAGTTCGAACCAGTCAATGGAGGTGACACAATGACAGTGTTAGCATTGTCACTGTGATGTAAGAAAAATGGACTATTTGGGTCATCAGCAATGGAAACAGGAGAGGAAGAAGAGGAGGAAGTCATGGCTTAAGAGATGAAACTAGTTTGCAGAACTCAAACAAATCCAGCAGGACTAATAGCCTGCTCTGATACCATGTTAGAAGTGAAAACAAAAATTGAGATGGAACTTCAATTTGGAGAAAGACTCATTCTCATTTCATTAAGTTCCAATATTACAAGGTTCTGTTACATCTATATATATACTCATTACAGAAGGAAAAAGATCAAAAGGCAGAGTCCTAAGGTTAACTTTTTATTTTCTACTGATTTACAATAAATCTGCTGCAGTCTGTTTCTTGTTGTTGCTTTTCATCACTTTATGTTCTTTTGTGCATAATCAGTGCAGCTTTCAAGTTGACATGTCGCCCCATGCTTCTCTTTTGTTGTTTTGCTTTTCTGTGCCAGTGCTTTATACTTTTCTTCTGCTGCATTGTGCTTTTCATCAATTTGTTTGCTGCATGGTATTCTTTGTATGCTGCAGTGTACTTGTGCAGTGTTTTCATGTCTCTTTTCTTTGCATTCTCTTTTAGTTTCGTGAGACTCCTCTCATTCTCTCACACCACTTTTCTTTCCCTTCGTTCATCTCTCGCCTGTTAGTCAAAGCTTTCGCCGCCTCTCCTTCCATCAGTCTCCTCTCTTCACTCTCCCGCCCCTTGAAAGCCGAGCTTGTTGAGTCCAGAAACCTCCACAGGTAATCCACTCGCCGAGAGAACCCAGTTGCGAAATTCCCACAATTTTTGCAGCTACAGTCCGTGCTGTTTTCGCTTAAAATCACTCCCTTTGGTTCCATGCCTCTCAGTACTCTCAAGAACTCAGTTCTTTCGTCCGGGGAGTTGTGATTCAGATGGTGAAGCCGGAATTGCGCGCAAACTATTAAGGTTTCGTCAGGAGACGTGTTAATGGCTTGCGCACTCAGACTTTGCAAGGGATTATTATTGAGCCGGTTGATCTGCAAATTAACGTTCATGGACTTGGCGAAACAGAGAAGCCGAGAGGAAACGTCGTCTCCGGGAGGTCCTACGGAAAATGGGGTCTTTGTTTTGATCGTTTTCAATGGTGTCGGCGATGACGGTGATGCGGACCAGTGAAGGTGGCCCTCCCGGTCTGCGAGTCAAGGCCTCAAGCAGGGTTGGCCATTGCACACCATGAGAGACCCCAATATCAAGAATATGTAGATTTCGCGAGCTGCCAGGCTCTTCGGCAAGAATTTGAAGAATCGAAGCGTTTGCTATGTTGTTGGGGAAGGAAAACCAGGGACTAACCTCGTAGAATTTCAGCAGTGATCTTTGGAAGAATCGTGAATCGGTGGAAGCAAAGTTATACCCTGCTGAGGAGGAGGAGCAGATCGAGGTGTGGGATATGTGTTGCGCCAGTGCTCGGAGGCCGTGAAAGGCAAGACGGCGGTTGGAATCGCCCGTTTGGGAGGCGAGCTCTTAGAGGACGTAGAGAAGGTGTTGTAAGCGTGACATATTGCCCTCAGTGATGGCAGCCGCGCAAGGGTTGAGCAGCTGCTCGGCCCATCTTCCCTCCTTGTCTTTACCGTTATTACAGTTAGTTCCTGTGGCTTTGCAAGTACTTTTCTTGTTTCCAACGGACTTCTTAACTGCCAAAACTTCCTCAACCTCTGCAAACCCAACGTCGGCGTTCATGATCCGCTGACTTCGATTCTTCTGGGGACTGAGGTAGTTTAGGGATTGTTTGGAAAGGATGTTGTCTGAAGCTTTTCTTTTCTTGGATGAATTTGCCGGTGATGGGTGATTAAAAACGGTGGGGTTTGTAGGTACTGTGCAGGTGGCAGCCGCAAGGGCACTATAGTCAAACAGATCTTGGCCGACATCTGGACTTTCATCCCACCATTGATAGCTGTTGATATCATCGGAGTTGTATGGATCATCCAGGAAAGAAGGAAAGAATGAAGCTGAATCTTCGGTCCAGTCCAGGATGTGATCTGAGGTGGGATTCGGTTCTGGTTCTTCCATGGTCATTTTAATCGACAGAGAGGGTGTTCAAGTGGATGAGACTAGGAGATGGTTCTATTTTTTCTCCGGGGTTTGGGGAAGAAGGGATACGGCTTGATCATTGACCAAACAAGAGGGTAGACTTGAGGTTTCAGACTTTCATAAAGTATATAGAGTAATGCAGGTTTTTTCCTTTTGAGCATTAGAATAATGCAGTTGGCATTAGAAGGGGACAATAAAGGGCATTTCTTGAATCGTTGGCGTGCTGTTTGCTTGGAAGATATGGTGGCTTTTTTGTGTTTATTTTAAGCTGCTATGAGAATACTCAGAGTAGATCTGTCCATTGGGTGGTATGATTATTCTCTTGTATTTCATGGGGGGTTTTAAATCCATTTGAAAACTGAGCTTTCATGGGTTGAATTGGAGTTGCCAAGAGACAACAAACTCTGCTTCACTAATTTAATATTACACGCCCTTGTCTGGTGCAGCTTTGTGGCGTTGGAGAGTCTCCGAATATGTTAAGATTCTCCCAGGAACCAATGAGTTTTGGTCATTGGAGGTTTATTGGGGGATTATGGGCAGTTTGTTATATCTGAGTCTGAATTCTCTCTGTTCTCCAATTTGTTCATTCACTGCATTTTCATTATTTTTCATGTGAATATCATGAGTTTTGAATTACTATTCTCTTTCTTTTGTCTGTTTATTTAGACATATAATTCTTGCATTTGTGCAGGATTTGATCCGTGACCAGACTACATTGCTTTATTCTCTGTTTCTAACGTTTTTAAACCATTAGCACATGCTTGATGCGCCTCCCCAAATTCATAACGTGGTCCATGTAAACTCACCCTCTTGCTACCTATTTCATTGGTAAACACCCTCTGTGGCTTAGCCCTGAAAGGCTATCACTACTTTTTCTTTTCTTTTCTTTTAAGACCAATGCGATTGATCTCCCCTGCTTTTCTAGTGAGCAAATAACTCTCAAAGTGCTTTATGTCATCGTGAAGATTCTGATTCTTCTTCTTCTTCTTCTTTGTTATTAATTTTCTTGTTCTCATCTCAATCTTTTTATTAAATTCCCACTGTAAGTCATCAAGCGAAAATATGTCGGAAGTGATAATAATTCTTGTCCTTCGAATGGCAGCCATGGAAGTGACGTTGGGATTGTAGAAATTACCCTAGTACTAAGATTTCTTGCACAGCATGCTGCATGGGTTAGAGGTGATATCTGCATGGTGAGGGGTGGGGTGGACCCTTCCCTACATCCCGCCCACACCATGCAGGGTAAGGGTTTTCAACCCTGCATCCGTCCAAGCCACACAACCCATTAGGTCTAAAAACTATTTTTTGGTCTAAAAAAAATTTTCGGGCCCAAATTATAATATAATTTAAATTTATAAATACAAGAATTTAAACTCATTAGAGTTTATTTTATATTGCATTGGCCTCCTAGGCTTCGTTGGGGTCAACCCGCCCCCTACCCCTCGCCCCCACTGAGTATTCTCCCTGCAGGTGGACGGGGGAGGGGAAAGCGGTGGTCGGGCCTCCGCTGCCAACCCCTACTACATAAATCAAATTGTCCAAGAATGTCTTGCTAATTTTTCCTTGTGTATCTAAACTTCCCAAAACTCGGAAGTTTTCCGGTTACTTCTCATCTTCTGTGTACACCAATGCGAACGAAGGTAAAAGGGATCCAAACCTGCCAAAGGCCGAAATACAAAGCCCAAAAAAAAAAACAAAACACTCAGCAACCAGCCCATTAGAATGACTGTCTGATCCGTAGCCAATACTGTAATCAGTGTCGCGTCCAGCAGTATGGGTGTTTCTTGGATTTGCCCACAGTTCAAAGCGGTGCAGAGTAAGAGGTCTCAAATTTCCAATGGAATGTACAGAGACTGCATCATTAGCCATTGTTAAAAGCATTAGTCCGCTTATGTCTTCTGGGTCAAGGCAAGACTCGAAATGGACAAATTTCAGATCGATCACCAGAGCCGTAGGCAACACAGCTAGTACACAAAAGTTTTCTTTAAGCAATCCACGTTTATCAATGTGATAATTTAATGATATACAGAACTACAAATAGGTGAAACGTTTTGTGTTGCAGTAATTTTGGTGCAGAACTCCTTTTAAAAGACTGGCGATTAGATTGTTAACAGATTTTTAGAGAAATTACAATCTCCCTTTGGTACTTTGTGCTTGGAAAGTAAGAGTCGCAAGATACCTGAAGTATGAGTCGTTTCCTCCCCTTTTTTTCCTATTCTTTTGGCGTGAAAACTGGAAATTTACACGAAAATCACAACAGAATCACCTCCTTTTAATCCCATGAAGCTCAACTTTTGATTGGAAAAATCGAGACATAAAGGTAAGGACTTACAAGGGTTGAACTTGTTGAGTTTTGAAGTGTATTTTTCTGCAAAATCGATCCCTTAATTATAATTTATCCAGGAGCATTTAAGTGTCTTTTCATTTTTCTGCACATTCATTCATATTAGACATTCATGTATCTGTCAAGTTGTACGCATGCATTTATCTCAGACATAACGTATCTCTCTGAAAGTCTCCATCATGCTTATAAATAGCCATATTTATGTTCAGTCTCTGCGTATTCACAAGTGTAGACTGAAAACCATCATTTGATATTGCAGTGATCTTGAATTCAACTGTCAACTTGTCCTTTATTCATTGGAGCTGTATTTTTTTCTGCTTCTTCACGACCCATTTTTGGGACTTGGTGTGAAATTTTTAAATCAGTTGAATTACAAGATATGGAGGATATGTATCTTTTCAATATGTAATTTTGAAGTATGGCGGAAGAAAATCTCTGCAAAACATTGTACTTCCAATCCATACAAAAAACAAAACAAAACACTCAAACTTTAAAACCTAATAGAAGGCAAACCAATCTTATCTAAGCGAAGAATTCCTCGCATCTGCCTATGAAGCCCATCCATATCCAAATACGTATGTGTGATGCCTGCCTTTCCTTGTCTTGCTAAAAAACCTGCTAAATTGGTATTTAATAGATTTTATGTACGTAAAAAAAAAACTTTACAACATGATGTACTGTAACAATGAATATATTTATAACTATTAATGGAAAGTTATTTATTAGATTATAACAACAAAGTCTTTTTCGGTAAAATAATGTTTGAAATGAAAAAAACTAAGCAAATAAAAGACACATCAGTGCACAACCTACTAGAAAGAAAAAGAAAAAGAAAAAAAGGAAACTCCTGCAAGCAAATTGAACAGAAGCAACAAGATTTCAATTTGTCTGAGATACAAGAAGTAAAATCCAATACACAATAAGGTAGAACAGTGTAAATTCTTAGGTATTACAGCACATGCTATGTTGCAGTCTTTTATTTTAGCAAAACCCACACTTTTCAACATCTCTCTCTCTCTCTCTGCCTAAAGAAGATCCAAACCCCACCCCCTTGAGGTCAAACAAGTATATGTCTCTGACCCAGGAGAACTGTTGCAGTCAAAACCCTCTTTCTCAGCCAGCTTTCTCAGGTGGTGAGCTTTTAGACCTGCAGTGTAAAACTGCACCCACTCTGCCATCAAGTGCTTCGCAAGGAAAGATGACCAGGACTAATATGGAAAGGGGTGCGCTCAAAGGAAAGATACTTAAGAGGAAATTTTTGGGGTTAATGAATGAGAGTCGTCTTGTTCGTTGGAGGTCAATAAAGTAGTAGTAGTAGGGGCATGTGTTTTGGGGGCAGAGTTACAGAATGGGAACAGTCCTCACCTCAGAGTGCAGTTCCCTGACACTTCCTGCAGACTTTCAAGAAAGGAAGAAAAGTGATTTCAATTGCTAACAGACAAACCCAAACCTCCCTCTAACCAACAGTCTCTTGCTTGCGCTTTCCCTATCATATATAATCGGTGAACTCAGAAGAAAAGAAAAGAATATATTACCTTCCAACCCAATGTTCTTGCGATGGTAAAATCTCAGAAGAATATAAAGTGAAAAAAAAGTTTCTGTTAAATGATTAGTATTAAGTGTTACAAGCACTACGTTAAAAAATCTGAAGGTGAAAGTTGGCCATTAAATTCTCCAGGAAAAAGAGTTTTACACCAAGAAAACTTGATCAGGCTCATGTCAGAGCGGGTCGTTTTCTTCCCTCTTAACAGCACTTTTAAGCTCCATATGGATCTCAAAACCTACAAAACAAAAACATATGAAAGATACCATAATCGCATTACAAAACATAAATCGAGATTAACTTTTTTGGAATGGGTTTATTCAAGTGAGCGGGTTGGGGGAAAGTAGAAGATAAAAGTACCCATCGAAACTACTAGGCAGGCTAAGCTAATCACCGCCGTGTATTTCTCAACTTGATCATTGCAAACTTAGTCGGCAAAAGAAAATGACATATACATCCTTCTCTCACTCCAAATTACAGTAACAATAGCTCGGAAAATAGAAGGAAAATGGAAAAAAAAAAGAAGTTTTTACCGAAGGCATTGCAAAATCCACTACAAATGTTGCAGCTTCACGTAATCTCATGGCACGCTTTTCCAGGACCGTGATTTGGAGACAGCAAAAACAAAGGTGCATCGACTAAACTATCTTTGAATTTAATTTCTTCTTCCCTTGCACAGTTGTTTATAGATTTCTGTGAAGGTGTCAGACAATAGCAGCAACAAAGGTAGCCGCAGTGCAGAATCAGAAGCAGAAGAAACAGAGGTCCTGTAGTAATAAGAACAGACTCACTCAGGGAAGAGAGAGGGAGAGAGAGGTAGCAGCAGTGTCGTCAGAGCCATTAGTTTTATTCATGTAGAGAAAGATTCTGCAACCAGTGGATTCTGCAAAAATACCCTTTAAAACTATCAGCCCAACAAAAACAAAACCTCTTTCCCTGTGTCTCTGAAATCTCCCAAGTTTCTTCCGCCTTGTTCTTGTTCTGCATCTTGGTCATTGTTTTTGTTTCTATTTCCAAAATGATGAATGCAAATGCAAGAAATAGGTCTCCTTTCACAGCAACACAGTGGCAAGAACTTGAACTCCAAGCTCTTATATTCAAATACATGGTTGCAGGGATCCCTATCCCACCCGAACTCCTCTATAGTGTCAAAAGAAGCTTGGAGTCTTCAATTTCCTCAAGGCTCTTCCCTCACCGCCCCAGTAAGCAAGCAAATCATATTCTCATAGCTATATGCGTTAAGACCGGTTTCTCATTAAATACGATTATAAACGTATATATACAATTATTTTTTGTGGGGGCAAATTAAAATTTTTGGTGTTTGGGTGTGAGTCTCTGTGGCTGCAGTTTCCTGGGAATGTTTTGAAATGGGATTTGGCAGAAAAGTAGACCCAGAGCCAGGGAGGTGCAGGAGAACAGATGGGAAGAAATGGAGGTGCTCGAAGGAAGCATACCCAGATTCCAAGTACTGCGAGAGACACATGAACAGAGGCAGAAACCGTTCAAGAAAGCCTGTGGAAGTTACCTCAACTGCAACAACCACAACAAATGTTTCACCAACCGTCTCATCAATCAACAGAAACCTTACAATAAACACCACAACTGTTCCCACAACCTCTACTTTCTCTATCTCTCCACTTTCTTCTTCTGTGAGTGCTGAAACCCATCCCCATCATCATCCTTACAATGAGGCCACTCTTTATCCCTTCCTTTATTCTCATTCCTCCTCATCTAGACCTCCCGTTTCTGGTCTGTTACCTCAAAATAACATTACCCATCAACTATTTTTGGACTCCAGATCTTATTCTCAGGCTGATAAAGATTACAGGTTTGTGTAATAAGAAAAAAAAAATTAGAAAAGTTGACTACTTGTTTTGAGCTTTATATTTAGTGACTGTTCGTGCTGACTGTTCGTGCAAATAGTTTTTTTCATGGAGCAAAGGAGGGTGTGGATGAGAAAGCTTTCTTCCCGGAAGCTTCAGGGACTTCCAGAAACCTACCTGATTCATATCAGAGATCATTAACCACGGATTCCTATAAAGGTTACTCCCACACACAGTTTCAAAGCCTTGCTGATAGTGCAGAGCAGCAGCAAGAGCAACATTGCTTTGTTCTGGGTACCGACTTCAAGTCACCAGGACTAGTTAAAACTGAGAAAAATGTAGAAGTCCAGAAGCCGCTGCACCAATTTTTTGGCGAGTGGCCACCAAAGAACACAGATTCATGGCTTGATCTAGCATCTAATTCTAGACTCCCTACTGGTATGTTCATCTCACAATTATTTCCCCTTATTTCTTTATATTTTGCCTCTTGTACCAATATTTTACAACCATCACTTCTACAATTTATTTTTATTTTATTTTTTAAAAAAATTCCTTGGTGCAGATGATTGAAGTCTCAATACTGGATATTTTGATAGTGGCCAAAATAGTCCTTGTTGGTGGGTCAATACCATCTTCTTGTGAGTAATGGAGCTTTATTTCTCGAAACGTACTGTTGGTCATGAATAACGTAGGGTCACAGAAGGATTTGTCTTTTGCTTTCTTGATAAATATTTCCTTCTTCTCTCTAAAGAAACATGTTTGGGAAGATTATTTGTAGACTTGCTTATTTGAATGGAGGCATGCACCTTGACTTGCTTTTGGGTTCCCTAACTTCTTATATGTATAATAGGCAGTAATCATGCAACTTTACACACACACACACACACACATATATATATATATAGGAAGTGCTTTCTGCGAAAATCATGTACGTCCGTGGACCCATATATCCAAATAACATGAGCAATGACTGGCTTAGCGCAAATACGTACCAGCATCAAGAGGTCTGAGCCCTGTGTGTTCATCAGCGAAGAGTTTGAAAATTCAACATAGCGCTCCAATACCAGCTTTTAATTAAATACCCTGAATTCCTAGATTGTTTTAATACCACCAGTATCGCTCTCTAATTTCATCCTTAAAACTGTTGCTGACGATCGAAGATAACGTTAACTTCCAAACAATAGAGATTTTTATGTCGAGATTCTCTTGCATATATAGGAAAGACACAAGCTCGATTAAGTTAAGCTACTCATCATAGGAACACATCACACATCTGGTAAGAGAAAAAAATAAAAAATAAAAAATCATTTTGTTTACATGCATTAACGTCTTTGTGTACGTACGTACGTGGCTGCATATATTTATGATCTCCAAGCTAAGCTAAATTCATGCACGCGTGAAAAATGAACTAACATGTAAGGATTGAAGTCTTTATCATAAATCTGATGATCATGTCTCACTAATTAATTAGTAGTCGAAGTCTTGAGTCGTTCATGATCAGTACTTTTCGTTATATAGTTTGTATCAATATTTTCGGAAACACGATCATGATCACTAACCAAATCTGATATGCCTTCAATACAATTAATTACAGGTCTATTTTTTCTAATTTTTATGAAGGCTGTTAATGATGATCAATCCTTTTAATTAATTCGAATGTGTTCTTTCTGTTCAAAATTTCTGCTAATTCTTAATTTTGAAATAAATTATTACGAGTGAAGGTACAAACTTTATATCTTTCCATTTCCGGTTCATATTAATGTTTAGATTTCTTTCAAGATATTGCTGATGTAGAATCCATGAAGCTGAATAAAGTTCCGTGAAGATAGTGATATGGCCCCATCCCCTTGTTTGATCCGTCTGTCTCAGTTGATCGGGCGGACATAATTTTTATCGCCCCCACCCGTAGATCCGGCCAAGATCAATGTCAAAATAAAGATTTGACGAAAATCTAACAAAAGAAAAAAAAAAAAGAACTCAAACTATAAAATATAGATCTAACTTGAAAATACAGTTCTAAGTTGAAAACACAAAAAAAAAAAACAAATGAAAAATATAGATCTAGCTCGAGTGACTCGTGACCATGGCCGGAGGAGGAGGAGGAGTAAGAAGAAGAAGAGCATGGGAAGAAGGTAGCTGGGAGAAGAGGAAAAATGAGAGAAGAAAATACAAGGGACTCGGAGGTGCTGGGAGAATGGAGATAGTCAATTTTTTTTTCTTTTGCTTAAACATTAGGCATACAAGTGGATGAGGTAAAAATCGGGAGGGTGGATACCCTATCCGAACCCACCCACTTAAAATTGTAAATTTAAGCTACCCGCCCGCACCCTTGATTGGGGCGGGTGGGTTGCCCGCCTATCCCGCCCCCCACCCCTTGCAAAAACCCAACAACGATCACCATCTTAGATGCCACATCTCTTAACATATTTCTATAATTAATATTTGCACTTCCCAACTATCTGTCTAAAAAATTTTAAATCGATGGCAAGAAGTAGTTTTTATTATTATTTTTAGATCATACCAACTAATCAGTATTTCATGACGTAGATAATTTCGTGTAGCATAGGATGTAGTTTTGCTCTGTTGCATTCTCTCTCTAATTAACCATGCCAAGAAAAGAAAAAGAACTTATTCTCTCTAATAATGTCCTTCCGTTGATTGCTCTTGATTAGGATGATTGGTTTGGGCCGTACCGTATTACACACACACACGCACACATATATATATATATATATATATATATATATATATATATATTATATGTGTGTGTGTATTGTAATGAAGATAATATACAATCCCATGATGATGAGTTCGCACAGCGCTACAAAAGAAATGGAAAAAGACCAACGGCTAGCTTGCGGTTCAGTTCTGGTGATCACTAGGCCAAGACCATGCACATTGCACAATCGGAGGATCACTTTGGAAGGTGATCAGTTTTGCAGCAATCCCAGAAAATTAAGCTTGATCGTAGAGCTCCCAGCTTAGATCTTCGACAGTCTTCATTGGGTCATTAAATCGAGACTTTATAACGATTTAAGGAAGGTTCCAAGTGCTATTTGAGTTTATAATTAATTGATGTTAAATTAAAGCATTATTGAAGGAAAAATATATTACATACTATATACGTACGCGCGTTCACCCTCATCTTACTACAATGAATTGATATTATTCATAACTTATGAATTTTTCTTTCAAATAATAAGAGATGATTCAAAGATGAAAAAACGGAGACACAAAAACTATATTATACCTCGGTCAGGACTCAGATCATGATTACTCCCTCGGCCCTCCCCCAATATTTTTCGAAAAAATAACTCTCATGCGTCGGCCGCTCATGAAGGCTAGGCATGAGAGTCGTTGCTGATAACTATTGGACCTCCTGGAGTGCTGCCTTGAATCCTTCTTGCATATCAATGAGAAGGGTCCTCGGCTATTCTTTTTTACTTCTTTTATTTTATCTCAATACGTCACTTTGAGACTCTAGCTAGCCACGTCCCATAATGGTCATGCGTATTGTTTGATGTTTATTTGATTGACCTACTCATTTGATTATATTAATACTACTTTGATCGAGAAATTTTGTATTTATTTATTTTCTTATTTCATGCCTTCAACATAGCTTGTTTTGAAATTAAATTTCAAATTAAATTTCAGAATCAAGTTCGCAAGTTATATATCTTCTTATGTGTGAAAGATTCGATCCCATCCGCCTTTAGACGTGCCGCCACGGCCCCTACTATATTTAGCCCTCACCACCACCGTCGGCCGCACGTATTTTCTTTTTCATATTCTTAACACCGTGCTCAAAATGACAAAGACCGACCTTAGATGAGCCTATACGCCACCCAGACGTATAACATTAATATTGCATCATACCAAACGTACCCGCGTACATAACCTAACCTATTTTATCTCTTCAAATCTTTAGAATTGACCAATATATTATTAACGACTTTCAATAGTTATATATGAGCCTTAATTAGACCTCTTTTGGATAGTGAGATAAAATGAGATGATCTATAAATAGTAGTAAAATGATTTGTAAATAGTAGTAAAATAGTTTAAACTAAGATGTTTTATGGAGATTTAAAAAATGAGAGAGAAAAAATTGAATAAAAATATTATAAAATTAAAATATTATTTATTAATATTATTTTTATTTTGAGATTCGAAAAAGTTGAATTAATTTTTTTATTATGTTTGAAAGTTTGGAAAAATTATAATGATCAAGTAATAATTGGATGAAAATTTTGAAGATTTAAAATTAAAAATTGTTTGTATTTATAGTATTTGGATATTGAGATGCGATGTGATGATGGATATAAGATATGATGGGAGGCTCTTGCTATCCAGACTAGGTCTTAACCTATCGTCTTTTATAGGCTAAATTTTATTTTTTCCATGAGTTTTGCTACACAACCTCCTACTATTCATCCACACTCCACACTCCATATTTTTTAATATTTTTTTAAAATTTTTTTTGAATTTATTTATTTTTAAATATTTCAAATTTTTTATTTACTATTCATATAAAAATTATTTAATAAAAAAAATAATAAAAAAAATTTAAAAAAAAGATGGAGTGTGGAGTGTTGGGAGGTTGGAAAGATTTATTGATATAATTTTATGTAAGCTTGGAGTTATATTATTTTTTCGTGTACCATACAAAGCTTGTTTTTGTATAGAAATATGATAATTTAGTCAATAGCCAATTGTTACAACCAACCTCTATTTTTTCAATATTTCATTCAAAATTATCTTCGGCCTGCCTTAAAGAAAAGTTATGGTTTTGTCACTAGTAAAGAAAAGTTATGATAAGTTCGTCACCAGTTACAAAGCCATGATCATTATAATTTTGTGGAGGTCAAGACCTTTTGGGATTAAACAAATTGTTGGGTTTAAATTTTTCTGATCAACAACCTTAGTAATTGGCGGAAAAGACAGAACTCGCAGAGCCTACAAACCTTTCACCCTAGTGAAAGAACCGAACATTACATCCCCAAGCAGGAATGTTCATCCGGATCCAGTCCTGGATGCAAATAGATATTCGTTTACTGCATCTATACCCGGCAGATATCATCCAGACACAAACGATATTTATAGTTATGGAATACACAAACACCGCACACTCTTTCAAAAAAAATGAGTAAAGATGAGATCCATATGAAAAAATTAATTTTTTAATAATAGATTCCACTCTTTTTTTAAAGGAATGCATGGTAATTGCACAATCCATAACTGTATTTAGCATTTACTCAAGATCGATATCACTGGTGCCAAACATCAGGTTCTGAAGTTTCCCCCAGCTACAAATTTTGGAATACCTTGGTAAACATAAATACAGGTGCCAAAACAATCAACCATAAACTAACAAGACATTGTTTCTGATGTGCCAACGTAATTTTATCACTCCAAACAAGATGTATATAATGAATAGCAGTCACAGGGATGTTTCAACCCTTTACATGCGAAAGACAATGATCCATTTGCCATAAAGGAAGATAATCCTTTCACGTGTATGTGGGAAGAGTACAATAAACTATCACTCAGTTATGTGTTTCCGAAGACTGCACGTCAAATGACAATGAGTTGACTATTGTTAGAACAATAGAGAGTTCACAGTTCAACTTAAGAATCAGCTCAAAACTCGAAATACAAAAGGACTTGGCGGGTATTGTATAGGAGGGATTCTAAACAGAGGTTGTAATAGAATGTAAACTGCATAACGAAACAGAACAGTGGAATAAAGCATTTCCTCAAGGACGCAATCAACTAAAGAGTAGAACAGCTTCGGCCAACCAAAAAAAAAAAAAAAGGGTGTGCAATCTGATAGTTTTATGCCAGAGATATACAAGAATCTTGGGTCATTGTAATTGAATATTTTACTTTAATTGAATTCTAGATCTGTTGCCCTTTCTGATCCTCGGTTCATTTGGATTCTCATGATAGCTCACAGGAAGAATTCTCATGGAAGTGCGTGAACCATTAATGAACAGGCAGTATTTCCAAAGTCAATTGGATGGTGAACTCACAAAGCCACAGAAATCCATGCCACAGATATAAACTGTTTCCATGAACAGATGTGAAGAACATCATTTTCTCTAATAAAATGCAACATAAACTGAAATCAAACGGATTTAAGTCATGATTGGCTTAGTAAAGAAAGAACACTACACGTTGTCATGATAATTCTTCCATGATGTCTAACATGTTAAACATACACATCTGTCAGTAGCAGAAAGAAATTTTTTTAAGGAAGCCATGCAACATTGGCAAAAGGGGTTTCCTCTGCTATCAGTTAAAAAGCCTTGTAGTTTAGACAATAGATAAGGTAATCAACAGGAATTCAGAAAGAACAAGATAAAAGAATATCCCAATTAACATTACCACATTGACAAATGCCCGATGCTCCAATCAAGCAGCAATTCATATTTTCTCATAATCCACCAAAGAATGTAAATTCGAAAAAAAAACCCTCAACAACATATGCCGCCTCCGTAAAGACTTCCAAACTCGATCTCGAAAAAACCATGCGTAGAACAATCGATGCGAAGACCGACATAACCGAAAATTTCAATTCAAGAACGGCTCTCGTATCTATCCTAGAGCTTCAGAAGCTGCCTTCTCTTGAAAACCAAGAACCCAACCACGCCAATTTGAAGGATCGCAGCGATACCCACAAACAAAAGCCCAATCGTTTTCCCTGTATTGGTGATTTGCTCCCGAGGCGGTGGCGACAGGTTTCTTGGGCTATGATTGGACCCGTTATCGTCGTCTATCTGCCTCTTGTGTGGTGGTGGCGGTCTTGAATTATATGATGGAGGCGGCGGTGGAGGTGTCGATTGAGGTTGTTGTAGTGGTGGAGGAGGCGGTGGAGACGGAGGCGGTGGAGACGGAGGCGGCGGAGGCGGTGGTGGTGGAGGCGGTGGTGGTGGAGGCGGTGGTGGAGGTGGAGGTGGAGGTGGAGGAGGAGGGGGAGGGGGAGGGGGAGGAGGAGGAGGCGGAGGCGGAGGTGTTGCTACGCCATTTTCTGGTTGGGACTGAGCAAGGAGAGGAAGAATGCTAATGGCAAAGCCACAGATTAGGAACACCAAGGCTAGCGATGGTTGTCCCATGGAACAAGTGACGACGACAACAAAGCAACAGCTACACAGACAAACAACAGTTTTCTTTTTCTTAATTGGGGTTTGGATTGCGGATTACAGAGCCTTCTTCCATCTGGGTCCAAACCCAAATGATTAGATTCCACTTCTACAGCTCTGAATTCAAGATACTTGCCTGCCAAAGAGCTAGAATTTGACCTTCGGAATAGTTTTTGAATCTGGGTATCTATGATTTCTTATAACCATGAAAAATCAACCAAATGGGTCGAATGAGTTTGGTCCCCAAACGGTTGATTCCTTGATCTTTAGCTTTGATTCAGAAACCCCCACAAACATTCGGTACTGGAGGAGAGGTCTAGGGCTCAGGGATAAGCTCGATTTCTTCGAATCTGGGTGTTAGTGATTCCAAACTTTTGGAGGATTCAAAAACAACGGGTCAAGAAATCAATACCGGGTTTGAATCTGGGTGTTTGAGATTTTCCTTCTCTCAATAGTTCTGAGGAATCGGAAGAAAAGGTCCAGCGGGTGAATGACAAAGGCATTGATGAATTGGAACGCTTAAAGAGGAGGTCGTGAGCATTGAGGAGGTTTCTTCTGCAACCTTCTAAGAAATGTAGAGATAGAAAGTCTCTGCGGGCTTCAACGGTTGGGTGATAAGTTGGGGAGATTGATTACCTGGACCTGGAAAAAGGACGTTTTTACAAGCTGTTTTTAGGAGAGAGAGAATAAACTGCATGCACAACAATACAAAGCGCACAAGGAGAAAGTGGTTTTCCCCATTTATGTGATCCGACTCCGTAGTTTTCTTTGTTTTTCCGAATTGGATCATGTGGACCCAAGGGACTGGGTATCATGGTTTTGGTCCTTTTTGTAGTAGAATGATGTTGAAACTTGAAAGTGGACCGTTGGGCCTATCATACGACATAGATCCTAGAATCAAACCCCGTCAATTTTAGAGACATTCGAGATGCAGCCATAATATTTCATCCTAAGATATCGTAGTTTTGCACATGTAAAAAAAAAAAAAAATAGAACCTAATATCTATTATTAAAAAATAGCTGCAGATTTTATTTTTAATTTTTAAGTAATGTGTATGACTTATATATCCTAAAACTGTAAATATTATTTCAATGAAATGATAGAGCTTTTTCTTCCACTTCTGTCTTTTAATCCATAAGAACATAAGAGAATAATCCTCTTTGGGTGTTGAAGCTCCTACCAGTTCTATTCTGTGGCCATAATATTTGAAAATTTGGGAAGCAATTCAAGTTTTTTTTTAATAATAGGCAAAAAGGGTAGGAGCGGACAACTTGGGCTTGAGTGCTAACTTAGACCGATTCCACCATAATTAATTGAATTTATCAAAAATTCTACTCATACACCTCACACACCATACACTACTCTTTTTGTTATTTTTTTCTCTTATCAAATATTGGTATATAGATGATGAGTAGAATAATTCAATTATTTTAAGAAGAACAAAACTAAAAAAATTTAAAAAAAATAAAAAAAAATAGTGTATAGTTCGTGTGGCTTGTGAATAGCAAAGCTCTGAATTTATATGCGAATAAAAATCATGGATTTAGTATATGTCAAATCAATTGGGAGTAACTCAAAAACTATCGAGTCATCATTTTTAACAGTGATTGCAATTCGGATTTGGGATAAGCAATTAGTGTCCCATATCAATGTCTCAAGAAATATGAAGATTGGGCAATGGTGAAAACGAAAACATGATACAAAATGTCTCTCTACTTGCCAAATACATCTCAGCTTTGTAAATTGAAGGAAAGCCACAAGAAAATTCAGCCAAGAATTAGAACTAGCATGTTTGTTTTTCAACCATTCTAATGAAAAAACGTTTTTGACATTCTCGTTAATAGATTTATCAACCAAAAAAACGTTAAGGTGAAAAGGGATTCATGCTTTTGGAGTCATTTAGACGTGCGTTCGGCCCCGTTTGGATTGAGAAATGATCTCAATTCATCCAATCCCATAACTATAATTTTTTTAAATTTTCACATATTTTATTCAATTTTTAACTTTCATTTCATCTCAACGATCAATCCAAACAAACCTTATGAGCTGCATATACCGCCAATTGGTGTTGGCAGGAAGGAACCTGGAGTGGGCTGCAATTTGATTTGTTGTGAGCCCACTCAGCTGGAGAAGGGACTATGGTCCACAGATCCTCATCAACCCGAACCTAACAATATAATACGTTAAATTTATTTTATAATAAAAATAATTTTATAATTTAACGTAACATATCAAATCACGTCAATTTGTATATTTATTTTCATAAAATATTTTATAGCTAAAGTACTATTTCTCAAAAGTAAAATGACTGAACCATGAGAGAAAACAGGGAATCAACGTGGTGCAACAAAAATCTTATACTGTTCATATGAACATTACAAAAACTTTTTGTTGCATCCGTGGATTTCTCCCATACGTTTTTTCCTTGATTGTATCAAAACTCTAAAAAAATCTCATTACCCTATTTAAACCTATTTCGCGCTGATCATCTAATCAAATTAGACATCTAATATTAAAATTTGCAATCTTATATATATATATATATATATATATATATATATATTTACAGTAGCAATCTTATAATTACAATCCCCAAAACTTGCTAATTTGCTAGCTCTTGTCCCATCAAACATGCACAAATACAAATGGATCTCAATGTGGCACACTGTGCCACATATCCTCTCTCTCTCTTCACAACCCCTCACTGGTGTAGTCGTCGTTGCCTCTCACCAATGTTGCCGTCGAACATTTCCCGCTCCTTGCCAACGTTGCTATTGCACCCCTCACTTTTCTTGCCACTAGCCGACATTGTCCTTCATGTTGCTTCCGTTGTCGTTGTTGCTGCCGTCCCTCACCAACAGGTATGAGATATTTATCTCTTTTCTCTTGGTTAGGCTTTGGGGGGGGGGGTTTGGGAAATAGGAAAAGGGGGAGGAGGGGAGAAAAAGAAAAAAAAATAAAGAAGAAGAAGAATGGGTAGACGTGAAAATAATATATCACATCACTATGTTGAATCTTTTTGTGAAAATTTTGTGTCTTTGATATTTTTCAACACAAAAACACCCTCCTCCTTTGCTTGTAAAAAATCTCCCCCAACAGTAAACAAATCACAATATATAATAAACAATATTCATTTTGATTCAGAAAGTATTTTATTTCATTTCATCTCATCATTATAATTTTTTTAAATTTTTATACAGAATATAATAAATAATTTAATTTTTTTAAACTCTAATTCAATTTTTTCAAATTCTAAAATAATAATAATATTAAAAATTAATATTTTAATAATATTTTTTTTAATTTTTATCTTTTATTTAAAATCATCTCCTCATTAAATCTAAAACCACGTTAAAGTGATGTTGAGAGCTTGACGGTACTTCTGACCCGAGTTGACTGCAGAGAGTTTGTGTTGGGGTGGGGGGGAACAAGGAGATGTTGGCATTCCAGAGACAGAGAAAAGGAATAAATAGGAGGGATAATGGGACGAAAGGAGATGGCATTAGACATGATATTTCTTCTTAATTTCCTCGTATGTTGGTGAAAGACTTTGCCCAGCAACAGGTTACAGGACAGGGACATCCACAGCATGCATCATGCATGAGAATGACTCCTATTTAAGAAATACTCGGAGACAAGGATTATGATTTTCTATATATAATTATCTTATATATTCAAACGATTTTTTTTATATATATATATATATATATATATATATATATATAGTATTTTAGTTTTCATTCTAGATCAACGTACAGGATGATCAAACGATTCAAACCCTTTTGTTTGTTTTGCGCATAGAACGTTCAAAATTAATTAGTTATTTTCGTCCATTAACAACTTTTCCGGCTTTTCTTTTCTTCTTTTGTCTTAAACTGTATATTTTAGAACATGAGAACATGATCGAACAGCGAGAGGTCAAAAGCCGGATGGTGGGTGCATGGTCGTAACTTTTCGTGTCTGTATACTAGGAAAGGACAACGTGCCCTCCACGTGTGTCCAGTTTAATTTTACATAATTTTTTATTTTCTAAATAAAGAAATTACTTTAAAAAAGTAAAAATAATGAATTATAGAAAAAAAAAATTCAACTCATCATCTCCTACACTATACAGTAATATGTGATTTTTCTTTTTACCATTCAATTTAAACATATATATTGGTGTTTAAATATGTATATTTACATATCAAAAAAAAATAAAAAATCACATATTGGTTTGTGATGTAGAGATGATAAATATCATTTCTTTTAAAAAAATAATTTTAAATCTAATATCTTTATTTTAAATCTAGCCGATGATTTTAAAATTGAGTCAAATATTCTAAAATCTTCTAAATATTTTATCAAAATCATTTTAAATGAGGTATTTGTAGTGTTATTGAACAAAGACTAATTTTCAAGCAAACCTTTTTATATTTTTGAATTCCAAAAATAATATAGTTTTAAAAATTAATTTATTTAAATGATTTTATTATTTTAAGAATATTATTTAATATTCATTAATTTATTTGACCCAAAACATGCCATTAAATATCATTCGTCATTTTCCCAAAAAACGACTCAAGCATAAACCAATTATTTTCCTAAAAATTGGTGCTCGTGTCCATTAAACCACAAACCGCCATTTTTTAAGAAAATTGATTAATATATTCATTTATCAATCATTATAGGCGGGAATCGCAGGCGGGATTACCACCATCCATGCTTACCACCATTCTTACTGCTAATACTGTAAGCGAGATTTACTACCATCCCTATCACTTGCACTGTATGCGGGAATCACATGCGAGACTTACCATCATCCCTACCGTAGGTGTGAATCACAGACGAGACTTTATCACTGTTCCTGCTTACCACCATCCCTACTGTTTCTTTTCCTTCTCTTATTCATTTCAATCCATTCATTTCAAACATACCCAAAAAACATATCTCACATGAAAACTCAGTTTTCATTTACAACACATGAGCATGCATGAAATGATGCAATAAATGCTATGATGCCAAACACAACATAAATGCACGCAAGCATAATTCAATTAAATAAACAACATATCCTCACATCTAACCAACCCCCATACTCCTTGGACTCAAAGTCTGGCTCAACTAATCAGACTGCAAAAAGAACTTGTTAGTGCAAAACTATATTAAAATCTCACAAAGTTCTTTGAAAAATTACTTATAGTGATGAAATATAATTTTTGAAAGATCAAGAAGGTCCAAGAGGTGGCGGCACAACAACGTAATAATGTATTTTGGACTATGGTCATGGGTCTCAAAAGGCCAAATTTTGAATATGAACAAACTAAGACTTGAGATGGCTAAGGAAAAGCTTATAGGTGTTGGTTAAGCAAATAGTGGTGGTGGTTGGCCGCAGGTGGCGGCGTAGGATGCGATTGGAGGTCAAAATACCAAAATCAAAAATGAGTTAGAGGGGTTTCAACATTGGAGGATCGAAGCTGAGGTTGAGTGGTTTAGGTGGTTGGAAGGCCGATGGTGGTGTAGTGAAGAGATGGTGGCCAATGGTGGCGTGACGGTGGCGCTGGAATGAAAAAGGGCCGCGACTTGGATTCCTTCGTGGTGGTTAATGGCGGCACGATAAGGGTTGAGATTAGAAAGGAAGTGACGCCGGCCAGAAGGGAAGAGAATGGTCGAGGTGGTGTTGGCCACGCCGGTTTGAGACGGCTCACTGGAGGGGACAAAGAAATCCATGGGAGAGAGGGGAGGAGGGCTCGTGCACGGGAGAAATAAGCCCAGGATAAAAAAAAAAAAAAAAAAAGAAGGTACAAATACAGCTAGATAGAATGTAAATTTGGAAATAGAAGCAGAGGCAAAATGGAAAGAAAAATTATTAGACAAAAATATTGTTTATACTTCATTCACAATTATATATATAGTAGATATAGATATATAGTTATTTTCGTCCATTAACAACTTTTCCAGCCTTTCTTTACTTCTTTTGTCTTAAACTGTTTATTTTAGAACACGAGAGAACATGATCGAACAGAGAGGTCAAAAGCGAAGGGTGGGTGCATGATCGTAACTTATGGTATAAATTTATATATTTATATATATATATATAAATATATGATCTGTCCACCATCAAAGCAAGTAAGCAACCAAATTAAAGCACAGAACCTGAAAGCATCTATGATCTATCTATATAAGGAAGAAATTACTTTGCCTCTCAATTTTACTGCTCGACAAATTTTTTATTTTATTTAATGATTAAGAAAATAATTTTAAGTGTATTGAAGTATTTTTTTAAAATATTTAAAAATATGAAAAAATATGAAAAAAAAACCAAAAACAACATATAGTCAACTTGAACGGTTACTTTGGCCGCAGAGTAACCCAACTCATCTATATATAATTGGTGAAAGCCTTTGCACTAATTTCCATGGAGGAGAATCGGAAACAGTATTAGTGCTGGTAGCTGAGCCCTATTTTTATATATGATATTTTTTTCTATTTAACGAGTAAGGAATTATTTTTTAATGATTTTTGAATTTTTTTAATATTTAAAAATATAAAAAAATTATATGAAAAAAAATCCAGATACCTCTCCATAGCAGGGTCTGAGGCTAATTGCTAGGCTTACAGAATCATTCGAAGATTAAAATTTTGTTTAGACAGGAAGATGATATGAGATGAAATGATTTGAAATGAAAGTTAAAAATTAAATAAAATATTATTTTTTAATATTATTATTATTTTAAAATTTAAAAAAATTAAATTATTTATTATATTTTATAAAAAAATTTTAAAAAATTATAATAATAAAATGTGATGAGATAAAATCATTATCTATCGGTTTGGGACTTGCACAAACGCACATTAATCTCAGGCAGAGAACGTACGTACAGCCCGAAAGAAATTAGAAAGCATAGCTGCATAAGCTGGCCTGTTAAGAATCCTAAAAGCCACTCATTGAATCTACCATCCATCCTATACAACATATATACTAATTCCTGTTTTGTGAAATCTTTAATTAGTATCATCCACGCTCGATCTGATTTATTTGATTTGGACATCATTACACAGCATTTTCAAAAAGAGAAAAGTTATTACAACTGCCGCGTAATCGTTTTAAAAAAAGTGAATAAAATATAAGATCTATATAAAAAAATTAATTTTTTAATAAAGAATTTTTTTTTTTAAAGCGATTACGCGGCGTCTATATATTTCACAGTTGTATGTAGAATTACTCTTTCAAAAAGTAAAACAACAATATTTCTAATCTGATCCGATATAAAACCCCACTTTGTTATATCATATGGTGCCAAGGCTTCTTCCTGTAATAATACTCCCCTCCATCAAGGACATGACCATTTTGGTTAACCATTGATGACAGTCCAATATTTGAGCAAAAAGCACTACCGAAAGTTAGGAATGCGATTTTTCATTTGAGTGTCCCGCCACCCAAACAGAGACAGACAGCTTGTTGAAAAGTATATATGCATTTTAAAACCACCATTATAAGGCTTAAAGCATGGGTTTGGGCCCATAAAACATATCCAATGCAAAGCTGTGAGGTGTTAGGGCTTGGGTATTAGGCAAACCGAGCCCATGAAACAAGGGCCCACTTGATTATCAACAGTATTATTGTTTTTTGGATATAAATTCTCTTCTGCTTTTTAACTTCTTTTAAGTTATCTCGGTGAGTTTTCAGGGGGCATTATTTGACTGTTGAGTCATTGCACTTCCTTGTTAAGAAAATTCTTTTGGTTCTATAATCATCCAAAATTCTTGTGGTACCAATCATATATGATCGAGTTGCGAGCTGTATGGATTTGGGTTTATACTAACAATTACCTTTTATTATTAGTCAATAAAAGAAATAGACACATCAAGTGGATCATATAATATTTATTATTATCCTCATAAAGATTTTGAGTAACATTAAATTAACAATAAATATTGTATTGACATGTATATGTCTCTCACTTGAATCTCCCAAACTCAAATAAGAATTTGAGGAGATATATATATATATTTTTTTTCCAGAAAAAAGGGTTTCTAGTGCTATCGAAGATTTTCACTTTGCCAAATCAAAGAGAGCAGGTTTATTTGTGCTACTCACATAGGCAGAACTAAGATTTGGTGTCTGGGGGGTGATCAACAAAGTATGCGGTATGTGTCAGCATAAATAATATGTATTTTTTGCATGCAACTCTATAAAAAAATAATCATACATTATAAAATTATACAATTGTTATCAGCTTACTCATATTTTCCTGAACTTTAAGAAAAATTTACAGATCAAGAATAAACTTGAAAAGTACCTAATGATATAAAAGTCGATCTTTAGATTTTTATTGTATAATTTTATTACTATTAATAAGTGAACAAAAAAAAAAGCATGTGAATAACTAATAAATTATTCACAAAAGGAAATAAATTCTTCACATACTCTCTCTATCTCTATAGAAACTTCTCATCAATCATCTAGCTAGATAAATCTGCTACCTCCCATATACAAGAATCTTCCAGATTTGTTTTAACTATTAGATAAACTCTCTTAAAGCGTCTAGCTAGTTAACTAATTAATATGTGGTTAAAAACATCTCAAAGGTTGTAAAATGAAGATTATGTACTGGTGATAGACAAGAAACTCAATGAAGTCGAGAATGACCAAGAAAAAAAATCATATAACTATGTAAGTTCAAAAAGACAAGAAAAACTTTTATGATATCATTGATATGAAACTAAACAAATTGCACAATGCACACCAAAGGCAAATAAAGAGAGATATTGATAAAATATTTTACCATTTTTGCTTTTCGTGTCTATGGTGTTGGGGTAGACTTTCGAGTTCTGTGGATTTTTTCTTGCTTTGCTTCCTCTCAATCTCAAATTTGAAAAAAGAATTATTTATGCTCTCTCTCAGATCTGTCTGGTTTGGGAAAAGGAATGACATTTGTCTCGGTACATGGCGTAGAGGTAGTTAGGTAGGTTTTTTAGCATGTCGTGTCAGAGATACTCTCTCAAGTTGTGTTAGTGTTAATCTCAAAGTTGTTTGGCTGTGTTAATGCTACCCTATCATCTCAAATGGTGAAAGTTGAACGAAGAAAGCACATCATGTCATGTGTGAATTAGATTTTTTACTATGTAAAATCAAGGCTATTATGTTTAGACTTAAAGATATTTGAGTGATACACTGTGTGTTTGAATGTTGAGAAAGAAATTTTAAATATTTTAAAAATATTTACACTTAAAATTGCAATTACATATTATATAAGATCAATTTTTAAAACTTTGGAGATAGCCCCTAATCTACAACACAATTCCGCCCCTCGCTACTCGTATATTTTCGTTGAGGAGAGGAGGGGTTATGAAAAAGAGATCAGAGCATCTTGTCAATGCACTTGACATTAGGCAAAGAATTAGTGTCTTTTTAATGTCGTATCGTAGAAAGCCGAATGAGGAAACATAATTTTTCTTGTCTCAACTCTATGATTTTCTGATCCTACTCTGACATTATTCAAACACAGAGCTGTCACAGAATTTTGTCTTTTAATCATTTTGGTTTTGCTAATCAATCCACGTTAGCTGCCTATTTCCCATTTTCAGCGTACACTGCATGTGCTCTCTCTCTCTCTCTCTCTCTCTCTGCGTCAGTAAATTTGGTACCCACTTTCTGAAAGTAGCTCGATCGAACAGTCCGGAAAAGCAGATTTTTTCATATAGAAAGGGAACCGATGAAGTTTTCCCTATAAATGATTTCTGGTCCAGGATTTTAGTGACCTAACCTTTGAATTAAAGTAAACTTCAAACCTGATATCCACTTTTGGCAGCCCTTTCTTTCTTTTCGTCTGATTTCATCGAGAAATCGCATGCAGGCTTTCTGTAGCAAATCAAGAATTCATTAGAATAATGCAAACGGAATTCTTTTGCAAACGTAGTAGCTTACACACTCCACAGTCATCTCTGCCGCCACTCCATGCATGCGCGGTGGCTGGTCTGGTTGAAGGACTCGATGAATCAATGCTGCATCCATGATTGAATTATTTAAGGACCATCTGAAATTAAGCCCCACATGATGTTAGTCAAACTTCTTCAACTACTACTAATTTACAATATGGGGGGGATTGATTTAATGATGTTTTCGAGGTTTCTAGAGTATAACGTGTTGGACATTCGCGTGATGCGCGGTTGATTATTGATCATCAAAACGCAATTTCTCAAATCATCAAAGAAGAAGTAAGACAAAGTTATATAGTAAAGAAAAATTATTTTCATGAAAAACACTATGCCTTATGAAAAATACCTCTATTGTGAAATTACCACTTGTCCCAAAAGCTTTAGTTGATGGAAAGAGGTAGATTTTTATTATTTGTATTATATTCTTAACACTCTCCCTCATATGTGGACCAGTATCTTTCTTAATGAATAGGTCCAACACGTATAATATTTAATTAAATAAGTAGAGTGTAGAGACAGAGTTTGAACTCAAGACCTCTGCTTTGATATCATGTAAAATCACCACTTGTTTCAAATGCTTAAACTGATGAAAAGAGGTAAATTTTTATTATTCGTAATATATTCTTAACATCTATATCTTATAAAAAAAAATTCACATATTCTATGAAAAAGTTATAGGTGTAGAGTGTGAAAGTAAATAGTGACTGATGTATAGTAATTTCTAGTATAAATAGGCGCAAGTGTCTTGAACCTTCCAAATTTGAAGTTGCATAACCTTTACGTCTCGTTTGTTTTCGAAGATGAGATGAGATGAATTGAGTTGAGATTAAAATTAAAAAATAAAATAAAGTATTATTAGAATATATTTTTTAATATTATTTTTATTTTGAAATTTGAAAAAGTTGAATTGTTTATTTTATTTTGTATTGGAATTTGAAAAAAATTGTAATGATTATGTGAGATAAGATGAGATGAATTTGAAAAAGTTGAATTGTTTATTTCATTTTGTATTGAAATTTGGAAAAATGTAATGATAAAATTAAAATAAAATGAAATAAGATGAGATGTTTTTCGAAAACAAACAAGGCAAAATGACCTTCCAAATTACTTCAAACTTAAATTACCAAATTTATATGGCATTAAACATAGCAAAGTTACTAATTTGAAAATTATGCTGTCAAATCAGCAGATACTTCAAGTCCTTACTGCGACTAATTAGAAGCCCAACCAATCACATGATTTTCACTATGAGGTTCTCCCCTCTCTGTGGCTCCGAAAAGTTGCGTTTTTCAGTCTAAAAGTGCTACATGCTGCTAAACCCTTAGCATATTCCCTTTTGACACAAACCTTTTAGAACCAATCTGCATAGCCTTCCTTTGTTATATATCTTGCACATGCAAAAAGGAAATTGTACAGATTGAAATCACTCTATTTTTTTTTTACCTACCATAGCTACTACATGACAGAGCTATCCTACTCTACTCTGGGTATCTAATGATTTTACCATATCCATCTGATCTGTTCATCTTTACTCACTAATTATGATGCTTTTTGTGACCTTTTATGCGCACTGACTCTAGAGTAGTTTGAAACTTTCTTTTACCCCTTTGTAGTAGCATCGAGCGTGTAAACAAATTTACTGCACTCGTATTGCTCAATTATTAGGCCGATGATCAGTGGGATTTTTTCTTTATGTACTTCCAAATTTCATATCCCATTTACAGACACATGACACACACATAAAAGCGGCAGCTGAGGCTCTTCTCCTCCACCAAGAAAGGTAGATAATAGGAAGAACCAGAGCAAGCTCCCCAATCTTCTCAAAATCTCTCTCTCTCTCCAACTTTAGAGACATCTACCAACGTAAGATAATGGCTTCCACGACAGACAAGTCAATCAAAAAAGCAGTTTCCAGATTGGAAGCCAAGAATAAGATCTACACTAAGAAGGAAGTCAGCAAGGGAGCTTGGACGGCTGAGGAAGATCGGAAACTGGCAGAGGTCATTGAAATCCATGGTGCAAAAAGGTGGAAGAAAATTGCAGATAAATCAGGTCTTTGTTCATTCCTCCAGTCGAAGTCTTAACTAATAAATAACTCCACTGTATTCTCTTAGAAAGAAGAAGAAATCTTCCTAAATTTGATCATTAGGCTTAACAGGTCTGTGCTTGTTGAAGGTCTGAATCGGTGCGGTAAGAGTTGTAGACTGAGATGGCTGAATTACCTAAGACCCAATATCAAGAGAGGGAATATATCTGCCCAAGAAGAGGATTTGATTCTGAGGCTGCATAAACTACTGGGAAACAGGTATAGTTCACATGTGAAAAACATAACTAACTTTGAATACGATCAAGTCTGCATATCTTGATTTTTCTTTTCTGCGTATATTTCTTTTAGGTGGTCTCTGATTGCCGGAAGATTACCGGGACGAACAGATAATGAGATAAAGAACTACTGGAATTCTCATTTGAGCAAGAAAATAAAACAGGAGAAACAGAGAGGAGCAGCTACAGGAGAAGGCTGCAATGTTCAGGAAAATAAAGCGGAAGAGAAAGTCAATGTAGAAATGAGGGAGGAGGAAAATTCAGCTGGAGGAGTTGCAGACTCAGAAAAAATCAAATTTGATGTAGATGAGTTCTTTGATTTCTCTAATGAAAGTCCCTTGAACTTAGAGTGGATTAGCAAATTCCTTGAACTGGATCAAGACTTCAATGATATTATATAAGTTCCATATATAAGCTATTTGTTTTCTCCCCATGAACCCACTGAAGTTCATGCTAATCAGAGATGTATGGAATTTTCTTTGTTTATCGACTCTTTGTTTTTTCCCTGTCGTTACCCTCATTTTTGAAGTTTCTCGTTTGTCTTTTATCCTACAGTAATACAGGTAAACAACATGGCTAGGCCTAGCTAAATCTTTTAGAAAAAAGAGAGGAGGAGCACTAAACTGCAGACTCTGGCATTTAATCCTCGTTCGGTGGTGACAGATATTCTCTCTCTCTCTCTCCCTTTCTCTCTCGGAAAAGTTGTCGAGGACAAAACCACTCATCATATGCAAACTCATTTCGAAGAGAAAGTAGCAGAATGCATTGTATTGTTCTTTGCATAATCAATAGCATTTGTACCAAGTCATAATATTTTAAAGGGACCAACAAAACACTCTCACTAACATAGGATTACTGCATTATTTATACCTGCCGTAGGAAAATATGGTTATATTGGGTCAAGCTTTTGAATTTATTATAATATTTTCCTATTTTTCACAAAAAGTTCTGGGACTTTCCAGAAAACTTTTGCCAACCCTATTGGGGGCCTCTCTCTCGTTGGACGCATTTCAAAGGACTAATCGCTTGAACCTACCAATATCTGCCTCTGTTTTGATCTATTGCTGTATTCTAGCGCAGGCTATGTTTGAACCATGCATGGCATTTTTGTTGGATAAAATATTGTATGGCTCCTATTGTTTTCTTTTATATATATTTTGAGGAACAGTTAAATAGACAATTCATTCGCCTTCAATCTTTCAATCCAAAAGAGGTTTCTCGAAAAGGACCTAATTAAAGCATTAATGTCTGTCTCCGCACATGAGTGACATCATTTTCTTTGTTGGATGGAGATATTTTCAAGTTTACAATTTGACTATTCAGCCTGCGATCGTGTGCCACACAGACCTTGCTAAGTTGACGATGCCAAAGACATTTCGGAGCTTATAAACATAATTTCTGTCGTTCCTTGCACTCCCGGAAAAGAAAATTCATAATATATGTAATCGTTGGATTAGAAATGAATGTGAAAAACTCATGAAATAGCGAAACTAAACAGTTTTTGGATCTTCTAAAGCTTTGTTTGTAATGGTAGATCACATAGCCCAACAACCTTAAAAAAAAATTATTGTCTACTCATGATCTTCTCTCTCTCGTTATTTTCTCTCTTTTTTTTTTTTAATGATTTCTTTCATGTTTTGTCAACTTGGAAATTCCTTTATATATCTCATGATTAACAAGCAGGTTCACAGTCTGCAAATATTGTATACATCGATCGTCTCATAAAAGCTCAACCTACCCGACCAACTTCGGTACTCGCTAGTGTACTAATCAATTAACGATGGGATGGCCATATTCGCAAAAAGAGTTCTTTTGCTATCCATAGCTAGGCTAGCTGTGGGGCGCCTTTGTTGTCTTCTTCCTTCCAATTATTAAGATCTGCAGAATGCAAATGGCTTGGTCAGTGGAGTGAAAGCCGGGTCGTGCATGATGTTACATATGGCACTAGCTTTCCGTACGTGTTCAGCACAGCATGTCCTTTCACTTCATTAGTTTCCTAGGCCAGTTTAGGATTAGTACATAATTAATAGCGTTGCGTCTGGCAAATAAACATTAACGCTGTAGAGGCTGTAGCTTAGACAAACAAAATGCATGGATCCAAGGTTATCCTCTTAAAAAATCAGAGTTCAAATGATGATCAAGGTAGATCGAAGAGTTTATGGAATCTATTGGACATTCAGTCCTCCCTGACAGATTCCGATACTGAAATATAATTTACGAAGTTGACATGATGATGAAGTCATGTATTGTCCAACATGTACCGGATTGGTCCTTCCTGACAGATTCCTGGTTGGATGGACACTTGTATGCACGATCATGTGCATTCTATTAAAATTCCCCCCGCTGTCATTATTGTCAATTCTTTCGTAGAATGATCGTACAAATAAAGTGAAATCTGTCCTTTTCTTACAACTACTGCAGAATACATGCAATCTAGGTTGCTTAAAATTAAATTCTTCTATAAATTAAATCAAATCAAACCAAGTCCTTTTCATTAGCGCAACAAATAGCTGACTTGATCTGGCAAAAGAAAAAGTTAGAAAATTGGTGAGTTTTAGACGTGTGAATCTATAATTCTTACATTGAATGCAAGAGCCAGCAAATCATATTCTCCCGCGTAAAAGCTGCTTTGAGGTCACCTGCCTGAGTAATATTTCAATGGGACAAACACCACCCCATGTAAGAAAAAAGTTTCATGTAATCAAGTGATGAATGCATCCGAATGATGGTTAAGTTGCATTCTTTTTCTGGCAATTGTACTACTGCTGGATTAATTTCCAAAACAGAGACGTATCAACTGTCTTTTAACACAAGTTGCCTCGCCTGCCCAAATTAATTCTTTAAGCTGACCTTCTGAAGTTTTGTGCAGATTCTCCAAATTTTCATTACCTCGAGTATAAACATGAGTTTCAACTTTCCCTTGCCAATTTCATTTCCTCCAACAGAGGTGCCTTGGACCCATTTCTTTTGTTTTATATTGAATATGAATTTAGTTTCCAGCCTAATCAAAGCTTCAACATCACCAATTGACAATCAAATCTTCCGAACTTATGATCTGCAATTTCCATCATGATGATTTCAACAAGAGCACAAGTCTTTATGAAAGAACCATGAGATGTTCTTTTGAATGATGACAAACATATCAACACACAAAATAACAGCTGCGGGGAAATTTAGATTTTGATGCTGTAGTATAAAAGAGGCTGCAACTTAAACTTAATTACTCAAACTGATTGCACATGATTTCTATTTTATTTTATTTTTTATGTCGAGGAACCTCTCTAAGGCAGGGCTCTTCGAACCCACCCTTGCAGAGTAAACTCCGGTTCTGTGCACCGCACTCTCAGAAATTTCCCTACACAAAACTGGTTAAATCACTGACTTTTCACCAGAGGGTGTAGCCCCAAATGATTGTTTGCACCTATGAGGTGTTGAATCTTGGGCCTTGAAGGGAGTGATACCCCAAGACCAAGACCTTCACCACTTGTGCAATCGCATGATTTCTATTTATAAGCATCTTGTGCTGATACTGAACCCCCAAGCAAGGATGGTCACCCAGACATTTTTCTATCATTACCAAAATCTTCTTTTCCAAATGAGAACAAATAGGGACCAAGTAAAAGTCTCTGAAAGGATGGCAAGGAGCAACAACCCTTAAGATTCCAAAGGAAAAGTGGTGGTAAGAATTGACAAGGTACTGTAACATTGGTTCTGCATCAAAATTTATTCAGCAGTTGGATAGCAATCAATGGGAAGTACATCCTTTTCATACCCATATATTAGGCACAAATCTTGTCCAAATCAAATCATAATGAATTTAAATTCAGTTCCACTTTGCATTTCCTAATATCACCTTCAATCTACCAGCAAATCGTGTTTCCTTGCATGTATATATGGAAGTAATAATCCAAATTTCTGCAAAACATGAAGGCTCTTAAAATCAGTGATAACGAAAAGCAAAAAGGAGAGTGGTTTATCTGAACAATATTATCTTCCTTACGACCTAGCAGATCAAGGAGAAATTAGAGAAAGTGACATTGAGTGCTTCCGCAAATATACTTACTACATGAACAATTTTACAACAGCACCCATCACCGTTAGCCCCACGCCATGGAACAAGCATAATTTACCACCAGTTTACCATCAAAACCAAAATTCTGCAATGACCAAAGAGATAATTGGGTTATGGTAAAATGTAGACTAGCCATGAAATTTAAAAGATAATTACACAAGTAAATTGGACATAAATAGTCAAATGGGAGCGACTCAGTGGACAGACGACAGTACAAACATTACTAAAACATGTGCCCGGGATTTCTATTCCTTGCTTACTAAGAATGAAACACGATGAAATACATCCCCAATGAAGCGAACATCTATTAAGACCCAATACAGCAGCTTACGTTGTACAAATCGATTATCAATTCATCTGGGTTTGGCGAGAACGCACTGTTGACATAAACAAACTACAAAACAATAAACAAAAGATTACTCTGAAACCCAAAGACCATTACAAAAACACGAAAACAACACCACAAAACAAATACCAACGTCTCCCGATGAAGCTGCCGCCGTAGAAAGTCAATTACTTTAGCGAACTTGTCACTTCCAGGTATCTGCGAAACCAGAGAATATTTGACACGAGAATACCAATATTACAATTTTTTTTCCAAGTGTACAAAAATGATAATAGGACATCAGGTTTCGTTCTTATTGGCAAAATCCATATGCAGAAATGCATAAAAATAAAATATGGATAGCCCACTTAGGATTTCAAAGGCGGTTCTAGTAATCCACAGTAAGAAGAAAAATATAATTATACACTTTTCTAGTAAGTACGACAAAAGGAAATACAGACTAAACCCTTTCAAGAAATACCTTAAATTTGACTTGTTTGAGTATAGGGGCATCGCCAGTAGCTCTAAGATGAACAACAACTACACCAAAATGAAAAGCCCACAAAAATAAAAATAAAAAAACTAACGTTTATGAAGGTTAAAAACTCTAAATAATCAAAATTCGAACAATCAAAACCCTACTTAAGCAAACGGGTTTTTTCCCGGAGGATATCGCTGCTCACCTTTCCGCACAGAACTCGGTGACTGAATATCGGCAGCGGCCATTTGTTTATTTCTGATTAACACCGAGCCACGGATCGGGGACAACGGAAGAGGATCGCCATTTCCGCAGCATTAATATTTTTATTTTTATAACAGATTCACAGTTTTTGGGCTTTCTATGGTTATTGCTTGGGCCCCAGTAAGCCTTGACAGGGAAAACGGGCCTGATGACCGACATGATAGAATTCAGCTTGCATTCAGATTAGGTTGGGCTTTCCAAGTAATGTCGTGGTATACTGTTCGGCTGCTTCCGTTTTGAAATCTCCGGTTGCTGAAAAATGATGAAAGTTTTGCTGAAAAATAAGGGGGGAATAGGCCTAAAATGGCTGTCGCATGAGATCCAAAAAATCCAAATAAACCGAAGGGTGCAAATTTGCAAAATAGAACCCAAAATTTCAGCCCATTTTTTATTTTTAATTGGCACTAGATGTTTGAGAACAAAGTTGACTAATCTAGAGGATGCATAGGTCATTGGTAAAGAGTTTTCCGTAAATGTATCTTGAGAAATTCAAATAGAAATTCTTTTGATCCAATAATCTCTAAAAATTATTTAAAATTCGAACCTTAGACTTGTAGGAAGCATACTACCAAAATCAAAGTCTTACCACTTGTGTCAACCCTTAGGGATTTAATAGTTTATCCCAACCACTGACACTAGCCACTGAAAAAATTCGGTTTGGTTAAGTGGCATTCAATGGTTAGCAATATACAATACTAAGCATGATCCATCAATCACTTATTGATGAATCCATTATAATTATTGAAAGAAAAAGTAAGAACAATAATAAGTTTTTATTCTAAATGATGTGGTAAGCTTCTATATTAGTGGTGTATTTGTTGTATCAATAAGTGGACATGCAAATAACAATTTTCTTAAGAATGATTATTATTTATAGGGACATGAATGGGATTTAGGAAAAAAGTAAACGGTAATATGCAAGATCTTAATTAAGGGCTTGATGGATATATTAAGGGATGTATAAGGGGGTTTTTCCTCCCATCGGCCCATGGAACAAGCCCATGAGGGACCACCAGGGAAGTAAGTCGGAGAGCTCGGCCAAGCCCAACAACCCTCCTATAAAAGGAGCTAGTGGGCCTCTGCAGAGTACTCGGCCAGTGAGCAAGACCCACCCATGAAGCAACCTACGCGTGGGGAAAGCGGAAGGTAGGGGCAGATGAGACTCGCCGCTTTGACACCACCCCAATAACACCTTACCCTCGGGAACTTGCGCAGGTAGGTGGGCAGAAAATATGGAGAGCTTTTGATCTCCTGACAGTAGGTATGAAGGGGTTTAACAGGAAACTTCTGCATGATAAAATGAGTCAGGGAGCCATATCGCATTAATGGCGCCACTCTCCAGACTCTATGCCACATTAATGATGCCAGCCTAAAAGTCATGCTGGATTAAAGGATTCCAACTAAGCAAACAATTGAAGTGACATGGACTCCCCAAAGTTAGGTGTGAGCTGTCCCCATTTAGAAACCTAGTATAAAAGCCGACCCCCAAGTAAGAAGAACTCTATCTGATTCCTTTAAGCTCATGCACAAACAACTAAGGAGCTATATTGACTTTAGCATCGAAGACTCCCCAACCTCACCCTACACTTTCTGTGTTTTCTCAATTCTGCAGGTGAAAGACTAAAGACTTGAGTTGCTGGAACCCGACCCAAAGGCTTACGAAACACTACGTTAACAGTGGCGTCGTTTGTGAGATCTCTATAAACTTTATATGTCCTTCATATGCCTGCGACAACCAGTTCTCAAGCAACTCGGGGAGAAGAAGAAGCAACGTCAACAAATATGGAAGTAAGGCTTGCCGCGATGGAGCAATTGGTAGGGAAGCAAACTACTGAAGTGGAGTCCCCTAAAAAGAGAACGAGACACTCAATTAAGGGTTCCCCCATGGACCAGAGAATGAGGCAGGACCAAGCAATAATGAGCCACGTAGAGTCTAGAAATGTAGGAGGGGTAGCTGACGTGGAGGAAGAAAGAAAAAACATACAAGACGACTTGCGTAACCTCAAAAGGAAATACGAAGAAATGGCGAGGAAGATGGGCACATCATCATCAATAAACCAACTCCTCACCAGCATGGGCCTACTCCTACAATGAGGAGATGATGTTTATGCCCTTACCACCGAGGTTCCGAGCACCAGCCGCCACTATTGCACCTACCATTAGTCCAACGTTCATAATACAGAAGATTGCCTTTTCTTGAAAGAGGAAAGTGAGCAGGCTGGGAGGCTGAGGTTGCAATACCCTCTACCTCGGAGGCTAGAGTAGGAGTCGAGTAGGAGATCATGGGAAAGAAGTGCGGAGAGGGTTGGAAGGCTAAGGAGAGAAGGGAGCCCGAGGCAAATGGTAGCTGTGCAGGGACCCCCACACGATCGCCCATCGCACCACATCAGGAAGGACCACCGGTGGGGGAAATCAGGACCATCGTAGGAGGATTCGTTGACGAGGGCGCAACCTTATCTAGTCGGAAGCGCTAGGTAAGTGAGATACTGAGAAGTGTATTAAGAAAAATACCACCCCACCAAGTACATGAGAAGCGAATCGGCGCCCGTCATCTCCTTTAGAAAAGACGACAAGGAGGGAATTCTCTATCCATATGATGACTCCCTAGTGGTGATTATGCTGATCGCCAAATTCACCACTAGGAGGATCCTTGTCGACAATGGCAGCTCTGCAGACATCCTCTTCTGAGAAGCCTTTACCCGGATGAGGATAGACATTGCTCGACTCCAAACAACACCCATGCCACTCATGGGTTTCTCTGGGAAAATGGTTCAGCTAGTCGGGACCATCACACTATCTGTCTTGGAGAGTAATGCCCCCTGTACAGCTCCTGTCATGGTCGACTTCTTGGTGGTGAAGGCCCTTTCGTCTTACAACTTCATAATTGGCAAGCCAACCTTCAATAACCTAAGGGCAGTGACGTCGACCTACCACTTGCAAATGAAGTTCCCGACCTCTTAGGGAGAGGGAGAAATTCGAGGAGAATAAGTTCTAGTGCAGGAGTGCTAAGTGCAAGAATTGAAATAAGGGATGGCAGGGTGCATATGGTCCACACCCCTATAACGTTAAGCACTTGTGGAAGTTTCATTTCTAGAAAAATTTATGACTTGTAATTTACATTTCAATGTCAACGATGTAAATTCTAATAATGAAAATGTGGATTTTCAAGAATAAAATACGTCTCATCTACCTCGACTCGTTACTCCAACAACGTAATCCCCATCAATGAAATCCCCATCGACAACTTCTTACCTCCCAGTGAGGCACCAAAGAGATGAGTTACACCTAAGGCTGCTTTATCCTTCTCTCGGTGGAGAGAGAGCCAGCCCTCGGTTGCCTGACATTTACCTTCCTTATGAGCGTCAATAGGCGGGAGCGAGCCAGTCCCAAACTGTCTGGTAACTTACCTCATTGTTGGGCCTTAAAGGGCGAGATGCGCCTTAATGCCATTTCATCCCTTTCGCAATGGAGGACTCTCTCCCTCACTCCTCACCTCCACGACCATCTCAACGTCAGCAATAGGTGACCTTGCGATAGGCAAGAGAGAGAGAGAGAGAGCAGTGGTCGCCTTCTCAGTAAGGAGGTGGAACCGTAGCCAACTTTGGCTCTACTCCTTCCCGTCCAGAAGTTCTCCCAACAAGATCCTTAACAGAGGCCACCGTGAGCTCGATGACAGGGGTGGCAGAAACAGGGCCCTTGGGAGAAGACATCCTTTCCATACCGGGGTTAGAGCCTCCTATGCAATCCTCAGCAACACCTTTGAAGACTTGACCTCTGTTGGCGGATTGCCCTGTGGATAGAGAGGAGGAGATCACCTCCACGTTAAACTTAGGTGGAGGCTCTACCAGAGTTGGCCCCAGGGGATAATCTACACAGGTCTGACGGTGCAAGGGGCTCCATAGGAAGCGCGACCGTGATGAGTTCTGCTGTCAAAGAGCCTGTGGAAGGAGGAGCGGCAGGTGCTTCTGGGATGGCAGGACCCTTTCCCCTTGACTCCTAGGTGGATTCACAGATGGATAAATGGGGCTGGCAGTGGGGTAGGCACAAACGGTGGGGGGGGGGCATCGTACCTTAATCAGCGTTGAGGATTGCCCTAAAGGAAATTGAGGAAGGGACACCGGGCTATTGTTGTCCCAAGCAACCTTCATGCAGAGTTTCTTCCCTTTGCCTGTGGGAGGAGAACTCAGAGAACGCTTCCAAGTCGAGGTGGCTTTGGGCCACATAGGACAAGCGTGATCATAAAAAACGGTGTGACCAAGAGGAGGTAAAAATACCCTTATATTTTCCTCCCTAAGAAGAGCATCCGAGAGGACATCTAATGGGTGATTCTTTACCCATTTTTTGATCAGAGCAATACGACATAACTCCTCGGGAGTGGCCATCGGCTGTGACGCTTTGTCGTCAGGAACTACCCCCCATATGGTCTGAACGAAGAATTCAAGATGATTCACCTGCCCAATCGGAAATCCCCACCATCGGCCAGACATGAAGAAAAATTTGGAGGTCCAATCTTTGACCTTGTGATAACGTTGTTCCAAAGAGATAAGGGCGTGCATCGCCCTGAAGCTGCAAATGTTCCCCTCACGTTTAATGAGGTTGTGGGTCAGGAGAAACTCACGGCCAGTAAAGTCAGTGTGCTTCAGGTCTGATTTTTACAAAGTTCGCCACCAGAGGACACAACAACACATCAAGATTCTCCAAACATTTGGGTGGAGTTGAAAGGGGGCTAACCCGAGACGATCTAGTAGGTCATGGATAGGATGAGGGAAGGGTAACCTCAACCCATAAGAGAACATGTTGGGGAAAAGGGCAACCTTTGAGGCATAACCCTCATTGTCAATGTCCCCCTCACGTGGTCCAAGAGCCTAAAAAACCACATTCTCTGGGACATGAAAGGTCGAAACCAGTGACGACAAGAACTCAGGGGTAACGTTTGAACGCCAGTTGTGACCAATATAGAATTTCTCTGTGGTGCAAACCTCGGGCTGGTCCAGTTCCCCATAAATCTTGGGTTGAACGACCTTCTTGGGAGCCATTGAAGTTGAGAAAAGTAATAGAAAGGAAAAGGAGTCAAGCAAAGAGAATAGGAAGATTAGAGCAAAAAGAAACGAGAATGTGGTAAAGGGGGGAATAGTGGGCAGAGTGTGTTTACATAAAGGGAAAGTGATGGTTGGCCTTCCGCATCCATGTGTCGGATGGGGGATGCCAAAGGGTTCAAATCCCGCAAAATGCGAGACGCGATGCGACTTGGGAACAAAATAACGCATCAAGACAGGTCTAGGGGGTCTAGTCGTTAGGTCGAGAAGGGTAAAAACATAAAAGAAGGAAGGAGAAGGGCAAAGAAGAGGGCTCCAATGACGAAGGGGGAGAATTTAAATAGACCCCAGTGACAGTTAGCATTCCCAAAGGCGTGGGAACGCACACACCCCACGAAACTGGCAAGACGTGCACCAATCTCATAGCATGTACTGTACAATGCGACATGAAGAGGAGTCGCCTGATAACATCAAAACTGAGGGAACTGGAAGAACGCAATCAAGTGTAAAATCCAACTGTCAAAAAATGTGCCAATAAAGTCGGGAGAGGAACTGTCACCTGACATCGTTAAGACATGAAAAAAATTTATACGAGTATAATCTAGAGCCCAAAACCTGACAAGTAGAATAGTCGATAGATTAATAACCGCCCATTTTTAGGAGAGAGGATCTCCACAGCAGTGATTGAGGGAAAATAATAACATGAAGACAAAGACAAAGAAGAATTTCCATCAGACAAATCCTATAAGAATTGGCAGGGTAACTGTAAGAGGGTTTTTTTTTTTCATCCGCTCATATAACAAGCCCATGAGAGACCACTAGGGAAGTAAGTCAAGGAGCCCAACCAAGCCCAACCAAGCCCAACGACCCTCCTATAAAGGAGCCAGAGGCCTCTGCAGAGTACTCGGCCCATGAGCGAAACCCACCTACGAAGCAACCCATATGTGGAGAAAACGGATGGTAGGGGCAGATGAGACTCGCCGCCCTGACACCTTACCCTCGGGAAATTACGCAGGCAGGTAGGTGGAAAATATGGAGAACCCTTGATCTTCTGATAGCAGGCATTGAGGGGCTTCACAGGGAACGTTTGCAAGATAAAGTGAGTCAGGGTACTACGCCGCATTAATGACACCACTCTCCAGAAGCCATGCTGTATTAAAGGATTTTGACTAAGCGAACAATTGAAATGACATGGACTCCCCGAAGCCAGGTGTGAGCTGTCTCCACCCAGAAACCTAGTATAAAAACAGACCTCCAGGTACGAAGAACTCTCTCCGATTCCTCTAAACTCATGCACAAACTACTAAGGAGCTATATTGATTTTAGCATCAGAGATTCCTTAGCTTCCACCACGGCCCCCCACTCTCCATGTTTTCTCAATTGTGCAAGTGAACGACTCAAGACCCGAGTTGCAAAAACTCAACCTAAAGTCATACGAAACACTACGTTAACAGAATGCATAGAGATCATTAAGAAAATAATAATAATACATACAGATTTCAAAACCTATAATGTTATCCATGTAACTAATATGAATTCGGTATGGTATCATCAAACAAAGTCGAGAAGATTTCAATCCAAAAGAATGTAGCAAAAGGAGGATATGTTAGGTTTGGATTTTGAGGTGATTTCAGATAATCTGTGAATAGTAATAAAAAAGTACAAAATAATTTATAAATAATAAGAAATTATTTATAATTAATAATAAAGTAATTTGAAATTACTTCATTTATCAAACACAACAAAACATCGATCTCGGGAATATAGCCCATGTTAGAGTAGGTAGTACGTACTGCTGTTTTGGGCAGGGGTGTAACAGGTCTCGTTTTGTACAATTTTTTAGAACCGAACCGGTATATACCAATTTTGAAATTTTAAGAACCGATACTGGACCGATTCATAGTTCACTATCAAAATCAAAACTTTTAATTTTTTTGGTTTGATTTTTCCAATTTTATGGATTATATATGTTAGTAATAATATGTTTACATATACTAAACTATTAGTCTATTTACATTATAGTATAAATACATTATTTTATAATAATTAACATATACTAGTATAATATTGAATTTAACTATAGTTTATATAAGTTCTAGACTTTTTTTATGAGTATATATGATCAAATGTATAAAAATATATTTATAAAAAATATATATTATAATTTATTATGCCAAATATATATATATATATCAAAACTAAGTTCATATTAATAACTTAATATTAATGTTTACATTATAAGATTAAACTTTATATGTTATATTAAAAATTATAAAATTATTTTTATGTTATGCCACATATTATATTAATTAGTAACTTAATTTATAATATATATAATATAATATAAAAAATTATAAATATATATACCGTTCCAATTCAATTTAATTTTAAAAATTGCTATTACATTAATTTTGAGTAATTTTAATTCTTAAGAACCGTAATAGATCGCTTAAACACCAGATGGTCCAGTTAATTCGATTTTCTGATTTTTATTTTATTTTATTATTATTATTTTTTTACACTCGGTGAGAGTTGGACTGTTGGAGACCGAGAGCTTGAGAGCCAAAAAAAAAAAAAAAAGCTAGCTCGCTGCTGGTCTCACTTTTTGTCGTAGAATAAACTATTGTACGTCGTGTTGACTAATCATCTACTACGAGTAAGAAGTACGTTTTGATTGATTAGAACGCCTAGAGGCCTCATGCGCAGGGAATAAGAAGGCCGTTTATTTTCAGAGATGAGATAAGATGAGATTAGTTGAGTTGAGTTAAATTATTTATTTTATTTTGTATTAAAATTTAAAAAAATTGTAATAATTAGGTGAGAGAAGATAACATGAATTTGAAAAAGTTGAATTGTTTATTTTATTTTATATTAGAATTGAAAAAAGTGTAATAATAAAATTAAGATGAGATAAGATGAAATATTTTTTGAAAACAAACGAGGTCTAAAAGAAAGAAAATGCTATAAGAAAAATGCTATGAGGAAGAAGATGCCATGAGGTTACGTTTGGAACATCTATCAGTCTCAACACATATCAATTTATTATTATAATTTTTTTAAAATTTTAAAATAATAATATTATTAAAAAATAATATTTTAATAATATTTTATCATTTTAATCGAACTCAATTTAATATCAAATATCTAAGCACAATCTAATATTTTAGAATTTGAGGAGGACCACATCTTTGTAGCTAGGAATCTAGGATACATAGGCTAGCCTTTGAGAAGTCCGATATATTTGGCAAGTTGTGATACTTGTGAAACCTAGGAAGGATATACATCTATATACATATATACATATATACATACATACATATATTTATATTATATTGTCAAAAAATGGAGTTTGGAGGAAAAGAATAAATAATGCGGAGGGAAAATGAAAGAATTATTGACTTAACGAGAAGGAACATTGCCTTAATTAATAAACAAGTAATATTTTATCGATAAATGTTTCTTGCAAATTTGCAATAGCTCTATTCAACCCGCAAATAATCTCCACGTCATTAATAAAATACTGTATTTAAAAGAGAAAGGGTAGATCCATGGCATTGTAGGCGTACCAAAAGATAAAGAGAGGGGAAGTAGTGCTAGGTCTCCTCTCTTTCTGATGGATCTCTCCTTTTTTTTTTATTTTTGAATGAAATAAAGTAAAGAAAAACATTCGGTTGCACCGCGGTTTTCATGACCTGTTACAATTAGTAGAATTGTATTTTATCAGCTAGTTAGATACTATACTGTTTCTTCTTTACCTTTTTTTTTTTAAATTACGTATTTAACAATTCTACTCATCATTCTTATAATACATATTATATATATATTTTTATTCATACTAAATTAAAGTAATAATCATTTATACACTACATATTTATTAAAAATAAATAAATATAAATTGGCCCCTTCGACATCAAACCAGCTTGTCATTATCATGATGATCGTTCTGCACTTATTGTACACATTTTTTTAGTACATGAGATCAATGCATATATATGTATATTGCTTTAGCCGAAATAATGATCCAAATAGTCGAGACAGCGCCTAGCCCCATTATTAGTATTCCTATTCATACATATCCCGCTGATGAGTTCCTTTATCCTTGTAGAACTTCCGAGCCATGCAGTTCTGTTTCTTTAGAAACCAAGAGGGCATGGTCAATAAATGTTGGTGAAGAATGGACTTTATCACAGGTAGTGCTGCTGCTACCACCCTCATTATTAATGTTATTGTTTTCAAAACATGAAGATAGCTCCGAGCAATCTGTGTTGACCAGAAACCCTGACAGGAAACTTTTGTCAATCTCAAAATCATCCATCACGAAGTTGGATATATTATTTTCTTCCAAATTGCATTTTGAAAATTCAACTGTCATGTCGTGATTCTCATCAAGAACTAAAGAGGGATATTCAACGACGACTGGATTGGTGTGATCAAACTGCTGCTGCTGATGACGATCGGGAGGTTCCTGTGGCCCCGAGGTACTGATCGGGATAACTATGGTGCACCTTGTTGCCTTTGTACGTATCACGGTACATGAAGCGCCTGTATTTGCTTTTGGTGGCTCCATTACATGTGCTGACGCTTTGGTGGGGTTTGGCTTTTCTTGTGCTTGATTTGATGACGATGATGATCTACGTTTTGATGTGGGGTCGGGGTGACCTAAGAGTACTTTCCTTCCAATGTTGGTGTTCCAGTAATTCTTGATTTCATTGTCCGTTCGTCCAGGAAGCCTCCCAGCTATCATAGACCATCTGCAATCATGAGACACATGAGACAGGACATTCTTATCATCAATCTGCGGTTGTCTGTAAACTAAATACTTTCAATTACTTCATCACCTGTTTCCCAAGAGTTTGTGAAGCCTGATGATAAGCTCCTCTTCATCATTGGTTATGTTGCCTCTCTTAATTCCAGGTCTTAGATAATTCAACCACCTTAGCCGGCAACTCTTCCCACATCTCTTAAGCCCTGCATAACCCATTAAACAATTTTCATTTTCTTAAGCTTAATCTACCGCAATAAAGAAAACGAAAAACAAAAAAACGCATAAGGTTGTTCCTCTGTTATTTAATAGATGGACAAAAATATCTAACCCGCTCTTTTGGGAACGTTTCTCCATTTTCCTTCGCCGTGAATTTTGATGTATCCTTCGAGTATTTTGTCTTCAATGGCTGTCCATGCTCCCCTATTCAAGCTCTGATCTTTTGAACAACAAGGATTCCTTCCCATTTTAATTTTTAACCAATCTCCAAGAACCCCCACCTCCTCTCTCTCTCTCTGTGATCTCCAGTTGTTTGCAGTGGACAGAGAGATCGTGAGACCTTCTATGCAGATTGAAGATGTTGGGGGGGGGGGGGGGGTGGGAGGAATTGTGGTGTTCCTATTTATATATTGTCACGAAGAATGGTAGAGGGCACCAACCACTTACATCAGGAAAAATCTAAATTATTGCATAAATAGAAGATTTGGAAAAAGAGAAATGCTAAACCCACACATGGGTTCCCATGATACTTTTTTTTAACTTAGTGATTAAAATAATATTTTTTAATGATATTATGAATTTCTTTTTAAAAAATATATTTAAAAGTGTTAAAAAATACATGAAGAAAAGAACAAAAAACAAATTTGTAGTGTCAAGATCCCTCATATGTGGCTGTAGAGCTACTAAAAAAAAACTAATATTATCCCAATCTAAGGAAATAAGATTAAGTTTTTTTTTTTTCTTTGGGTCAAATTTGAGCACATTCACTTCTTAAAGTAGTTAAACGCAATCAACGTACAATTTGAATCGAATAGTACCCCATATCAATTTGTATTTATATAAAAAACTTCTACAAATCTTTCTTGGAGCTAAACTAGCATATATTTCTTAAAACATAAAAAAAAAAGAGAGAGAGAGAAAGAAAATCATCATAAGTACTGCAAGCACCTGCCCTTCTACCATGCATGGGCACGCTTTTTCTTAAAGCTAATTTTCTTGCTGGTGAAAGTTGGTTCAAACTCGAAACCTAAGGACATAAAGCTATGCTCCAAGTTTAAAAAAAAAAAAACGTGATCTTTACAGCTAGCATATATAATATAAGTACTTGTTGAGGACGTGTTTCATTATCATCAATTGACGATCACCTACAACCAAAGAATAGGCGGCTAGGAGGTTCGATAAAATGCTTCCGATACCTAAGTCAGTGACTAGAATAATAATCGTGTAATTCTAAAGAATCGGATCTCATTACGTACCTTAGTTTTCTCCTTATGTAGAGATTCCTGAACCACTTTTGTGATAATATCTATCTACTATTTGAATTCAAATATAGAGGTGAGGGTTTCTCCTTTAGACTTAAATAATAACTGTTTTTATCTTTTGCTACCGCTAAGTGATTACTCAGTCGGTATTGGCAGGCTGACCAGGCCTTCTAGATGTGTTTAGGCTTTTCGGTAATGGGTCACACTTTAGGCTAGGATTAAGGCCCATGCCCATGTGGGGACTAATCGGTCAAAAAATGTGATCTTTTAAGCTAGCTTATATAATATAAGTACTTGTTGATGACGTGTTTTGCTACCACCACTTCACAATCACTTGTAACAAAAAAATAGGCGGTTGGGGGGTTCGATGAAATGTCTCTGATACCCAAGTCAATGATTGGAATAATAATCGTGTAATTCTCAATAATTGGATCCTCATTATGTACCTAGGTTTTCTTCTTATATAGAGCTCCCTGAACCACTTTTGTGATAATAGCTATCTACTATTTGAATTCAAATATGGAGATGAGGGTTTATCCTTTAGACTTAAATAATAACTGTTTTTATCCTTTACTACCGCTGAGTGGTTACTCAGTCGGTATTGGCAGGCTGACTGGGCCTTCCAGATGTTTTTGGACTTTTTGGTAATGAGTTACACTTTAGGCTAGGAGTAAGGCCGATGCCCATGTGAGGGCTAATCGGTCGGGATAAACCAAAAAATCCAAATAAACCAAAGAGTCAAAATTTGCAAAAGAGAACCCAAAAATTCAGCCCATTTTTTATTGTTAATCGGCACTAGATGTCTGGTAACAAAGTCCCGATTAATCTTGAGGGTGCATAGGCTATTGGTAAAGAGTTTTCCGCAAGTATACCTCGAGAAATTCAAATAGAAATTTTCCAAATCCAATAGCCTCTAGAAATTATTTAGAATTCGAACCTTAGACTTGTAGGGAGCATGCTACCAAAATCAAAGTCTTACCACTTGTGCCAACCCTTAGGGATTTAACAGTTTATCCCAACCATTGACACCAGCCACTGAAAACATTCGGTTTGGTTAATTGGCATTCAATGGTTAGCAATATACAATACTAAGCATGATCCATTAATCACTTATTGATGAATCCATTATAATTATTGAAAGAAAAAGTAAGAACAATAATAAGTTTTTATTCTAAATGATGTGGTAAGCTTCTATATTAGTGGTGTATTTGTTGTATTAATAAATGGACATGCAAATAGAAATTTTCTTAAGAATGATTATTATTTATAAGGACATGAATGGGATTTAGGAAAAAAGTGAACGGTAATCTGCAAGATCTTAATTAAGGGTTTGATGGATATATTAAGGGATGTGTAAGGGAGTTTTTCATCCTATCGGACCGTATAATAAGCCCATGAGGGACCATTGGGGAAGTAAGTCAAAGAGCTCAGTCAAGCCTAGCCAATCCCAACAACCCTCCTATAAAAGAAGCTAGTGGGCCTCTGCAAGGTACTCGGCCCCTGAAAAAGACCCACAAAGCAACCCATGCGTGGGGAAAGCGAACGGTAGGGGTAGATGAGACTCGCCGCCCTGACACCAACCCGATGACACCTTACCCTCGGGAACTTGCGCAGGCAGGTGGGCAGAAAATAATGAGAAACCTTGATTTCCTGATAGCCGGCATGCAAGAGCTAGGGAACGTCCGCAGGATAAAGTGAGTCAGGGAGCCACACCGCATTAATGGCACCACTCTCCAGACTCTATGCTACATTAATGATGCTGGCCCAGAAGTCACACCGAATTAAAGGATTTTGACTTGGAGAACAATTGAAGTGACATGGACTCCCCGAAGCCTGGTGTGAGCTGTCCCCACTAAAAAACCTAGTATAAAAGTCGTCCCCCAAGTACGAAGAACTCTTTATGATTCCTCTAAGCTCATGCACAAACTACTAAGTAGCTATATTGACTTTAGTATCGGAGACTCCCCAACCTCACCCTCCACTCTCTGTGTTTTCTCAATTGTGCAGGTGAAAGACTAAAGACTCAAGTTGTTGGAACCCAAACCAAAGGCGTACGAAACACAACGTTAACAGTGGTGCCGTCTGTGGGATCTTTATAGACTTCACGTGTCCTTCTTAAGCCTGCAACAACCCGTTCTCAGACATCTCAAGGACAAGAAGAAGCAACATTAACAAACATGGAAGCAAGACTCGCCGCGATGGAGCAACTGGTAGGGAAGCTAACTATTGAAGTGAGTCCTTCCAAAAAGAGAATGAGACACTCAATTAAGGGTTCCCCACGGACTAGAGAATGAGGCAGAACCAAGCAACAACGAGCACGTAGAGTCTAGAAACGCATGAGGGGTAGGTGGCATGGAGAAAGAAAAAAAAACATGCAGGACGAGCTGTGTAACCTCAAAAGAAAATACGAAGAAATGGCGAGGAAGATGAGCACATCATCATCATTAAACCAACTACTCTTATAGCGAGGAGATGATGGTTGTGCCCCTACCACTAAGGTTCTGAGTTCCCCTCATGGACATGTATAATGGGGCTAGAGACCCCTTTGAACACTTGGAAACTTTCAGAGCTCACATGACCTTGCACGACTTCCTAGGAGAAGTGGCCTGCAGAGCTTTCCTGCTAACCTTGAAGGGGCCGACAAGAGTATGGTTCGGGTCCTTGGCACTCGGGTCCATAGACAACTTTGGAGAGCTGGCCCGCCTATTCTTAACACATTAATGGCATGCAGGACAAGAAGACGCCCCATGGTGTACCTCCTCAACATCAAGCAGGGGGAAGACGAAAGTCTGAAGACATACCTATCCTGGTTCAACAAAGAACGCATGACTACAAACGACTAAGACGAGAATATAATCTTGATAGCACTTTCAGGAGGAGTGTGGCCTTGATCCCAGTTCATGGCAGAATTAACAAAAAGAACTCCCGCCAAGCTGCAAGAGTTCATGGATCAAGCTGACAACTTTATTAACCCCGAGAACACACTTCGGGCCTTGACCGAGCCAAGGAGGAAAGAATTGAAAACCATAGAAAGAAGGAAAAGGCACAGACCAAAGGAAAGGCTCATGAGAAACTCAAGAAAAGACCGAGCAGCAACAAGCCGAAAGCACTCACCATCCAAAAAAATGACCATCAACCCGCCCAAGAAGATAACTACAAGAGCACCAGTCGCCACTATTGCACCTACCATCAGTCCAATACTCATAACACAGAAGATTGCATTTTCTTGAAAGAGGAAAGTGAGCAGGCCGAAAGGCTGAGGCCATAATACCCTCCCGCCCAGAGGCCAGAGCGGGAGTCGAGGAGGAGATCACGCGAAAGAAGTGCGGATAGGGTTGGAAGGCTAAGGAGGGAATGGAGCCCGAGGCAAACGGTAGCTATGCAGGGACCCCCGCATGATTGCCCCTGCACACAACATCAGGAAGGACCACCGGTAGGGGAAATTAGGACCATCGTAGGAGGATTCGCCGGTAGGGACGCGAACTCATCCAGTCAGAAGTGCTAGGTAAATGAGATATCGAGAAGTGTATTAAGCAGAATACTGCCCCACCAAGTACAGGAGAAGCGAATCGACACCGCCATCTCCTTTGAAGAAGATGATGAGGAGGGGATCCTCTATCCACATGATGACGCCCTAGTGGTGATTATGCTGATCGCCAAATTCACCACTAGGAGGATCCCTGTCGACAATGGCAGCTCCGCAGACATCCTCTTCTGAGAAGCTTTTTCATGGGAACCAAGATGTACCTAGTTTTAAAGATCTTTTGCAAGTTCCATATGGACATATTACAAGATCAAGAGCCTAACACTCAAGATGGGTTTGAAAGAAGGAGAACCAGTTTTCATCCACTTGATTCAAGTTATGAAAGACAAGAATTAGAGATAGGGCCTATTGTTATTAAAGGCTTTCAATTTGGTCAAAGGATTTATTTTATTAGTTTAGAATAAGTGGGCTTGAGGATACTTGGCCTACATATATCTTATTTATTATGAATTAGGGTTTTTGGGAAGGTCTTGTATTTTGGCCAAGGGCTTATTTGGAAAGTTACATTTTTTTGGAACAAGGGTTTACAAGAGGTACTGTAACGAGTTACTGTAGCGTCGTACTGTAACCGTGGCACTGTTCATCCGAGGGTATTTTTGGAAGTAAGGGGTTTATTTTGGGCTAGGGTTTCAATTAGGTTTTGCATTAAATACTCTTTGTAGCCTCATTTGAGGAGAAGTTTATGAAATTTGATGAATTTATTCATTGTGAGTTGAGTTTTACTCCTCTTATTCTTGATTGAACTTTTGAACTTATCAAAGGTAAATCACAACCTTTGTGGCTTTTCTTTTTGTAATTGGGGTTTTTGAGACGGGTTATTCAACAGGTCTAGATTTTAATATAATCTAGGTTCTTGAAGCGAGTTCTCATCAGGTCTAGATTCTTCATCCATTAACTTGAGTTTGACTTTCTTGGGTGAATTTTCAATTTGATTGTGGGTTCAAGGGATTACTTTCCCGCGGGTTCATATCACTTTTACTCAGATGGGGATAGACACCGCCCGACTTCAAACAGATCCCATGTGACTCAAGGGTTTCTCTGGGGAAATGGTCCAGCCAGTTGACCATCACACTATCTGTCTTGGCACACAACGCCCCTTGTACTACTCCGAACGTGGTCGATTGTTTGGTGGTGACGGCCCTTTCGTCTTACAACTCCATAATCGTCGTGCCTTCCCTCAACAACCTAAAGGCGGTGACGTCGACCTACCACTTGTAAATGAAGTTCCCGACCTCTTAGGGAGAGGGAGAAATTTGAGGAGAACAGGTCCTAGCGCATGAGTGCTACGTGCAGGAATTGAAGCCAAGGGATAATGGGATGCATATGGGCCACACCCCTGGAACAGTGAGCACTTGCAGGAAGTTTCATTGCTAGAAAAATTTATGACTTGTAGTTTACATTTCCAAGTCAACGGTGTATATTCTATTAATAAAAATGTTGCTTTTTAGGAATAAAATATGTCTCGCCTACCTCGACTCGTTACTCCAACAATGTAATCCCCGTCAATGTAATATTCATCAACGTAATTTTCATCAACATATTTCCATCAATGAAATCTCTATTGACGACTACTTATCTCCCCATGAGGTACCAAATGGATAAGTTACGCCTAAGTCTATTTTATCCTTCTCGTGATGGAGAGAGGGCTAGCCCTCGGCTGCTCGATATTTACCTTCCTCGTGAGCATCAACAGGCGAGAGCGGGTCCAATCCCAAATTGCCCTGTAACTTATCTCCCTGGGGGCCCTAAAGGGTGAGATGCACCTTAAGGCCATCTCATCCCTCTAGTGAAAGAGAGCGGGTCTAGCCCATTGGTTGCCCGGCAACTTACCTCGACCTCCACCATGACAAAGAGTGGGATTAGCACCAGCCTTACCCAACACTTACCTTCTTAGTGATGTCAATGGGTGGGAGCAGATCTATTCCCAAACTGCCTGGCACTTACCTCCTTATAGGCTAAAACGTGGGTAGGCGGCCCAACCTCCCTTGTGGGAAGAGCGGATCCATCCTCTCGGCTGCCCGACAACTTACGCCGCCCTGATCAACTGTCCAACACTTACCTGCCCACAAGGGACCAAAGCAATAGGTTACGCCCGAAGGCTGCTTTATCCCTCTCATAGTGGAGAGCAGGCTAGCCCTTGGCTACTCGACACCAACCTTCCTCGTGAGCATCAACAAGCGTGAGTGGGTCTAGTCCTAAACTGCCCGATAACTTACCTCCTCGAGGGACTCCAAATGGCAGGATATGCATTAATGCCATCTTCTCTCTCCCACGACGCAGAGCGGGTCCGGATGCCCGGTAACTTATCTCGACATTGACCACGATGAAGAGTGGGATCAGCACAGACCTGATCCAACACTTACCTTGCTTATGATGTCAACAGGTGAGAGCAGGTCTAGTTCCAAATTGTTCGAAAACTTACATACCTGTGAGGATTAATAGGTAAACAGTTGGCCCAACCTCCCTCACGTGGGAGAGCGGGTCCAGCCTCTTGGCTGCCTGACAACTTACCCTACCCCATCAAGGTGAAGGGTCGATTGGCTTCTCAACCGTCTGAAAAATTACCTTCCTAGAAGAACCAAAGCGGCGGGCTTAGCCTAAGGCATCCTGACTGCCCCCCAACGGAGAACGGGTTTAGTCCTTGACTGCCTGACATAGCGACATCTCCAACAATGGAACGCCAAACAAGTAGTGCCTTAGAATCCTAATCGAACTCTTCCTCCACCAAATGAGAAGCTGTGACATCCCGACTCCCACGTAAGGAAACGTGAGAATCGTGACGTCGAGATTACAACACGGGTCACACATCCCAACGATAAGTGTCAAATGTGTGTACATGTAACGGTGTACAACAAAAATAAAGCAGCGGATAATTTAAGTAAGTCGACGAAGTACCATAATTGTTTAATACAAATTCTCAAAAGCAAAAACGTTTTAAAAATAATAATACAAAGACTGAAAACACATAAACGAGTGATCCTAGATCACTCCTTCGGTGGAGCCAAATTTTCAAGGTCAACATCTGCATCAAAATCTACGATACCATAAAATGGTATCGCAGGTAAGTAATAATCTAAATAACCCACAAGATAAAAATATATTAATGTGACCAACCATTATGCATATATATGATGAAATATGCATTAGACCCAAAATATCATTTTCCCAGAAAATGAATATTTTGCAATGCACGCCAAAATCCCATTTTGGTCCAAAAATATATCCATTAAAATATTTTTCGCCATTTTTCCAGAAAATAGCTCATTAATCTATTTTTTTTTATCGTATGCACCATGATCTCCCCTAGGGACTATCCACACACCTTGACTCCATTTGTCACACCACGGGTAACGACCGTGCATGTGACTTTGTAACATGCGATGCCCAGTTCCGCGCCCAGCGCGTTCATGGCCAAACGTCCTTTAGCCCCCACTAGTAAGAGGGGCCACGAAGTCGGCACAAGAATGTTACCATCCCGTCCGATCCCGCTGTCGCCCAACGACAACTCAGGGGAGGTCACTCAGTATATTCCGCTCCTGAGTGATTAGAGGAGCTCCATTGAGATAATACCCCATCTCGGCTTGGGGTCATGATACACACGCAACCAAAAATCCATTCTCACATGAAAACCCAATTTTCAAGTATATACATGAACATGTATGCAATTATGCGAAAATCTAGTTTTTATTTACAAACATGAACATGAGTGTAAAAATGCAATGTACAAGACATGACACAAATATCCAATAGCGAATAAATCCCCACATAACCAAACACATAACTCCATCCTCCAATCCAACCGACCCCCTTACTGCTTGGACTCAGTCCGTCACAACCAACAAAATCACAATAAATAAGAATTAGTATAAAAATACATTTAAATCTAAAAAATTATTTGAAAAAATACTTGCAGCGCTATAATATACTTTTCGAAGGATCACGAAAATGCTAGAAGTGGCGACATAGTAACGAAACAATGCAAAATGCACTAAGGCCATGGGTCTCAAAATGGTAGATTTTAAACAGGGACAAACGAAGACTTGAGATTACTAGGGAATAGCTTAAATGTGTCGATGAAACTAATGGTGGTGGTTTTTGGCCGTGGGTGGAGGCGAGGGAGGCGTTTGAAGACCAAAATATCCAAATAAAAAATGTAGATGGATGTGCTTCACCGGTGGCAGATCGGGGCTGAGGATGGGTAGTTTAGTTTGCTGGGAGGCACCAGTGTTGTGGTGAAAAGATGGTGGTCGGAGATGGCATGATGGCGGTGCTAGAACACAATGAAGGTCGTGACTTGTAGATGCGCGTGGAAGCTAACGGCAGCAAGGGAGGAGTTGAAAATTTAAGGGGAGGGTCGGTGGCCGGTGGGGAAGAGGTTGGGAGGGGCGGTGTCGGCCACGAGCGGTGCACGGCGGTGCAAGGGGAGAACGAAGATAGTAAAGAGAAAGGAAATGTCGTGCTGGAAGAGGGAGAAAAGCAGGGGAAGAAAGAAGAAAAAAAAGAGAGGAAAAAGAAAATTGAAGGGAAAGAAATGAAGTTCAATCCTCACAACTTGGGTCACAAGATTGATCAAATGAAAATGATTTCAAAATAATAAATTTAAATAAAATAATTTAAATGCAGTAACTAACTAAAATAAAATAATAATAAAAATCCAATAACACAATAATTTTAAAACCCATAAACAAACGAATTTAAATTAAATAGAAATTTAAATAATAAAAAATAATTAATAACATGAAAGACACATTAAAAATAATTTTACAATTTAAAAATATTATAAAATAATATAACATAACTCCTATAATTTTAAAATAAGATGACCAATATTTGAATTAATTAAAATAATACTTCAATTAAAATATACTAAAATACGAGATGTCACACAGGTTTACAAACTTCACACTCATAGTTGCAGATGAGTTATATTAACTTTTTAGTTTTTTCATTGCTATTAAACATCTCCTACCTGCCTTACGGCAAAAAACAAGACAACTCCTCAATTGCGCGGCGACTCTAGCCCCCCGGGGAGACCAAAAGAGGAGGGCTTAGTATAAGGCATCCCAGCCTCTCTCCCTGCAGAGTATGGGACTGTTCTCTCTGCTACACATCGTAGGCTCCTGAGGATCCCCACCCCCCAAATCAACGACAACAAATCGAGACAACACAATTTTATGATTGTAATAACAGACAAATATTACTTGTGGTTATTCATCACAGAAGTGGCATCACCCCTACACTCCTCGCCTAGTGCACTCTCGAAGCGTGCGAAGGAAAAGCTAAGAACAAAGAAAGAAAAGCATGTACATGGAACTCCACTAATATTATTGCAAAGTACGTTACAAACAGAAGAAAAAAGAAATAAATCGATACAAGAGGGAAAGGTAGTTAGTTGGTGGGGTTAACACTAATGGGGTTGTATGAGAATGCACTTAGGATCAGCTCATTCCCTATCAAGGCCCCATGCTTCAACGCCATAGGGTCCGGAGGAAGTTCTTACACTTTCAGTGCCCTCAAATTGCTTCAGGGATTCAGGAGCACATGATCTCTCATTCTCTCCAAACCCTCCAGATAGCTGTGATTCCAGGTGTCGCCGTGTCTTCACGGACTTGCTTTAACCCTGGCCTTAGTTTATGACGCCGACGAGAAGACCAAGAGAGCCAAGTACAGTATCTCTACAGGCTTGCCTCATCCCTCACCTCAGTCTACAAGGTAGATGAAAAGATCAGGAGAGCCAAGTATCGTGTTTCCACGGACCTGCCTCAACCCTAGCCTTACTTTACGACCCCGACGAGAATACCGAGGAGCAAAGGGCCTGGTTCTCCCATTCAACTGCTTTCTGGCCATCTACAATGAAAGCAACCAGCCGAGATACACCCTATTGCCAACAAAAACAAACACGAGAATAGTTAGTAAAGGATTCCTCTCTCACTGTGGCTCTGCAGACTCTCTCCCTCGGCCTTCGCCTCCACTGCCATCTCAATTTCAGCAGTAGGCGACCTTGAGACAAGCAAGGGAGGGAGAGCAGCGATCGTCTTCTCAACAGGGAGGCTAGGAAACGCGGCCAACTTTGGCTCTACTCCTTCCCCTCTAGAAGTTCTCCTTACAGGATCCTTGGCCAGGGCCGACATGAGCTCTACGATGGGTAGGGGTGTAAACGGACCGAACGGACCGGACCGAGTTCATTTGGTCCGGTCCACGGTCCAAATTTTATAGGACCGAATTAATTCGGTCCAGTCCACGGTCCATGTGTTTTTCGGACTGGACCAGACCGAACCTAAAAAAAAAAAAATTATATATATAATTAATTATATAATTTTCATCTAACATAATCCTATCACTAACTAATATATAATTATACGATATTATAATTAAGTATAGACTATAGTTATACAGTTATACCTTTACTAATATTACTAATATATAGCTATACTATATTACTAATAGTCTAATACTTTATACTAATACTATTATATAGTTATATTAATCATTAATCATAATAACTAATCACTATAAGTCTATAACTATATATATTTAGTATCAATATATTAATATATTCTTTAATGTATTATTAATACTATTAAGTATTAAGAGTTATAGTATAAATTAATTTAGTATTGTAAATAAAATTTTTTTATTAATTGCTGTGAAAAAAGAAAAAAGAAAAAAAAAAGGGCCGGACCGGACCGATGACTACCGATCCGGTCCGGTCTGACCATGGACCGAAAAAATTCGGTCCATGGCCGGACAGGACCGAATTGAGCCGGACCGGATCGTTTACACCCCTAACGACGGGGGTGGCAGAAACAGGCCCTCGGGAGAAGACATCCTCTCTACACCTGGGTTGGAGCCTCCTGTACAATCCTCAGCAACACGCTCAAGGACTTGACCTTTGTTGCAGATTGCGATGTGGATGGAGAGGAGGGGATCACCTCTACATTCAACTCAGGAGGAGGCCTTACCAGAGTTGGCCGACGAGGAGCCGGTTCCAAAAGGTCCCCATAAAAATGCTTTAAGAGCATATTGGCCCTAGGGGATAATCTACGCGAGTCTGACGGTGCGGGAGGAATCACTGGGACTGCGACCGTGATGAGCTCTATGGTCAAAGTGCTTGTGGAAGGAGGAGCGTCAGGTGCCTCTCAGATGGCAGGACCCTTTCCCCCTAACTCCTTGGTGGATTCGACGGATGGATAAATAGGGCTAGCAATGGGGTAGGTACAAATGGTGGGGGCATCATACCTCAATCAGCGCTGAGGACTGCCCCAAAGGGAATCGAGGAGGGGACATTGAGCTATTGTCGGCCCTAGCAACTTTCGTGCGGAGTTTCTTTCCCTTGCCTGTGGGAGGAGGACTCGGGGAACGCTTCCAAGTCGGGCTAGCTTTGGGCTACATAGGAATGGTGCAATAATTAAAAAAAAAAAAAATGGTGTGACCAAGAGGAATAAAAATGCGGTTATATTATTGTAATACCCCATATGATAAGAATAATGGTAGGTGGTGTATAGGATCCCACATTGCTTGGGAAGGAGAAGTTCCTACTCTTTATAAGGTTCCAATGGGGCTCCAATTGTATCATTGACTAGTCTTTTTGGAGTATAGGCCATGTGGTTTGGGCCTTCCATTGAGGTGTTACAAATGGTATCAGAGCCTATCTTAACCAGAAATGTGGGACTTGAGCCGTGCCACCTACAACGGACTGGCCCGACGAGGATGTCGAGAATTTAAGGGGGGTAAATTTTAATATCCCATATGATAAGGATAATGGTAGGTGGTGTATGGGATCCCACATTGCTTGGGAAGGAGAAGTTCCTACTCTTTATAAGGTTCCAATGGGGCTCCAATTGTATCATTGACTAGTCCTTTTGGAGTATAGGCCATGTGGTTTGGGCCTTCCATTGGGGTGTTACAATTTTCCTCCCCAAGGAAAGCATTTAAGAGGACATCGAATGGGTGATTCTTTACCCATTCTTTGACTATAACAATATGACATAACTCCTCGCGAGAGGTTGTCGGCCGTAACGCTTTGTCGTTAGGAACTACCCCTATAAATGGAGAATTCACGGCAATTCTCCTGCTCGATTGGAAATCGCCACCCTTAGCCAGACACGAAGAAAAATTTGAAGGTCTAGTCTTTGACCTTGCGATAATGCTGTTCCAAAGAGACGAGGGCATGCATCGCCCTGAAACTGAAAATGTTCCCTTCACATTTTATGAGGTTGTGGGTCAGGAGAAACTCGCGACCAGTAAGGTCAGCGTGCTCTAGGTCTGATTTCAACAAAACTCGCCACTAGAGGACACAACAACACATCAAGCTTCTCCAAGCATTTGGGTGGAGTTGAGAGGGGGCCAATTCGAGATAGGATGCGGGAAGGGTAACCTTAGCTCACAAGAGACATGCTAGGGAAGAGGGATAACCCTCATTGTCGACGTCCCCCTCACGTGGTCCAGGAGCCTCAAAAACCACCTTCCTCGAGACATGAAAGGTGGAAGCCAGTGACGACAAGAACTTAGGGTTGACGTTTGAATGCCAGTTGTGACCATTATAGAATTGCTCTATGGTGTAAACCTCGAGCTAGTCCAATTCCCTAGGAATCTTGGGTTGAACGGCCTTCTTGGGAGCCATTGAGATTGAAGTTGAGAAAAACAACAGAAAGGAAAAAGAGTTGAGCAAAGAGAATGAGAATATTAGAGCAAAAGGAAATGAGAATGTGATAAAGGGTGGAAAAGAGGGTTGAGCGTGTTTATATAAAGGGAAAGTGACGGTTGGCCTTCTGTATCCATGTGTCAGACAGGGGATGTGAAAGGGTTCGAATCCTGCAAAATGCGCGAACGTAAAAAATCAAGACATGTCTGGGGGGTCTAATCGTTGGGCTGAGAGGGGTAAAAACGTAAAAGAATGAAGGAGAAGGGCAAATAACAGTTCTCCAACGACGAAGGAGGAGAATTTAAATAGACCCCATCGATGGTTAGCATCCCAAAAGTATGCGAACGGATGTACCCTATGAAGCTGGAAAGACGTGCATATATCTCGTAGCATGTACTATACGATGCGACATAAAGAGAAGGAGCCGCTTGATAACATCATGAGAGAACTGGAAGGATGCAATTAAGTGTAAAATCCAATCATCAAAAAATGTGCCAATAAAGTTAGGAGAGGAACTGTCGCCTAACATTGTTAAATGACGAAAAAAAAAATATCAAACGGGCATAATCTAGAGCCTAGAACCTGACACGTAGAAGAGTCTGAAGAATAATAACTGCCCATTTCTAGGGAAGAGAATCTCCACGCCAGCGACTGTGGAAAAATAATAACATGAAGATGAAGACAAAAAGAATTCTTATTGTAGTCTTATAAGAATTGACAGGGTAACTGTAAGAGGGGTTTCCTTCCTATCGACTCTTATAACAAGCCCATGAGGAACCACTACGGAAGTAAGTCAGAGAGACCGACCAAACCTAGCCAAGCCCAACGACCCTCCTATGAAATGAGCCATGGGCCTTTGCAGAATACTCAACCCATGAGCAAAACTCATCCATGAAGTAATCCACATGTGGGGATAGAGGACAGTAGGGGCAGATGAGACTCGCCGCATTGACACCACACCGATCACACCTTATCCTCGAGAAATTGAGCAGGCATGTAGACAAAAAATATGGAGAACCCTTGATCTCCTGACAGCAGGCATGGAGGGGCTTAACAGGAAACTTCTGCAGGATAAAGTGAGTCAGGAAGTCACACTGCATTAATGACACCACTCTCCAGAAGCCACCCGCATTAAAGAATTTTAACTAAGCAAACAATTGAAGTGACATGGACTCCCTGAAGGCATGAGTGAACTGTCTCCACTCAGAAACTTAGTATGAAAGCCGACCCCAGGTACGAAGAACTCTCTCTGATTCCTCTTAGCTCATGCACAAACTACTAAGGAGCTATACTGACTTTAGCATCGGAGACTCTCCGTCTTCTACCAAGGCCCCCCACTCTACATGTTTTCTCAATTGTGTAAGTGAAAGACTCAAGACCCGAGTTGCTGAAACCGGACTTAAAGGCGTACGAAACACAACGTTAATATGATGCATAGAGATCATTTTCAATTTTGCCTGAATAAGATGGCTTAATTTAGAAAATAATAATACATACATACAGATTTCAAAACCTATAATGTTATCCGTGTAACTAATATGAATTCGGTATGGTATCATCAAACAAAGTCGAGAAGATTTCCATCCAAAAGGATGCAACAAAAGGAAGATATGTTACGTTTGGATTTTGAGGTGATTTTAGATAATCTGTGAATAGTAATAAAAAAAGAGAATTCCTTAAAACCGGTAGGGCTTATCTTCCCCCAAAAGCAGCCCTCTAATAGCTTAATGCCACATAGGCATTCCATTAGAAGTACAATGAGACCGCACCCAGGAAAAAATTCCAATAGACGCACATATCTGATCCTCTCAGATCTCTTCTTCGACCAAAAACAGCCCCTCTATCCCCCTTGTGTCGTAGCCCCCTTTGTTTTTTCTTTTCTTTTTGGTTTGTTTGGCCTTCGACGGCAATGGGAAATTTATGCGAAACTCGACTGGAGTTAGATCAAATAACTTGGTGACACCATGTATGGTGCCAGGGTCCAGCTTCTAGTCTCGCTTTGCTCGGCGCAGGTTGGCCTTGAACACGCCGAATCTGTAGTCGTGCTTCTCTTGGCTAGCATAGCTTTTATTGAACCTAGCCTTTAATTCTATTTTTTGTCCTTTTACTTTTGAAATGAACCTTTACTCTCTCTTTCGACTGGCATGGAAGCCCTCTCGCCCATAGATGATTTTCATTCTCATTAATATATTTTAAATTGTTAGCATACTTACTGGTCATCGGGTATGAGAGGCAGAGGGAAGAAAATGTGGCAGTGGACTTGTTGTTGATTTGGAATTTTTCTAGGTGGACGAAGAAGAGATATGAGAGGGGAGATTTGTTTGTGTAGAAGATTTTTTTTTTTTTTAAAATTCACTTTTATTTTAATATGTTGTAGTTTCTTCTTGAATGTTAGTTGTCATCCTTTTATATTTTGCAGTTTATGAGATCTTAGAGAGAGGAAGAGATATGAGAGAGAGGATGCATGAGATCTGACATTCTTCTTCTTCAAATGAAGCTCAAATGAACGAAATGGTGTTTTCTCGCCGCTACATTTTCTTCTTCTTTGAAGCTTGAAGGAATGGAAGGATGAGCTTTGAGTTTGGCAGGTTGAATGGTAATTGTTTTCTTGTTTGCCAAACCAGAGTGTGCACAAAAATAAAAAGTGGAGTTGGTGAGTTGTAGTGGAGTTATTTTGGTAATGACTGGTGGCGGTGGAAGTTGCTTTTCTATTGTGCAGGGGTGAAACTGGAAGCACAGATCGATCTTCTTATCTAATTCTATTCTTTTGTTTTCCATGTGAACGAGTACATTTATGTTTTGTTTGGGGAGTGAGATGAGAATTTTGTATTTTATTTTAAAATTTAAAATATTATTTTTTAGTTTTGAAATTTGAAAAAGTTGAATTGGGATTTGAAAAAGTTATATTGGAATTTGAAAAAGTTGAATTGTTTATTATATTTTGTATGGAGATTTGAAAAATGTATAGTAATGAGATGAGATGAGATGAAAATTTTATATTTTGTTTTGTGTCCCAAACCTATCCTTAGAGTTTGATGTAATTTCTGATGTAGCGTCATATAAGTGGAAGGCTGTTAAACAAGGAAAGATGGCCCGACCGCTTAGAGGCGATTCTCATAAAAAAAGTATCGAATAGTAATAAAAAAGTACTAAATAGTTTATAAATAATAAGAAACTATTTATAATTAATAATAAAATAATTTGAAATTACTTCATTTATCAAACACAACCTTGAAACATCGAGCTGGGGAATATAGCCCATGTTAGAGTAGGTAGTACGTACTGCTGTTTTGGGTAGGGGTGTAACGGGTCCCGTTTTGTACATTTTTTAGAACCGAACCAGTATATACTAATTTTAAAATTTTAAAAACTGATATTGGACTGATTCATAGTTCACTATCAAAATCAAAACTTCTGATTTTTTTGGTTCGGTTTTTTCAATTTTACAGATTATCTATGTTAGTAATAATATGCTTACATATACTAAACTATTAGTCTATTTACATTATAGTATAAATACATTATTTTATAATAATTAACATATACTAATATAATATTGAATTTAATTGTAGTTTATATAAGTTCTAGACTTTTTATATTGGTATATATGATCAAATGTATAAAAATATATTTATAAAAAATATATATTATAATTTATTATGCCAAATATATATATATATATATATAAACTAAGTTTATATTAATAACTTAATATTAATGTTTACATTATAAGATTAAACTTTATATGTTATATTACAAATTATAAAATTATTTTTATGCTATGCCATGTTATATTAATTAATAATTTAATTTATAATATATAATATAATATAAAAAATTATAAATATATATACCGATCCAATTCAATTTAATTTTAAAAATTGATATTACATTAATTTTGAGTAATTTTAATTCTTAAGAACCGTAATGGATCGCTTAAACACCGGATGGTCCAGTTAATTCGATTTTGAGAGTTTGGGACCGAGAGCTTGAGAGCAAGCTAGGTCGCTGCCAGTCTCATTTTTGTCGTAGAATAAAGTATTGTACGTCATGTTGACTAATCATCTACTACGAGTACGAAGTACGTTTTGATTGATTGGCTATAAGTAGTAAGAACTACTATATCAGCCATCAGGGCCATAGTTTGAGGAAGATGATGCCATTAATACTTTAGGATTTGAGTCATGATGAGGAGGACTGTATCTTTGTAGCTAGGAATCTAGGATACATAAGTTAGCCTTTGAAAAGTCCCGATATATTTGGCAAGTCGTGATTCTTATGAAACCTAAGAAGGATATACATACATATATTATATTGTCAAAAAATAGAGTTTGGGGAAAAAGAATAAATAACGCGGAAGGAAAAAGAAAGATTTATTGCCTTAACGATAAGGAACATTGCCTTAATTAATAAACAAGTATTATTTTATCGAAAAATGCTTCTTACAATCGGTAACACCTGCGGAAAATCTCCACATCATTAATAAAATACTGTATTTCATTTTTACATTAGAAGAAGAAAAAGTAAAAGAGAAACGTTAGATTCATAGCATTGTAGGCGTACCAAAAGATAAGAGAGGCGAAGCAGTGGTGGCTCTTCTCTCTTTTTGGTGGATCTCTCTCTTTTAATTTAAGGAATGAAATAAAGTAAAGAAAAATATTGAGTTGCACTGCGATTTTCATGATCGGTTGCAATTAGCAGAATTGTATTTTATCAGCTAGCTAGATACGATACTGTTTTTTTTTTTTTTACTTTTTTTTTTAAATTGCGTATTTAACATTTCTACTCATCATTTTTATAATACATATTATATTTTTTTTATTCAAACTAAATTAAAGTAATCATCATTTATATACTACATATTTATTAAAAATAAAAAAATATAAATCGGCCCGTTCGACATCAAACCAGCTTGTCATTATCATGATGATCGTTCTGCTCTTATTGTACACATTTTTTTAAGTATATGAGATCAATCAATATATATGTATATTGCTTTAGCCGAAATAATGATCAAAATAGTCGAGACAGCGCCTAGCCCAATTATTAGTATTCGTATTCATACATATCCCGTGATGAATTCCTTAATCCTTGTAGAACTTCCGATCCGGAAATGAGTGCAATGCAGAGGGATTTAGAAACTTCTGCTCTAATTGGACACACGTACGTACGAACGACAACTTCTGCTATAATTTAATTAGGTTAATTTAGACTGATCATCAGAATTTACCTCGAAGCCATGCAATGTATCTTTAGAAACAAGGAGCCAGTCCAAGCACTCAGACTCAGTCAGAGGAGCCATAAGTTGAAAATCCTCCGAGCCATGCAGTTCTGTTGCTTTAGAAACCAAGAGGGCATGATCAATACATGTTGGTGAAGAACGGACTTTATCACAGGTAGTGCTGCTGCTACCACCCTTATTATTAATGTTATTGTTTTCAAAACATGAAGATAGCTCCGAGAAATCTGTGTTGACCAGAAACCCTGACAGGAAACTTTTGTCAATCTCAAAATCATCCATCGTGAAGTTGGATAAATTATTTTCTTCCAAATTGCATTCTGAAAATTCAACTGTCATATAGTGATTCCCATCAAGAACTAAAGAGGGATGTTCAACGACGACTTGATTGGTGTGATCAAACTGCTGCTGCTGCTGCTGATGATCGTGAGGTTCCTGTGGCCCCGAGGTACTGATCGGGATAACTTTGGCGCACCTTGTTGCCTTTGTACGTATCACGGTACATGAAGCGCCTGTATTTGCTTTTGGAGGCTCCATTGCATGAGCTGACGCTTTGGTGGGGTTTGGATTTTCTTGTGCTTGATTTGATGATGATGATGATCTACGTTTTGAGGTGGGGTTGGGGTGACCTAAGAGTACTTTCCTTCCCATGTTGGTGTTCCAGTAATTCTTGATTTCATTGTCCGTTCGTCCAGGAAGCCGCCCAGCTATCAGAGACCATCTGCAATGAGACACAGGAGACAGGACATTCTTATCATCAATCTGCGGTTGTCTGTAAACTAAATACTGTTAATTACTTCATCACCTGTTTCCCAAGAGTTTGTGAAGCCTGATAATAAGCTCCTCTTCATCATTGGTTATGTTGCCTCTCTTAATTCCAGGTCTTAGATAATTCAACCACCTTAGCCGGCAACTCTTCCCACATCTCTTAAGCCCTGCATAACCCATTAAACTATTTTTATTTTCTTAAGCTTAATCTACCGCAATAAAGAAAACGAAAAACACAAACGCATAAGGTTGTTCCTCTGTTCTTTAATAGATGGACAAAAATATCTAACCCGCTCTTTTGGGAAGGTTTCTCCATTTTCCTTCGCCATGAATTTTGATGTATCCTTTGAGTATTTTGTCTTCAATAGCTGTCCATGTTCCCCTATTCAAGCTCTGATCTTTTGAACAACAAGGACTCCTTCCCATTTTAACCAATCTCCAAGAATCCCCACCTCCTCTCTCTCTCTCTCTCTGTGATCTCCAGTTGTTTGCACTAGTGGACAGAGAGATCGTGAGACCCTCTATGATTGAAGATGGGGGGATTGTAGTTCCTATTTATATATTGTCACGAAGAATGGTAGAGGGCACGAACCACTTACACCATGTCCCTATCGGCCTCCTGTTCCGCATCTTTTATTTAGGTCTTATTTAGCTTCAAAATAATAATAAGAAACGTGGGATCCCAAAGATGCGGTAGGTTGCACGTGAAGAACCTCGTACGTCCGGGACCATCAATTTACCGAGCAGCTTGTACAAATTAACACCAAAAACATGCGTTGTGAGTGGTGATGACGAAATGACGAATGGCTCGCCGTAAAATCTCTGAGGCTAATAAAAGAGCAGACAAGGGGGGAAGGATATATCAGGAAAAAAATTACCACGGCGAGAATTATAATTAATTTGACTGCCAATTAATTAAAAAAATTAAAAATGAGAAAAGATGCAAAACAATAGGAAGAAAATTGTGAAAAATATTGATTAATGATAAAATTCAAAATTATGATGATTTTTTTGAAAAGGAAAAATCTAAATTATTGCATAAATAGAAGATTTGGAAAAAAGAAAAAAGAGAAATTATGCTAAACCCACACATGGGGCTCCTGATTATAGTTTTTTTTCTTAATGATTAAGGAAGTGTTTTTTAATAATGTTGTGAATTTTTTTTTAAAAAATATATTAAAATTCTTTAAAAAAATATATTTAAAAATGTTAAAATATACATGAAAAAAACAAAAAAAAAATTGCAGTGTCGGGATCCCTTATGTGTGGCTGTAGAGCCACTAAAAAAAAAACTAATATTGCCCCAATCTAAGGAATTAAGATTAAGTTTTTTTTTTTTTTGGGTCAAATTTAAGCAGATTCAACTAATTGATCTTAAAATAGTTCAGTGCAATCAATGTAGAATTTGAACCAAATAGTATCCCATATCAATTTGTATTTGTATAGAAAACTTACACAAATCTTTCTTGGAGCTAAACTAGCATATATTTCTAACAAAAAAAAAAAAAAAATCATTATAGGTACTGCATGCATGCACCTGCCCTTCTACCATGCATGGGAAACGCCTTTTCTTAAAGCTAACTTTCTCGCTGGTGAAAGTTCGTTGAAACTCCGAACCTAAGGAGATAAAGCTATGCTCCAAGCTTGAAAAAAAACAAAACGTGATTTTTACAGCATATATTATCTGACTACATAGAGAGACCTTTATATATAATTACCTGCATGTCGTCTCTTATCAGTTGGACCACATGCATGAACAAATTAATGGGATTAATTTTTAGATGCCAATTACCTGTATGCATGCAAGCCATGCATGGTGCGTATACATTGAAGGAAATTATATACGAGTACTTAATTGAGTTGCAAAGGCAAACTGATCAGGTTGCATATATGTTTTAACTTGTAAATTTGTAGGTATCAGCTGGGGAAGCTAAGTAGCTAGCTTCAGCCTTCAATTCAGGCTCCCTGGCTGCTGTCTATAGGCGCTAATTGTGCGTTTCGTCATGTCACATGGTACTGGCCCTGCATGCATGCAGTGAAAACGACCTGCGCGGATCGTTTTCAATTTCCACGCGTAGTCATACTGGCCGCATGCCAACGATCGATCCTATTGGTCGTCGATACATCGTATATTATTATAAGTTTAATGGTCCGACATTATTGATGATGAGGACCATATATGATCTACCATTTATCTGCCACGCATTTGTTAGAATAGCTAACCGTTATAATTAAGGCGGCTTTGCTACCATTCAACGTTAAAAAAGACAGGAAAAACGATATACGACATTAATTTGCACAGAATATCATGTATACTGATGTCTTCCCTCTTTTGAACCTACGGTGAATATTACATGGAGGGCTAGTATTCATTAATTTACGCAGCCTTTGCTCGTTTGTGCCAATATTCATTAATGTTTCTCGCTCTTTCTGATCCCACTACAAGAAAAATGGGTTTTTGCAACCAACAGACTGAATTAGTTGCAAATACAGACTATTTGCAACTAATTCAGACTGTTGGTTGCAATAAATTAATCGCAAAAGCCCATTTTTCTTGTAGTGTCCCTTTCTTTATTTCGTGCTATATATTTGTTTGACTATTTTATCATATAGTGATATAAAAAATATATATATATTAGGTGAGAGCAACGTGTAAAGCACGTTTACCTAATTTTATGAAATGATTATTTGTAAAAAATAATATATATTTTATAATAATAATTGATTTCACTTAATAATTTAAGGTATAGTGAAGAAAATCTCAATCTTATTGCCCGAGGGACCGTTTGTCAATCAGTATGAGATTATGTATTGATTATGAAGGGTAAAATCTCAATCTTATAGCTTAAGTTACCAATATAATTAAGTTAACTTGGCGTTACCAATATAATTAATAGACATCTTCACTTTTTAGGTAAAATTACATAGATCATGATAGCTCTCAAGGAATAGAAATCTCTTATTTTCCTTGAAATCTCTTATTCAAACGTTGACCGGGAAAAAAAAAAAAAAGATGAAAACTTGAACATCTCACTTGGAAAACCTCATTGGACATACAGAGATTTGAAAACCAATCTCTAAAAAAGTTGAACCCCAATTTCTTTTTCTCTTCTTGTCTTTGATCCTTGAAGACATCTTCCCCCATATCCTGCATTTTTGAACAATGTTTGTTTTATGTCTTCAAAACTTAGTAGGGTTTCCTGGTCCATATCCTATAATTTCAGGAGTGAAGACAGTATATAAGATCACCTGTTCAACAAATTGATTAAAAAAAATCACAAACTTCCACCATAGGGAAATTGCCAGATAATTAAATTTGGTACCTTCGAGCAAGAAGCTTGCATTGCAAAGTCATTGAAACAGCTAATGACACATTGTTGAATCTCAAGGCCTAATGCTTCTAAGGTATTCACTATTGATAGCAGTAGCCCTGGCTTCCCTGCACAGAAATGAAGTTTTCAGGCAGAAGATAATTGTCTCTAAACTCGCCCGAAATGGAACTCCGAAATAAAAACATCATGCCAAGCTATGAGAGCTATCCCGTTGAAGATACATGGAAAATGGTGACAAAGAATAAATATTAGGCTACTGTCTTGCATGGAGAAATGAGGGTTGTAGCCCTTTGCAAGTGAGCCAGGGAACTGCAATTCTAATGAGGAGTAATTCACTCATTTTATGTGATAGACTTCGAACTTCAATCTTTGAGCAAGATGGAGAGGGTAGTAAAAGTCATTCAATGCAAAGAACTAAATAGCCAACTGAACATTTTTTTTTTATCATAACTACTTTGGATTGGCTTCATCCTACATACTGTTCTACAACTCCAAATGAAGTGTCCAGTGCCATGCATATAAAGCTTTCAGAAGAAAAATGTAGGATATTATACTCTCCTCTTACCTTATGATACAGATATCTCTTATATCAATTTGAACTTCCAAATGTTCTTCACCTTAATTTTCACAACCTACTTCTATGATAAGCCCATCTCCTATATTTTCTCCCCTTGTATGCAAACTTTGATGTCCTGGTCACCCCAATGTCATGGATGGCAGTACCATTTTTCCAGTGCTTAATTGCATTTCCTCTACCACCATGAATTGAATCCCTACCAATAGCTACTTGTATACGATGATTCCTTGGCCGCAAACATTTCCTCAGGTAAGCACCTCTGTGACTCCTCCATCGGTGAGATGGTGATTTATTCACATCGATGGGTCTAGACATATCATATGAAAAATTTCCATCATCATATTCTTCTTCGCTTGTATCAAACTCTTTGAGGTGCGTTCTGTGACCCTTTTTAGCTTATGAAGCTTTACCCACAAGAAAATGCAACAGTACTCCCAAGCATGAAAACAGGAAGAAAGGCATGCCCATACTATCTTGCAAAGGCCGTGAATGATACATTGGCAAAGGCCTACTTTCTCTAATAGATAGAAGAATAAGAGAATTGCAAACACCAAATGAAAATAAAAAAACATCCAATTTTAGATATGGCTCTCCAATTTTGTCTACTGATCCTTAAAAGATCACAGAGAATGATAGTAAAGTAGCCCACAAGCCATTCGAAGAAATGCCTTTCAGAGGGCAGAGTATTGCACTCTGTTTTGTATCACTTTCATTTCATTAATATTCATTGTAGTTACAGTCCATATTTATACACGAGAGCAAGGTAAAGTAAGAATTGATCAAACGGTGTACAAATGTCCAGGTAGTTACAAGAGAATATTCTAGAGTATGTCAGATGGTGCGGAATTGCTCTTGACAGCTGTGCTGGAGTTTGTTAGGCTCGTGGACTCCTTGTGCTCATGGGTGCCTTCTGTTGAGATGATGGCAGCAGAGGAATTCAGTGCTTCAATAGCCCCCCGCGATTCAAGCGGCACCGGAGATATGATGAGGCTTGATCGTAGCAAATTAAAACGGGCAGTGGAGAGTGGCTTTGTAAAGATGTCAGCAATTTGATCTTTGGTGGAAACAAATGAGACTTTGAGTGTTTTTGCAGCGACTCTTTCACGAACAAAGTGATAGTCGAGTTCAACATGTTTGGTCCGAGAATGAAGAACTGGATTCATGGAGAGGTAAGTGGCACCAAGGTTGTCACACCAAAGGGTTGGTGGATCAGATAAGAAAATGCCAAGCTCACCAAGTAAAGATTGCAGCCATAGAAGTTCGCAGGTGGTGTTGGCAACTGACTTGTATTCAGCTTCAGTAGATGATCGGGCAATTGTTGGTTGTTTCTTGGAACCCCAGGATACCAAGTGAGAACCAAAATATATACAGAAGCCTCTCGTGGACTTGCGATTATTAGGACACCCGGCCCAGCCAGCATCAGAAAAGGCAGTAAGAGACAAAGCAGAAGAGACAAAAATATAAACCAAAGTGAGATGTGAGGCGTAAGTAACGAAGAATCCTTTTTACTGCTTGCCAATGAGGGATCCTAGGACAATGCATAAACTGACAGACCTTGTTAACAGCAAATGATAGATTAGGACGGGTGAAGGACATATACTGCAAGCTACCCACAATACTATGATAAAGTTGAGGATCCTCAAACGAGGATCCTTCTAAAGCCGTGAGTTTTGCATAAGTGCTCATGGGGGTAGATACTGACTTTGAGTGATGCATGTTTGTGCGTTTAAGTAAGTCAGTAATATATTTCGTTTGAGAAAGAAAAAGACCATTAGAAGTTCTCGACACCTCAATACCTAAGAAGTAATGTAAATGACCTAATTCTTTGACTGGGAAAGCAACTCGCAGAGAAGCAATTAACTGAGAAATGAGAGCTTGACTAGAACCGGTTACAATAATGTCATCAACATAAATCAACATGTAAATGGAGTCAATGGAGTTTCAAAAAATGAACAAAGAAGGGTCAGAAACAGAGGCAACAAATCCAATAGACAGCAATTTAGAACTTAATTTGGAAAACCAAGCCCTAGGTGCTTGTTTAAGGCCATAGATGGACTTACGTAGCTTGCAGACATGAGATGGAAGATCTGGATTTGCAAACCCCGGCGGCTGATGCATGTAAACATCTTCCTCCAGATCTCTATGGAGGAAAGCATTCTGAACGTCCAATTGGTGTAGGGGCCAAGAGGATGAAATGGCAAGAGACAAGAGAAGCCGAACGGTGACAGGCTTGATGACCGGGCTGTAAGTTTCCGAGAAGTCTATTCCAGCTTGCTGATGAAACCCCTTCACAACCAGACGCGCCTTACGGTGTTCAAGGGTCCCATCGGCATGCCTTTTAGTTTTCAGAACCCATTTACACCCGAGAACATTGAGAGAGGGAGAGGGGGGAACTAAATCCCATGTATGAGTTGAGATGATAGCATCAAACTCAGATGCCATGGCAGTACGCCATTCTGGGTATTTAGAGGCTTCAGTGAAATAGGTGGGTTCTTCTGGTATGGCCGAGGAAGAAGAAATGGTGAGATGAAGGGTGGGTTTGAGAGTCGGCTTGAGCGTGGGCCAGGGTAAGGTTCCGTTTGTACGAAGAAGAGGGCGATGTATGTTGTTTCGGGATCTGGTAACCGTGGGATGACAAGGTTGTATGAGGGATGAAGTGGTAGATGGCACAGACAAGGGATTGGAAGGGTGATTGCTTTCTGGAGATGATGCCCTAGTGAAAGAAGAAGGAGATGGGTTTGAAGGGTTGGAATGGGTTGAGAGGTTAGTATTGGAATGGGCCGAGTGATTAGTATTGGAAGGGGGCTGAGGATTATTTGACCGAGAGATAGATGAAGGAGTAGAGGCCGAGTGATCAGCATGTTCGGAAGGAAGGGTAGGAGTGGGCCTAGGGTCATCTGGGATCATAAGGCTCGGGAAGAGAGAAGACACATGACTTATTTGGGTTGGGCCTGAAGGGATGGAGGAATTAGACAGATTCAAAATTGAAGGAGAAGCAAACGGGAAAACTGTTTCATAAAACTGTACATCTCGAGAGGTATAGACCCGACCCGTGGGAGCATGAAGGCACATATAGCCTTTGTGATCTGGGTTGTAGCCTAGAAAAACACAAGGTTTGGACCTGAAATCCATTTTATGACGATTAAAAGAAATGGACATGAGAATATGGACAAGTCACACGGTGCAAAATTCCATGGGATTGAAAAACTTTTTGTAACGGCCTAAACTCACCACCCCAATCAGTCTGTACAGAGGCAATATTGGAAGAAAAGAAATTTTGAACAAATGTAAGAAAAGCAATAAATATTTGAGACACAGTAGACTTGGACTGTAAAGGGAATATCCATATATATTTTGAATAGTCATCAACTACAGAGAGATAGAACCGAGAACCATTAGTAGACAATTCAGGAGCCGGTCCCCAGATATCTAAAAACAAAAGATAAAAGGGCCTAGGTGAGCGAGTAGTGGTGGGTGGATGAGGAAGAGAGTGGGATTTAGCTAAGGGATAGGCCGAACACACAGTGGTTTCACTAGAGCGAGTAACAGGTAGATTAAAATGCTTAATCGTAAATGTGGTGATGCGGGAGCTTGGGTGACCGAGACAAGCATGCCAGATGGGTGAAGAGGTTCGTTTGCCAAGCATGGCGTGAGGAAAAACAGATGTTGATGAATTGAAGGCACCAGTTGGCAGCTCGTACAAGCCATTCCTAACATGTCCCTGGAGGAGAGGAGCCTGGGTGTGCAAATCATTCACAAGAAAAAAATCAGAGTGAAATTCAAAGAAGACCGGGTTATCAATACAAAACTAACGAACTGAAAGTAGGTTTTTAGTAATTAAAGGCACATGAAGAATTTTATGGAGTAAAAAATTGCTAGAAGAGGAAGCAAGACGAGCGGAACCAATGTCTTGGATAGGTAGAGTACTGCCGTCACCGAGGCTAACTTGGTCGGAACCATTGTACGATGCAGAGTCCAGATTTAGGTTGGCAAATTCTGATGTAAAATGATTCGTCACTGCAGTATCGGGAAACCAAATATTTGAGGATGAAGTTGTGGATGGCACTGAGCTGAAGTTGGCTGCAATGGACTGAGGAGGAGAAGACTGGAATGAGTGGTTGAACCGATGATAACAGTTTAGTGCCAAGTGTCCTGGCTGCTGACAGACTTGACACACAGGACCATTTGAGGTTCTATTAAACTGAGGAGGACGACCACCCCGATAGCCACGTCCACGGCCCCTGCCTCGAGAGAAATTGCCTCGACCACGGCTTCCAGTGGGATTGGAATTGATGTTCTGAACAGTGGAATTAGCTGCAATGGATGTGCCTGAGAGAAGAGAGTTAGTTTGATGGGTAATGCGAGACTCATGATTTAGTAGATAGCTAAAAACTTGAGGGGTAGATAGTGGTTTAGGACGCTTGGTGAGAGAGGTGACTAAGGATTCATAGTCACTGCCAAGGCCAGCTAACAGGTACGTAACGAAATCAGGGGTTGAGAGAGGTTGACCCGCAGCACTCAATGTTAACGCAAGTGCCGTAGCTTTGTTAAAATAAACTGTAACCGAATCCGATCCTTTCTTGAGTGTAGCTAATTGAAACTTGGTCTGCATAATGTGAGCCGATGACTGGGCTGAGACCATTGTCTCAAGAGTATGCCAAACTTCATGTGAGGTGCTACAATTTAAGACCTGAGCAAGAATAGTCTCGGAGAGGGAAGCATTAATGGTGGAAATTATTAACTGATCTTGCAAGACCCAGGCATGGTGATCAGGATTTGACAAGTTATTGACAATGGAGGGAGGAGCAGGGCGAGAACCATCAACAAAACCGAAGAGGTGATGACCTTTGAGAAAAGGTACAATTTGAGTCACCTTTTCAGTAAACAAACTCACTTATGTAAACCAGAACCAGTACCATGGCCATCTTTAGCAGATTGGCAATGAAAAATTTTTCCATGTAACAAATGAAATCCCATGTTGATCCGCACTCTAAACTGTGAAAAAATACAGACGTCGTGATGATTATTCAGCCAAAAAACCAGAAAGAGAGATTAAAACATGATAATTTCCCAAACTGTTGGCAGTATATATCATAATCAAGATCAAGAAATGAAAACGTCAGGAAACGATTGCTTTCAAATTACAGTGGTTAAAGCGTATGAAAAGAGTTCTATGGATAACAATCCCTTACATTGTTCCCACCAAATCGTAAGATTTTGCTGTGTGGGTTTCCCCCTATATGGAAGATGGCCCATGTCAGTCCATTAAGTCCATATGGAGAGAGGGTTTATGCCCAATTTAATTAGGTTTACTAAAACCTAATTTCAGCTGCCTCCATTAGTAGAAGAAATGAGTGTGAAAAAGAGGAAGAGAATTGTGTGAGAGAGAAGAAGAAGAAAAAGAGGCTGTCAAAACAGAGCAAGCCGTGCAGTTTCCATCAAACGTTCCGATTGGTGTCGTCTGTGGTCTGATCGAGCTGAAATTTTGCAGAAACTTTTACGACTCAAGGCTCTACAATCTGAACGGTGGAGATCAAGTTTAGAGCAGTATTTCTGGTGTTCTTAGTTATGAACAATACCACATCTTGTCTGGTAAAATCTCTTCTATCACACTGTTAGGTTGCCAAGAAAGTGTTTTCTTGAGTTTATTGTTGATTGTTTGCCTCTAGTGTTATCTAGAGAGAACATTTTTGTACGCTTCATTGTTGATAGTGGAAGGTTTGACTGGACTAAGTCCCTGATTTTTCCCTTTGCTTTGAAGGGTTTTCCACATAAAAATTCTTGACTCTTTGTGTGTATGTGATCTTGTTTTAGATTATTTTCTATTAAATTACTTTGTAACAGATTCACACAAAGTGGAAGGAAATTATTTCCGTTGTTTGGTAGTTGATTTGGTTATTCCAAGTCGCTGTTAAGATTTTTCCTAACAGATTTAACCAAGAGCTATAGATTAAGGATCTTATACCGGGCCTCTAATGAGGCATCATAGACTATAAAATGAAAGTGAAAACTGTGTTTACCTGCATGATTTTCCAGCAAGGAAATCAAGTGGAGAGTTGAAAATGTCGCCAAAGACTTTATCAAACCCCGAAAAGAATGAACTAATTATGTTCCCCATCAAGTTAAGTGACAGATTTGAGCATGGCCTCACGGTTGCCTGAGATATTCAGAGAAAGTCAGGACCTTGTATTTGTTAGACGCAGCATAAACAAATGGAATTTTCCTCCATAATATTACTGTAGTAATGTACTAGTATTTATACAAGAGAAAGAGAATAAAGTTTGTGACATGTAACCGTGGAGAGTAACAGAAAATTCCCCTCTCTACGGTTCCTTCCTAATTGGCACCTGCACATTATGTGTTTGTGATAAGGTCTTCTCATGTGTAGCAGATTCAGCAACAGAGGTGGTATATATCTTAATACGCCCCTTCGAGTCCAACGTTGTATCTACAACATTGAGACTCGACTTGAACCGAAGAAATTTGTCAGCCACCAGTGGTTTTGTTAGGACATCTACAATTTGATCATTGGAGCTAATGAAAGAGACTTTGAGTGTGTTGGCAACCACCCTATCTCTAACAAAATGAAAATCAATATCCATGTGTTTTGTTCTTGAGTGATAGATAGGATTGGCTGAAAGGTAAGTCGCCCTTAGGTTGTCACACCATAAAATGGGAGCATGTGAAAGTATGATGCCAAGTTCACACAACACAGTCTATAACCAAATGAGTTCAGCTGCTGAGGAAGCTATCAACTTATACTCAGCTTTCGTTGAAGACCTAGCAACAATTTGTTTTTTTTTTAAGCTCCAAGAGATGAGATGTTTGCCAAGGTAGATGTAAAACCCTCCCGTAGAATGAAGATCATCTGGATAGCCCCCCCCCCCAATCAGCATCCGAGTAGGCTTGTAGTGAAAGGCTTGAGTTTGAAGCAAAGAATAAACCATCATTGATGGTGGCTTTCAAGTATCTGAGAATGCGCTTGACAGCACTCTAATGAGAGGCTTTGGGAGAGTGCATAAATTGGCAAATTTTGTTGACAGAGTAAGAGATATCTGGTCTTGTTACTGAGAGGTATTGCAGAGCTCCCACAATGCTGCGATATAGTGTAACATCCTCAAAATCTGGGGAATTAAATTTGGACAGTTTGAGAGAGGCAGCCATTGGTGATGTCATGAGTTTAGCATGAAGCATATTGCTTCTGCTGAGAAGATGTTTGATGTATTTTCTTTGAGATAAAACAAGGCCACCAGTAGTGTAATCAACTTCAATACCCAAAAAAAAAAAAAGACAGAGCCTAGATCTTTTACAGGAAAGGCAAGTCCTAAATCAGAAATGAGATCAGTGATGGCCGATGGTTTTGAGGATGTTATGACTATATCATCCACATATATTAGCAAATACATATGAAGATCATTGTGATTGAGAATAAACAAGGAAGGGTCTGCTTTAGAGGCAATAAAACCATAGTCAAGGAGCCAGGAACTTAACTGAGCAAACCATGCGCGTGGTGCTTACTTAAGCCCATAGATATCTTTCTCAAGCTTGTAGACGTGGGAAGGCCGAGAGGGATCGACAAAACCCTGTGGTTGCTGCATATAGACAACATCAGTAAGCACACCATGTAGAAAAGCATTTTCAATGTCTATTTGATGCAAGGACCAGCCACGAGAGACAGCGATGGATAGAATTAACCGAATGGTTGAAGGTTTCACTACTGGGCTGAAGGTATCATGAAAATCAACACCTGGCTGTTGGTGAAAACCTTTGGCAACGAGACGTGCCTTACGTCTCTCAAAACTACCGTCGGCAAGGGTCTTAGTGCGAAAAACCCAACGGCATCCTAGTACGTTCGTGTGAGGTACAGGCGGTACTAAGGTCCATGTGTGATTCCGAATGAGAGCATCGTGTTCCTTAGCCATTGCTTCCTTCCATTCTTTGTGTTTGACAGCTTCAAAAAAACTTGATGGATCATCCGGGACACCTGCAGAGACAGTAAAACAATTTCGAGTAAGATATAGTATGATTCGATCAGTAAAGCTTTTGGGACGTGAGGAATTTGTATGGGATCAAGTGATGATAGGTGAACGTGGTGGGATAAGGCACGGATTGGGATTGTTCAAAATAGAGGAGGGTTCTGGAGAAAAATCAGAGGAAGGGGATGAAGGTTGTGGATTTATTGGCTGGAGTTAGAAGAAGAATGAGCTGGGTCGTTGTTGGAGACATCAGGTGGGCTTTGAGTGCTCGGATGTGGGCCTAAAATGGAGGGAGAAAGAATGGGTAATAGGACCGGTTGAGATAAAGGAGGTGCAGATAGTGATTTGGGCCTTGTTTTGGATAAGGGAAAAGAATTTTCATTGAATATTACATCATGGGAAATGTACATGCGATTTGTATTTAAGTCAAGACACTTATAGCCTTTATGGGCTGGGCTATAACCTAAGAAAAGACATGACGTGGATGTGAAATTTAATTTGTGAGAAGAATATGGTCGGAGATTTGGCCAGCATTCACACCCAAAAACTTTAAGGAATTTGTAGTCGGGTTCTTGATGATAGACCAAAGAATAGAGAGATTTATTGTGTAGAACCGAAGTGGGTAAGAGATTAATTAGGAACACCGTAGTTTCAAAGGCCTCGGCCCAATAAGAAAACGGAAGTGATGATTGGGCTAGGAGGGCAAGGCCCGTTTCTACAATGTGATGATGCTTTCATTCAATGAGACCATTTTGTTGGTGAGTGTGAGGGCATGAAAATCGGTGAGTGCTGCCGAGTTGATTGCATAAGGGGTGAGAGGTTTAAATTCATCTCCCCCATTAGTTTGTAAGGTAATGAGTTTTGTATTGAATAGTCTTTCAATGAATGGTAAAAAGTTTGAGAAAATTTGGAGGACATCCGATTTTAACTTAATAGGAAAGATCCATGTAAAGCGTGTAAATGAGTCCACAAATGAAACATAATATCTATAGCCAGTTCTTGAAACATAGTGGGTTGGACCCCATAGGTTAGCGCATAACAGTTGTAAAGGTTGAGTGTAATGAGCCCGTTTTGAAGGAAAATGAAGCTGATGGCATTTTGCTGAGGGGCATTCGGAGCACTGGAAAACAGAGTCTGTTGGAGATATTGGCAAACGCTTGGACCGCAGAACACTAGAGACCAAGGTTAAGGAGGGATGCCCAAGTCTTCGATGCCATTGATCCAAGGAGGTTCGTTCACCAATGTGAGTTGAAGGAGGTGGCGAAGTGGTTGCAGCCAAAGGAAAATGGAAGAGACCATCCTGGGTTGGGCCAGTGAGGAGGATTTTCCCTGATACTTTGTCCTTTACACAGAAATGAGTAAAGTGAAATTCAAAATAGCATGAGTTATCAACACAGAATTGAAGAACGGAAACTAAATTTTTTGTGATGGTCGGAACATGCAGAATATTTTTGAGAAGGAAGTTGGATGAATTTAAGGAGAGAGAAGTATCACCAGAGCTTTCGATGGGAAGGCCATTACCGTTCCCTACTCTAATGGTTTCACCACTTGCATATGCTTTAGATGATAGATTCAAGTTAGACAAATCATTTGTAAGATGATGTGTGGCTGCAGAATCAGGGTACCACAAAGAGTCCGAAGGCTGAGTCTGAACTGTGTAATTTGCAGAGAAATTACTGGGAGCTTCATATTGGTACAAGTGATTGAATCTTTGTCGGCATTGGAGTGCGACGTGTCTAGCCTTGTTGCACACTTGACAGGTTGGACGTTGAGCATTGTAATGCTCAGATGCATTTGAGGGAAAAGGAGGTTTGCCACCACGACCATTGTAAGGGTAACGTCCCCTACTATGCCCTTGTTGTCCTCCTCGACTGGGTCCACGACCATGCTGATCTCTCTTAGAGGAGGTGTAGTGAGCTGATGGTCCCAGAGAAGAAGAAATGGGTCGTTGATATGAGTCAGTCTCGATTCATGGATTAAAAGAAGTTGGTAGAGTTAATAGGAGGAGATCGGGGTGGGTCTGGTGGTGATTGAGGTAACAAACAACTCATAAGATGGACCAAGTCTATTTAACAGATAGGTAACAAGGTCCTTATCTGATAATGGACTACCAGTACGGCAAGAGAGTCAGAAAGGAGACGAACTTTGCCAAAATAATCGAATATGGACTGGCCACCTTGAGACAGATTTGTGAGTTGGAAACGAGTTTGAAAATCTTTGGCATGGGATTGAGATGAGTACATGGATGAGAGAGAATTCCATAGTTGATGAGCTGTTTTGGAGGAGAGGACGTGACCCAAAACAGATTCTGAAAGAGATGAGAAAAGAATGCTTAGAACAAGTTGGTCGGTGCGCCTCCAAGAGTGAAAAGCTGGGTTGGGTTTTGAATCGGCAAGAAATTCTAGTGGAGGTTGGGAAGAACCATCAACAAAAGAGAAGAGATCCTGTCCACGTAGGTAGGCAAAAACTTGAACATTCCACAAGAGATAATTATCGGTGGAGAGTTTTGTGGATACAATGTGAGAAAAAGAAGGAGTAGCGGAAGAGTGAGGGGAAGGAGGAGGGGGAGGCGGATTGTCCGCCATTGATGCAGAATCGGAAGGACTATTGGTCTGTTGGCCCTGATGCCATGTTAGACGCAGCATAAACAAATGGAATTTTCCTCCATAATATTATTGTAGTAATGTACTATTATTTATACAAGAGAAAGAGAATAAAGTCTGTTACATGTAACCGTAGACAGTAACAGAAAAATTCCCCCCTCTACGGTTCCTTCCTAATTGGCACCTGCACATTATGTGTTTGTGATAAGGTCTTCTCATGTGTAGCAGATTCAACAACATAGGTGGTATATATCTTAGTAGTATTTCACTGCAAGAAATGAACAATAAAGTTAAAAAAGTATGTAATTCATATTTGACTTCAATTTTGAGGATCTTGCTAAGTAGAGCGAGCAGAGTTCTTACCTTCGGTGAATTTCTAACCAAGACTTTATTTGGTTTTACATTCTTGAAAATGTAAAATGCATATATAATAATACAATATATTCCATTCTCCCTTTATATTCCTTGTGAGAGAGTTCGTATATAATAATACAATATACTTTTGTGGTCCTTACCGTGTACGAGATGAAACTTCATGACAGCACCCACATCTTCACATTTACCTTCTACTAAATCAATCTTGGGTATATAGTTAGGACAAAGTTTTGGTATCTCGTACAATCGTTTCCCGTTAGCCTCAAACAAATCACGAGCTGGTGAGCCTATGTTTTAGGAGGCCAAAAATAGAGTCAACCGTTGCACCTCCGCTGCCAACGACTGAAGCTTCCCAGCCACTTGCCGTCATGCACTATAGCCCAGCAGTGAGACACTGCCCAGATCGATCACCATTACACTGTCATAAGCTTTTGTATCTTCCTCCCGTGTTCTCTCTTTCTCTCACTCTCTGTCTCTCTTGCGATGCTCTCAGGCTTCAAAGACAGGCAAGACATTTCAGAGAATGCACGCTTGCAGAGAACATATAAAAAGTAAATGAAAAGAGATTCATGATTTGATGGTGGAGATGTTTGGTCTTCCAACATGTTGTAGATAATCGGTGAAGTCAAAGGGTCAATATATCTGTGGTATATTCAATAGGCGTTTCAGGAACTCTTCACACTGAATGTCTTCTATTAACTTTAACGGAAATACAATAAAATCTGTTAAACCAACAATTTTCATTAGATAGCCACTTTATATATATAAAAATAAAGATATCCTACGTACATCAATATTGTTTAAGAAGCCAAATCATGATGTGTACTGAAAAACAAACCATAATATACTCATTTTGCTTTCCTTTTTTTTATTCTCATTTTTTTTATTTAGGTAATTTTATAATTTAGGGTGTGGTAAATTAAAACAAACCATAATATTGTTTACATTTGCAATTAATATCTTTATATCTTTCAATATTTTTAATATCCCCTATTAATAGTGACACTATTAATAGGGAAAGATATAAAGATATTAATTGCAAATGTACGGAAATAAATATATAGACTTTTTTATATAAATAATAGATAATATTGAAATAATATAAAAAAATAATAGATAAACTGATGTAATGATAACCTGCAAATAAAGTCATTAGTTAAATTAGAAAAAAAAAAGGGGGTAAATTTTGGTTAGTTAAAATAGATATAAGTTTAAATAAACCATTGCATGGGGATGCTCAAAAGCTTTTAATGAGAAAAATATACAAATTGGTTTCTATAAAATTTATTGGCATGTAATATTGTTTGGGAGAGTTGCAGACAATGAATTAAACAGAGAAACATGCAAGGAATTATAAGCATATTCTCTCCAAGGAATGAGTATATTATCTTATATATAACTGATCTGCTATATACCATAAACTACGCCATCTAATTATCATTTACTATAAAGCCAAAAGATTGTAATTATCTCCAAAAAAAAAAAAAAATCCAAAAGATTGTTTTTCCCCCAGTTCCTCTTTTCCGTCCGTTGAAATCATGAGATCACTCCAAAAGTTTGAAGGCAACGTCTTTCCAGATCAAGGCGCGAAGCTCAATAATGCAAAGCCCCTGTACTGTGATACGTACAATTTACGAAGGCAACGTCTAGGTGCACCAAAGTTATCCTGATGAGTGCCTCAGGGCCACAGGAACCTCATGATCACCATCAGCAGCAGCTTGACACCAAGCCAGTCGTCGTTGAAAGTTCCTCCTAATTAGTTCATGATGAGAATCACGACAAAGTTGATTTTCCAAATTACAATTTGGAAGAAAATAATCTGTCCAACTTCACGATGGATGTTGAGATTGACAAAAGCTTTCTGTCAGATTTTCTGATCATGAACATGCTTTTCTCGGAGCTATCTTGTTTTGAAAACAATAACAATAATGAGGGTGGTAGCAGCCCTACCTCTGATAAACACCATTCTTCACCATTCTTTTACAGCTATCCTGTTTTGACTGCATTTTCTCATATTTTAATAGTTAGTATAGTTATATATCCATAAACTAGATTTCAGTAGAGAGCCAATTTAAAAAGAAAAAGAAGAAACGCCGCTAGCTGACATGTGCTTGTTTATCAAGGCAATATTATTCTTAATAAAATTACATCGATCTAAAAAGAGTACACTTTATTTATTTATATTTCTTTATTTTTTAAAATTATTTAAAAATTATTTTTAATTTTATTCTTCTTAAACTTATTGAATTCTTTTACTTATCATCCATATACTACACATTTAATAAGAATAAATAAATATAATATAATATGTAGTATGTAGAGATGATAAATATACAAAAGCTTATGTATCCTATCAGCTAGCTACGACATATATGGTCCGCATGCAACATCATCACGACTCAAACCCTGAAGTACTACGTCAATGACATCATCTAAATAAAATAATATTTATAATTCCTAATAAAATAGTATTTTTAAACATTTAAACTCATCAAATCAAAATAAAAATCTACGTAGAATTTTAAAAATTTATAAATTTTATTCCATAATTATATAAAAATTGTTAACAAGTTGGTCGTCAACCATTTTTGTTCTTTAACTTATTCCCATATATGCATTACGTCTCTAGGCGCTCTAGCTACAAGAGATTGGGATTTTTGCAACGATTTCTGACTTTCTTGCAAAAAGAACTTCATTTCCTACAAATTTACTTGCAATAGGTCAAAACTTGTTGCAAATAACAAATTTTGCCAACGAAAATAAACTCCTTGCATATAATTTTATAGTAGCAACAAAATATGATCATTTCAAAACAAACTTGTTATTGCAAATAAACTCATTGTAATTGCAACAAAATTTTACGTGACAAATACCAAAAAGTTATCTGCAACGACTACATTTATTCTTGCAAATAATAATATGTGAATTGCAACAACCTTTTCCATGCAAATGGTGATTTTTCAAAGTATTAGCAACGGCACGTTGTTTGTTGAATTTTATACTCATGCTTTGTTTAGTAGCAACGTCCGAACTTAGACACTATACGTGTTATTTGTTCTAGTTGCATCCGTCCTAGTTCCACTCAAAAAATAATATTTTGTACCAACATCCAAACTTTTCTTTCGAAGTACTTGATATATTATTATCAAGGACAACATTTTTTGTTGCAAATATTTTTTTTACTAGTGGATTTATTTTCCTTGCAAGTATGTAATTATTGACCGATTCCAAACTTTTCTTGCAAAGTACTTCATATTTTCAATAATAACCTTTTTTGTTGTAAATAATTTTATTACTAATGGGTTTATTTTCCTCGCAATTATGTAATTAGTGAAGGCTCTGCATTTTTTGCAAATAATTTTATGATCGACTGAAGTACTGGTTCGGATTTGACATTGTACGTTCGATCCATTCTAATAATGTTCAATAGCAACGTCTGGACTTTCCTTGCAAAGTACTTCATATTTCCAACAACCTTTTTCTAGCAATTGATTTTATTACCTGTTGTGAAAAAAGATGACAAAAGATTGAAAGTAAAATGCAAAAAGAACAATCAAACAATCACACGATACAAGATTTACGTGATTCGGCAAATTGCCTAAGTCCACGGGAGCTGCAGAAGACTTTTATTATTTGAGGAATCACAATACAATGTTGGGCGACTACTGTGCACGCACTGTACGACCATATGATAGAACACATCATATTTATAGTGAAAACAACAGAAAAATCCTAGAATCTCAATAATGGCGATGTTCGCTCGAGCAGCGTGTCAAGCGTGCCTTGAGCGAACCTATTTCCCGCAATTGCTCAAGCCAAGTGTCGAGTGACTCATGAGCAAACTCAGACTTGAACTTCGCTCGAGCGGCGATGTCGAGTGAACCCTCTGTATTGCATCCGCTCGAGCTCAGTGTCGAGTAGTCTTGAGTGAACTCTCTAACTTGCCTCCCTTCGAAGGCCTATTGACTTCGCTTGAGCGGTGTGGGCCAAACTCCACAGTACTCAACAATTCTCCCACTTGGAGACTGGTACACTCATTGTATCGTCCTCCACCTCAAATATGATATTCTCCACCTCTGCAACTCACTCTCCCTGCCTTCATGCTAGAAGATCAACTGGAATTGCGCACAACTTCAGTTTCTCACATTTAACACCCTTTGTCAACATATCAGCAGGGTTCTTACTTCCATAAATTTTCTCAAGTAACAACTGTCCATCATCTAGCAATGATCGTATAAAATGATACCCGATCTGTATGTGCTAAGTCCTGGAATGAAATGCTAGATTCTTGACAATGAATATGGCACTCTGATTGTCACTATAGAGAGTGCCCTTCTAATTTTCTTTGCTCTATTCCTCCAAGAAACCCTGAAGCCAAATTATCTCCTTTGTAGCTTCTGATACTACAATATACTCAACTTCTATAGTAGACAAAGAAACTATTTTATGTAAATTAGAATCTCATGACACGGCAGTACCACCCAGAGTGTAAACAAAGCCTGTGGTACTCTTTCTGCTATCAATATCTCTAACTAAATCAGCCTCAACATAGCCCTGCACCTCTAAGTTTTCTCTTGAGAAACACAAGTACGTTTTTGAGAAGCCTTTTAGGTACCTGGAAATCTAGTTCACAACTTCCAAATGTTGTCTTCTTGGATTACTAATGTATCTACTCACAACTCCCACAGCATGAGCAATATCTGGTCTTGTGCAAACCATAACATACATAAGTGAATCAATAGCTGAGGCATAAGGAACCTTACTCATGTAATCTTGTTTCTCTTCTGACTTTGGTGACTGATCCTTACTGAGACTGAAGTGACTTCCCAATGGTGTGCCAACTGGTTTGGCTGGGTCCATATTGAACCTGTTGAGTACATTTTTCACATACTCAACCAGCAAGAGTCTCAAAGTGCCTCTGACTCTGTCTCTGACAATTCTTATGCCAAGAATTTATTTTACAACTCCCAAATCTTTCATTGCAAAGTGCTCTGACATTTACTTTTTCAGATTATTGATCTCATCAATACTAGCCCCTGCAATATGCATGTCATCCACATACGATAATAAAATAATGTAAGAATTGTCAAAATGCCTGACATAGCAGCAATGATCTACCTGATATCTGATGTACCCTGCACTGCACATAAAATTGTCAAACTTCTTGTACCACTGTCTAGAAGCCTGCTTCAGGCCATACAAGCTATTCTTCAGTCTGCAAACTAAACCTTCCTTTTCCTATATTATAAACCCCTCAGGTTGGTACATGTAGATACCTTCTTCAAGGTTTCCATGAAGTAAAATTGTCTTCACATCTAACTGCTCAAGAAATAAATCTTCAGTAGCGACCATAGCCAGCACTAACCTGATGGTTGTAATATTCACCACAGGAGAAAAAATCTCAAAGTAGTCAATACCATGTTTTTGCTGAAAGTCTTTTACAACAAGCTTGGTCTTGTACCTCTTACTGCTATCATGCCTAGTTTTCACCTGGTACACCCATTTGTTGTGCAATGCCTTTTTCCTTGATGGAAGTTCTGTTATCTCCCATGTTTGATTCCCCAACAAGAAATCCATCTCATCCTTCATGGCTAGCTCTCACTTTCTAGAATTCTTCTCTTGCAAAGTTTCCTCATAACTCTGTGGTTCTCCGCCATTTGTCAATAGAATGTAATTCAAAGTAGATGAGAAACGATGAGAGGGACGAATAGTCATAACTGACCTACGAACTACAGCTGCAGGAGTAGATGACTCTGGATCTGACTGCAGAATAATAGGAATGGGTGCACCGGACCCACTCTCCCGTCACTCATATCTTTGCATTGCACTGTGGCCTCTGGTAGGTCATCCAAACTCATGAACTCGGACTCCTGAAGAGCTACTTTAGCAACTGTACTGGACTTGTCCTCATACAGAATCTTCTCATTGAATATCACATTCCTGCTTCTTATAATCTTTTGACCATAATCATCCCAGAAACGATAGCTAAATGCCTCGTCTCTATAGCCAATGAGGAACCACTAGGGAAGTAAATCAGAGAGACTGGCCAAACCCAGCCAAGCCTAACGGCCCTCCTATAAAAGGAGTCATGGGCCTCTGCAGAATACTAGACCCATGAGCAAAACCCACCCATGAAGCAACTCACATGTGGGGAAAGAGGATAGTAGGGGCAGATGGGACTCGTCGCCTTGACACCACCCTGATGACACCTTACTCTTTGGAACTTGTGCAGGCAAATGAACGAAAAATATGGAGAACCCTTGAGCTCTTGACAGCAGGCATGGAGGGGCTTAACAGGGAACGTCTGTACGATAAAATGAGTCAGGAAGCTATGCCGCTTTAATGGCACCACTCCCCAGAAGCCACGCCGCATTAAAAGATTTTATCTAAGCAAACAATTGAAGTGACATGGACTCCTTGAAGCCAGGTGTGAACTGTCCCGACCCATGTACGAAAGACTCTATCTGATTCCTCTAGGCTCATGTACAAACTACTAAAGAGCTATATTGACTTTAGCATTGGAGACTCTTCGTCTTCTACCAAGCCCCCCCCCCCCCCCCCACTCTCCATGTTTTCTCAATTGTGCTAGTGAAAGACTCAAGACTCAAGTTGTTGAAACCCAACCTAAAGGCGTACAAAACACGACACTAACAAGATGCATAGAGATCATTTTCAATTTTGCCTAAATAAGATGGCTTAATTTAGAAAATAATAATAATAATACATACAGGTTTCAAAACCTATAATGTTATCCATGTAAATAATATGAATTCGGTATGGTATCATCAAACAAAGTCGAGAAGATTTCAATCTAAAAGGATGCAGCAAAAAGAGGATATGTTACATTTGAATTTTGATGTGATCTCAGATAATCTGTAAATAGTAATAAAAAAGTATCGAATAGTAATAAAAAAGTACTAAATAGTTTATAAATAATAATAAAATATTGATAATTAATAATAAAGTAATTTCAAATTACTCCATTTATCAAACACAACCTTGAAACATCGAGCTGGGGAATATAGCCCATGTTAAAGTAGGTAGTACGTACTGCTGTTTTGGGCAGGGGTGTAATGGGTCACATTTTGGACATTTTTTAGAACCGAACTGGTATATACCGATTTTGAAATTTTAAGAACCGATACCGGATCGATTCATAGTTCATTATCAAAATCGAAACTTTCGATTTGGTTTTTCCAATTTTAAGGATTATCCGTGTTAGTAATAATATGTTTACATATACTAAACTATTAGTCTATTTATATTATAGTATAAATATATTATTTTATAAAAATTAACATATACTAGTATAGTATTGAATTTAACTATAGTCTATATAAGTTCAAGACTTTTTATATGGATATATATGATCATATGTGTAAAACTAAATTTATAAAAAATATATATTATAATTTGTTATGCCAAATATATATATCAAAACGAAGTTTATATTAATAACTTAATATTAATGTTTACATTATAAGATTAAAATTTATATGTTATATTAAAAATTATAAAATTACTTTTATGCTATGCTACATGTCATATTAATTAGTAATTTAATATATAATATATATAATATAATATAAAAAATTATAAATATATATACAGATCCAATTTAGTTTAATCGATTTTTTAAATATAAAAATTGATATTACATTAATTTAGAGTAATTTAATTCTTAAGAACCGTAACACATTCCTTAAACACCGGATGGCCTAGTTAATTCAATTTTCTTATTTGTTTTTCTTATTTTTTCCACTCTTGTTTTGAGTTAGGTGAGAGTTTGAGACCGAGAGCTTTGAGAGCAAGCTAGCTCGCTGCTAGTCTCACTTTTTGTCATAGAATAAATTATTGTACGTCATGAAGCTGAATGATTCAGCTGGCAATTTTATCAAACAAGAAGAGCACATCACGGGCACTACTGCGGTTACATAACAACCGAATATTCCAGCCTCTGCAATTATACAACAGATTCACAATTATTCTAGATTGTACGGTAGAGAAATCAATTGCAAGTTTCTCTCAAGTTATTTGTAAATAACCGTATTCTTTTCCTGTATAAATGCACGGCCTGAAGGCCTCAATGAATAGAGAAGTTTTTATCATTTGTTGCGTTCCTCTAACATGGTATCAGAGCCAAACGACTAAAAGTCCCTCTACATCCATGGCGCCGTCTTCTTCTCCCCCAACCCTCTCATCCTTCTCTCACATTATTATAACCAAATTAACCAATGAGAATTTTCTTCTATGGAAGGTTCAAATCTCCGCTTATCTCTGTGGGAAAGATCTATTTTCCCACGTTGATGGTTCTTTGCCTCCTCCCCCTCAGTTTCTTGTTGCATCTTCCGATACCCCACCCGAACCCAACCCTGCTTTCTTGACCTGGCAACGCACTGATCAGCTTGTTCTAAGTGTGCTCTTCACCTCACTTTCAGATTCAATCCTAGGTCATGTTCTCTACTCTACTACTGTTGCTTCTCTCTGGTCATCCCTGGCCTCCATGTTCGCTTCCCATTCTCAACCTAAGGAGTTCCAGATTCGGTTTCAACTCACCAATCTCTCCAAATGTGAACAATCAATCTCAGACTACTTTGGGAAGGTACGTTCACTTGTGGACTCTCTTGCTGCCACTGGAAGTACTCTTCCAAACAAAGAAGTTGTGACCTACCTGCTTAATGGGTTAGGTCCTTCCTTTGAGGCATTTACCACCTTAATCGCTACTCGAGCTGATCCTCTTACATCTCATAAATTATTTCAACTGTTGCTTATCCATGAAACTCGCATCTCTCACCAAACACGGAGTTTTATCTCCTCTATTGAGCCCTCTGTGAATTTCAGCTCCTCTGGTCAACAAAGTCGTGGAAATTATCGTGGTGGCCGCCAAGGATGTGGTCGAGGCCGTTACTCTAGTAACAATCATGGGGGACGCTCATTCTCTCCCTCGCCATCACCACAGTCTGTGTACAACAATCAACGCCCCACCTCTCAAGTCTGCAACAAGTCTGGCCACGTTGCTCTGCAGTGCAGATACCGCTTTGACCATGCTTATAAACTCGAAGCCCTATCATCCTTCTCAGCTCACTACACTACTCTGAGTTCAATAGCTGATACTGCTTGGTACCCTGATTCTGGCACCACACACCACATCACCAACGATCTCAATAATTTGAATATTTCATCTGAACCTTACTGGTAGTGACTCAATACGGGTTGGAGACGGTACAGGCATCCTGATTCAAAATTGTGGTGACTCTTCTTTTTCTTTACACAACACTTCATTTAATCTTAAAAATCTTCTACATGTTCCTGTTATCACCAAAAACCTGGTTTCTGTTCTTCGTTTCTGCATCGACAACTCTTGTTATTTTGAATTTCACTCATCTCACTTTTCTGTGAAGGACAACAAGACGAGAACAATCCTCCTCACCGGGCCAACTCTGCTCCAGTAGCTTCAAGCCCCTCCTCTCATCTTGGTGAACAGACCAATAAAGCCCAATGGCATAGACGGCTTGGCCATCCCTCTTTGGGCCTAGTTTCTAGCATATTACATCAATACTGCTTACCCACAATTCCAAATGACTTAGTTTTCTTTTGTACCGAATGTCCTCTTGCAAAGGCTCACCAGTTACCTTTTAGTTCTAATCGAACTAATTGTACTAAGCCCCTTCAATTATTATGTGCTGATGTCTGGGGCCCAGCACCCCATATTTCAAGACTTGGGTTTAAATATTATCTCTCTTTTGTGGATTAATCCACATGTTATACTTGGTTCTTCCTTCTAAAATTAAAATCTGACATTGCAAATATTTTCACTACTTTTCTTCCATATCTTGAACAGTTATTTAATACCAAACTCCTAGTACTTCAAACAGATGGTGGTGGGGAATTTAAACCTCTCAACTCAATTTGTAACAAGTTTGGTATTACTCACCATTTCTCTTGCCCACATACACATCAACAAAATGGACTCATAGAGTGCAAACATAGACATATAGTTGAAACTGGGCTTGCACTCTCAGCCCAGTCATCATTACCTTTCTCTTATTGGGCCGATGCATTTGAAACCGCTATTTTTCTTATTAATCTTCTTCCTTCACCAATTACCAAAAACAAATCTCCACATTTTCTTGTTTATCACACCAAATCTGATTACAACTTTCTAAAAGTTTTTGGTTGTGAGTGTTGGCCCAATCTCAGACCCTATTTTCATAATAAACTCAATTTCAGGTCTGTTTCATGTGTCTTCTTAGGCTATAGCACATCTCATAAAGGTTAAAAGTGTTTAGATTTACAAAAGAATAGGCTATACATTTCAAGGGATGTTATTTTCAATGAAGCCTCATTTTCATTCTCAAAAACACGGCCTAGTTCAAATCCTTCACACCCCACATCAAAAACCGTTGCTCTACCATTACTCACCCCGTCCATTCTCGGCCCAGGACCCAACCCAATCTTCACAGCCCAAAACCCCACTCCCCTGTCTTCAACCTTTCGACTTAGACCCTCACCTGTTTCTCAAAATATTCCTTCTACTGAGTGTCTCCCCTCCTCCAGCTTATCTCCATCACCTCAACCTTCCTCTCTTCTTGTTCCACCTTGCTCACCAGTCATAACTCGCTCACACACAAACTCTCCCAGACCACGAGTTTTTATGGATGGCACTGTTACGTATCCTTCTCATCTTGTTTTACTACCTGTATAAATGTTCCTGATGATCCTTCAAGCTTTTCTATGGTTTCAAAATTTGCAGAATGGTGTGCTGTGATGAAACAAGAATTCTCGACTTTAAAATAGAATCAAACATGGAGCTTAGTTCCTCCAACTCCCACTGCCAATATTCTTGGTTGTTGCTGGGTTTATCGGACCAAGACCAAGGTTGATGGTTCCTTTGAGAGAGGAAATGCACGACTGGTAGCAAAAGGCTATCACCAGCTCCATTGCTTGGACTACACTGAGACTTTTAGTCTAGTGGTCAGGCCTTAGATAGTTCGACTTATAATCTCCATTGCTATCACGCAAGCTTGGCCTCTCAGACCACTAAACATATAGAATGCCTTTCTGCATGGTTCCCTAATAGATGGAGTCTACATGCAGCAACCTCAAGGATTTTCTTATCCAACATGTCCAAACTTCATCTGCAAATTACACAAAGCCATCTACGAGTTAATGCAAGCTCCAAGAGCATGGTTTGCTCAACTTAGCTCCTGGTTACTTGACTTTGGCTTTACCTCTTCAAAGGCTAACCCTTCTCTATTTATCTTAACTCACTCTAATGTGCAAATTTATATTTTAGTGTATGTAGATGACATTGTCATCACCTCATCACATCAGTCTGCCATTGATCATCTCACAGCAGCCTTGGGACAAGCCTTTCCAGTCAAAGATCTCAATGCTCTTTCCTTCTTTCTTGGCATTGAAGTTGACCATACCAACACTGGTTTAATTATTTCCCAATGGAAGTACATTAAGCAACTTCTCACCCGCTGCAAGATGATCTATGCTAAGCCAATCATGTCACCCATGGCAGCCAATCTCAAGCTCTCTAAATTTGACTCCCCAGATTTTGAAGATCCCACTCTTTATCAAAATGTTGTTGGAGGGCTCCAATACTTGTCTATTACAAGGCCAAACATTTTCTTTACTGTCAACAAGGTGTGCCAATTTATGCACACTCCAAAAACCTCTCATTGGACTGCAGTCAAGCGTATACTACGCTATCTCAAGTCAACCATCAACCATGGCTTACTGTTTACATCTCAGAACACCTTCAAGCTCTAACCATACACTGATGCGGATTGGGGGGCTGTCCTGATGATCGAAAGTCAACTTGTGGGTTTTGTGTGTACTTAGGTAATCACCTAACATCTTAGAGCTGAAAGAAGCAAAGTATTGTCACTCAATTTTCAACAGAGGCTGAATATAAATCACTGGCCTCCTCGGCAGCTGAAGTTATCTGGTTTCAAACTGTGCTTCGTGAACTTGGTGTTTCTCTTCCAACAGCTCCCATCTTGTGGTGCGATAACATTGGGGCTACATACTTGTTGACCAACCCTGTTTATCATTTCAAAACCAAGCGCATCGATTTAGACTTCCACTTTGTAAGAGATAGAGTTGTAGCCAATTCCTTCCAAGTTTCCTTCTGCAGCTCAAAAGGCCAGATAGCAGACCTCCTCACAAAGCCTATTGTTGGTGATCGTTTCCTTTGCTTTAAGACGAGTCCTTATGTGGTTGATACCCCCTTGACTCGAGGGGGTGTATTAAGCTGAATGATTCAACTAGTAATTTTATCAAACAAGAAGAGGACATCACAAGCACTACTACGGTTACATAACAACCGAATATTCCAACCTCTGCAATTATACAATAGATTCACAATTATTCTAGATTGTACAGTAGAAAAATCAGTTGTAAGTTTCTCTCAAGTTATTTGTAAATAATGATATTCTTTTCTTGTATAAATGCATGGCCTGAAGACCTCAATGAATAGAGAAGTTAAATTATCATTTTCTGTGTTCCTCTAACGATGTTGACTAACCTCTAACTACAAGTACGAAGGAAAATGCGATAAATTATTTCAGTACCATAGTTTGAGGAAGATTATGTCATTAATACTTTAGGATTTGAGTCATGGTGAGGAGGACCACATCTTTGTAGCTAGGAATCTAGGATACATAAGCTAGCCTTTGAGAAGTCCGATATATTTGGGAAGTTGTGATCCTTGTGAAACCTATAAAGGATATACATCTATATACATACATACATACATATATATTTATATTATCTTGTCAAAAAATAGAGTTTGGGGGAAAAGAATAAATAATGCGGAGGAAAAATGAAACATTTATTGCCTTAACGATAAGGAACATTGCCTTAATTAATAAACAAGTATTATTTTATCGAGAAATGCTTCTTGCAACCGATATGTGCAACCTGCAGAAAATCTCCTCGTCATTAATAAAACATTGTATTTCATTTTTACATTAGAAGAAGAAAAAGTAAAAGAGAAACGTTAGATCCATGGCATTGTAGGCGCACAAAAAGATAAAGAGGGGAAACAGTAGTTGGTCTCCTCTCTTTTTGGTGGATTTTTCTCTTCTTTTTTTTTTTTAATTGAAGAAATGAAATAAAGTAAAGAAAAACATTCGGTTACACTGCAATTTTCATGACCGGTTACAGTTAGCAGAATTGAATTTTATCAGCTAGCTAGATATAATACCGTTTATTTTTTACTTTTTTTTTTTAAATTGCGTATTTAACAATTCTATTCATTATTCTTATAATACATATTATATTTTTTTATTCATACTAAATTAAAGTAATCATCATTTATACACTACATATTTATTAAAAATAAATAAATATAAACCGGCTCCTTCGACATCAAACCAGCTTGTCGTTATCATGATGATCGTTCTGCACTTATTGTACACATTTTTTTAGTACATGAGATCAATGCATATATATGTAGCTGAAAGAATGATCAAAATAGTCGAGACAGCTAGCCCCATTATTAGTATTCCTATCCAAACATATCCCGTTAAGGGATTTAATTAGGTTAATTTAGACTGATCATCAGAATTTATCTCGGAGCCATGCAATGTATCTTTAGAAACAAAGAGTCAGTCCAAGCACTCAGACTCAGTCAGAGGAGCCATAAGTACTTGAAAATCCTCCGAGCCATGTAGTTCTGTTTCTTTAGAAACCAAGAGGGCATGATCAATAGATGTTGGTGAAGAATGGACTTTATCACAGGTAGTGCTGCTGCTACTACAACCCTCATTATTAATGCAAACAATCTTTCTAACCTCCCACTATTCATCCACACTTCACACTCTACATTTTTTTAATTTTTTTTAAATTTTTTTATTAAATAAATTATATATGAATAGTGAATAAAAAATTTAAAATAGTTTAAAAAATTAAATTAAAAAAAAATTAAAAAAAATATTAAAAAATATGGAGTGTGGAGTGTGGGTGAATAGTAAGAGATTGTGTAGCAAAACCCTTATTAATGTTATTGTTTTCAAAACATGAAGATAGCTCCGAGAAATCTGTGTTGACCAGAAACCCTGACAAGAAACTTTTGTCAAACTCAAAATCATCCATCATGAAGTCGGATATATTATTTTCTTCCAAATTGCATTTTGAAAATTCAACTGTCATGTCGTGATTCTCATCAAGAACTAAAAAGGAATATTCAACGATGACTAGATTGGTGTGATCAAACTAGGACTGTTCATCCGGGCTGGATTTTTTTTTCGGCCCGGTCCGAAACACGGAAAATCGAATTTCGGTTCTGAGTTCCGGCCCCGATTTGTTCCGGGCTGGAACTCGGGTTACAAAACCCGGGTACACCTGGTCCGGGTACCGGGTTTAAAAGCTGAAACCCGGAACCCGATTTTTTTTTTAATTTTTTTTAAAATGTTTGGATGTTGGAATATATAATATATATATATATATATATATATAATATTTTATGTACATACAAAAGTCTTTATTGTTTTACCAAACCATTTCAAAATGGTCTCGAAAATTTTCGCATGCAGTAGTTTTTAGCATTATTTGGTCAAAACAGATCACGAAAGCCGAAAGGCGTAGCCCAGCTTTATCGCATAATTATCAGAGATGATAATTGCCCATGGACATGACATCCAGCTTCTACAGACTACCTACTGAAATTGCTTATTAGCCCAGAAACTACCACATCAATCTAGTTACGTAAAATGAATCCAAAATTACTAAATATATCAATATCAAAATCAATAACAAAAAGCATTCAAATATCAAAACATTCAATTGAAGGATTAGAAAAAAAAAAAAAAAAAAACCGGGTTTCGGGTTATAAATCCGGGTTCTAGATTTTAAACCCGGATTCATTCGGGTTCCGGCCCGGGTCTGACCTGGCCTAACCCGGTCTGGGTTCCAGCCCGAGTTTGAAACCTGGATTCCGGTCCGGATATACCCGGGTTGGAACCCGGATGAACAACCCTAGATCAAACTGCTGCTGCTGATGATGATCGGGAGGTTTCTGTGGCCTCGAGGTACTGATCGGGATAACTTTGGTGCACCTTGTTGCCTTTGTACGTATCACGGTACATGAATAGGAATTCGGGCTCATCCACCCACATGGCTTCAAATCTGAACAGCTTCTGGATAAAACAGTGTCTATTAGTCTCATGTTGCTTTAGGATGATGGGCACATGATCTGAGTAGGGAGCCACACTATGGTAAACTTCAGCCATAGGATTCAGCCGCTTCCAATGTGTATTAGCAAGGAAACGATCAAGTCTTGCACAGATACTAAACTGCATTTCCCGACCATTCCACCAAGTGAATTGATTACCATTAAACCCCAAATCCAGCATCTCACAATCATCAACCATTTCTCTAAATGCCCTCATTTGGCCTTCGGCTCTAACTCTCCCACCACACTTCTCATTGGTACTTAAAATCTCATTAAAATCCCCCATCATCAGCCACCCTTTACCTGCAACAACTGGTAAAGAACTAAGGATGTCGCATGTTACCTGTCTTCGTGTAGCCTCAGGATGACCATAAACACCAGTCAAAAACCAATCAACCTCAGCTTGGTCACTACTCCCCACCTTAGTAACCAAAGCATGAATATGAAACTTTGAGTAATTAATGATGCTAAGTCAGAAATTTTTATTCCAAAACAAAGCTAAACCCCCACTTCTTCCTTCACTACTCACTGCCAGACAATTATCAAAACCTAAACTATATTTATATTTCTCCATTATTTTCGCTTGTAGGCGAGTTTCTTTAAGAAATAAAATATCGGGACCTTCTCTTCGGATTAAATCTTGAAGCACTCGAATTCCCAGTGGGTTCCCAAGCCCACGGGAATTCCAACTGAGAAGAATCATTGCTTCTGGCAGGGTTGTGTAACAGCCACTGCCGATCTCATAATTTCACGCAACACTCTAGCATCCTCCTCTATAACAACATCAGAATTATTCAGACGTAATTTACCTTTTTTCCCAGACTTTATTACAAACGATTCGATATTCTCTTTGTTCCAGTTGCGTTTCTTTTGCAAAGGCAAACTCGGAGGGACAGAAGTATTACCAGGATCACTTGCTCTCCTCTTCCATGTTGCTTTCTGCATTGGGCCAGGGGCTATCGGCAAAAATTCCTGGGTTACTTTCGCGCCCATACCTCTATGAACATGCTAGGAATAAAATTTTTTGATTGACCCCTTATGGCCCACCACAAAGTCCCTCTCAGATTGCATGACCAGCTTGGGCGCACTATCTCTTTGGCCCTCCATATTGACCGACTCTTTACACTCGTTCTCCATCATGTCCGCAGCGTTTGTCTCCTTAGTTGCCTTCAGCAATGGCCCACGCGGAGCCTCTCCACTCACAGACTGTATCGCTCCTGTAGCATCACCCTCCTCGCATCTGCCATTGTGAGTTTCAGCTAGAGGCTCTCCCTGCCCAGAACTGTCGATTGGTGCCGGAAACATAATCTTCAAACCATGCTTCTGCTGTATCGCGACTTGGGACTCCATCGGGGTTGTAGGTGTAGATCGCATCGGCATTCCTCCACACAGACCCGTATCACCTTTCTTCTCCTCATTCCGACTCTGAGCTTCACTATGGCCGGATCCCCCATACCTGTACTAGTTTCCCGCTGGTTCACGTCGTTTTCATTCTCTAAAGTCAGGTCGTAGCCATCCTCCAAATTGAGTAGTTAGTTCCTGAGTTTGGTTCGAACATTTCTCTGCAATATGTAAGATTCGGCCACAATGAAAGCAGAAACGTGGAAGCTTTTCATACTTAATAGGGATCCAATACTTCACCCCCTGCAGAGTAATGGTTCTCCTGTGAGCTAGGGGCTTATAAAGGTCCAACCTGATTTTCACTCTCAAATAACAGCCCCATCCTACCTCATCATCCTCCACATCCACATCTTCAATAGCTCCTATCGTAGTTCCCAATTGAACGCCACATTCCCGATTCATTCCCACTAGGCGCATGTTGTGAAATTGAATCCAAAAAGAAGCGAAATCAAATTTCATGTTGTTGGGCTGAGTAAAACCTTGAAACTCATCGATAACTAATAAACTCCCATCAAAGGACCATGGTCGCCCATCAAGAATTCTATTCTTGTCAGCATGAGTTTCAAAAGTAAGGATGAACACGTTTTCACACACTTCCTTAAGTATTGCAAGTTTACTGAGTCTCCATATTTTTGCCATCATTTTCTCTACCACGATGCTAGTAAGATGGCGATCTGAACAAATCTTACCAATTAGACAACTCTCACCTTTCTTTTGAACCTCTGATATCGCACCATCCTCGACGATAATTTCACTTCCCTCTTCCTCACTCAAATGTAGATTCCCCCACATCTCCTGCAGATTCTCCATCTCAATCACTAAGCTCGCTAACAACCATCCACTGTTGCTGGTACAACACCAGTAGGGAATAGGGCACACCACCTCAGTTCCTCCTTAGAGAGAAAAGAGGGGTCGACTCATCCACAAAACCTCCTAAAACTAATTTTAAATCTTCTAATTAGTTACAAGTAATCTACTGTAGCTTTATGGACAACATGGTTTATTTAGTGCTTTACATGTTAATTTCCTGACATTACTTTGTGTGCTGCCATGTATTTCTCACATGATTTCTTGCTTTTTTGTGACTACACTTTCCTCCTTTTTATTCTTGCTTTTCTTCTTCCTTTGGCTGTTGCTTTTCACTTCTCTTTTTCTGCAGTGTGCTTTACTTCAACTTTTTCTACTGCATGCATTTCTCGGTCATTGCAGGGTACTTCATGTTTGCTTTTGTTGCTACATATGTTCCCTCATGTGTTGTAGCTTTGTTGCTCAGTGTCCTCATGTCTTTGTTGCTTGCATTCATTCTTCTCATTATGTTTTATTTCGTGAGACTCCCCCTCAAGATGGACATAGATGTTTAGGATTCCCATCTTGGACAATAAAAAATGAAAAACAAAAGATGATAAAGCCTTAGTGAAAATGTCTGCCAATTGGAACTTTGAAGCAATATGGACAGGAGTGATTACTCTAGCTAGGACCTTTTCTCGAATAAAGTGGCATTCCAGATCTATGTATTTAGTTCTTTCATGGAAGATAGGATTCATTGTGATGTGAATGGCTACTTGGTTATCACAAAATAGGAGAGCATATTGTTCATGGTTGATGTTGAATTCTTTTAACATACCAAGAAGCCATACAATTTCACATCTTGTTGTAGCCAATGCCCTATATTCTGTCTCAGCTGAAGAGCTAGAGATAGTAACTTGTTTCTTTGATTTCCAACTTACCAATGAGTCTCCAAAAGCCTGTGACAGATCTCCTAGTTTCGGGGCAAGCAGCCCAATCAGAGTCACTATATGCCTTTAGGTGTAAAGGTGATCTTTATGATAAGAAGATACCCTGACCTATGGACCTTTTGAGATATCTGAGAACTCTATAGGCTGAGTGCATATGAGTTTGTGAAGGCTTGTCCATAAATTGACTTAGAACATTCACAGCATAAGTGATGTCTGGCCTAGTAATCGTTAAATAAATGAGCCTTCCATTGAGCCTTCTGAAGGCTGTGTGGTCTTGCAGAATCTCATTAGTGGTGTGGCTCAACTTGTGGTTCAATTTAATAGGTGTGGAGACAGCTTTAGTGCCAAGTAAACCTGCATCTTCCAATATTTTGAGAGTGTACTTCCTTTGACAAATATTAATTCTAGAAGATGACTTTGCAACCTCTAAGCCTAGGAAATATTTGAGGGGTTCAAGGTCTTTGAGTGAATGAATTTCATCTTGAGAATCACCTCTCACTATGATATCATCCACATACACTAGGAGTGCTGTGAACCCCTTTTGACTAACTTTAGTGAATAAAGAATAGTCAGACTTAGATTGCTGAAATCCAATAGAAGTAAGTGAGCTAAAAAACTTTGAGAACTATTGCCTTTATGCTTGTTTAAGTCCATAGAGGGACTTATTCAATTTGCATACTAATTTTTCCCCCTGAATCTGCTCTCTATGAATGTTATAACCTGGTGGGATTTCCATATAAATTTCCTCATTGAGATCCCCATGTAAGAAGGCATTATGAACATCCATTTGAGATAAAAACCAGTTGTGAATAGATGCTAATGCAAGAAAGACATGAATTGTGGTGAGTTTGGCCACTGGACTGAATGTTTCTTGAAAATCAAAACCTTCTCTTTGAGGATACCCCTTGGCCACAAGTCTAGCTTTGTGTCTTTCAAAAGAACTATCAGATTTAAGTTTTACTTTGTAGACATATTTACAACCTATGGTAGTTTTGTTGGGGGGAGGGAGGTAATAGTCCAAGTATTATTTTCCTCTAAGGCACTAAGTTCAGCTTGCATTGCATCTTGCCAATGTTTAAATTTCACAGCTTCACTATAGGTGTGAGGTTCAGCGAATAAAGAGGGGGAAACATAGAAGGATTGGTGAGATGGGGAGAGGTGTTTGTAGGCGAGGTGATGATTGAGTGGATGAAATGTGGAGGATGGAGAGGATGCAGTGAGAGGTAGGGATTCTGCTATCTGACAATGGTATTGTTGGAGATAGGCAGGTTGATGCCTATCTCTGGTGGACCTTTGAGGAGGTGGATCAGGAGTTGATGTGGCATAGGGCTCATCAAGATGAGATGAAAGAAGAGGTGGATCAAAGGAGGTAGTTGGCAGAGGTGTTTCAAGAGGAGGTGTTTGAGATTGGAGAGGAGAATTGGATGTGGTAGTTTGCAGGTCATCAAAAGGAGGAGAAAAGTGGCTATCTGGTGGTGGAGGGGGTAAAACCAGATTACGAGGGAAGAATGAGTGAATGTCTGAAGAGGAATGAGAGGAGGGAGTGGACGTTGAAGAGTGGAATGGGAAAACATATTCATGGAAGATCACATTCCTAGAAATAAAGGTGGAATGAGTCTCTATGTCATAGAGCTTGTAACCTTTGATGTTTGCAGGATATCCTAGGAAAATGCAAGGTCTGGCTCGAGGTTCAAACTTGGTCGTGTGGTGCTTAGGAGTGCTAGCATAACTTAAGCAGCCAAAGACTCAAAGATGAGCATATAAGGGTGGTGAGGAAAATAGCCTTTCATAGGGAGATTGGTTAGAAAGAAGGGGTGTAGGAATTCTATTGATGATGTATGATGTAGTTAAGATGGCATCCCCCTAAAAAGGAATAGGTAAACCATCTTGAAAAAGAAGTGCTTTGGCAACATTCAAGAGGTGTTGGTGTTTCCTCTCAACAACACAATTCTGTTGAGGGGTATACACACATGTTTTTTAGTGAATGATGCCATGATTTTTATAAAAGTCAATCATCTTGAATTCAAGGCCATTATCAGTTCTGATTTTCTTAACTTTACTATCGAATTGAGTGTTTATGAGCTGAAAGAAAGACTGTAGGATAGGTCTTGTGTCTGACTTTAGTTTCATTAAAAACACCCAAGTGATTCTTGAATAATCATCCACAATGGTTAAGAAGTAATGAAAGTCTTGAATTGATACTTGAAAATATGGGCCCCATATATGACAATGAATTAAGTCAAAGGGAAATGAACTAGTGGATACACTTGGAAGAAAGGAAACATGTTTATGCTTAGCCAAAGGACAGATTTTACATTGAGATAGATCCTTGGACTTTACATTAGGAACAAGAGAATGAATTAAATTCATTCTTTGTGAAGATAAATGCCCTAATCTAAAGTGCCATAGATCAAAATCTTTTTGTATAGCTGCTTGGTTGACTCGAGCTTGATTGGGAAAAGTTAAAGAGGGGTTGATGTTGCTATCATGAGAAGGAGGCAGTAGATAATAAGGGCCAACATGAACCTTGGCAAATCCAATCGTCATCCATGAAGAGAAGACTTGAATGAAGTAAAGATCTTTTACGAAAAACATACATGTATTTGGTTTTTGAGTTAGTTTGCTAACTGAAATGAGGTTGAAAGTGAATGAGGGCACACATAGGACATCAGTTAGTGATAGTGAATCTGATAACTTAACAGTGCCAATATGTGTGACTTGAGCCCTTGTACCATTTGGGAGTTGCACAAAGGCTTGTATGCATGAAGAAGGACTATCAAAGAAGGAGGTGGAATGCACCATGTGATCTGTGGCTCCTGTGTCCATGATCTATGGTATGTTATAGATATCAGAGTGCATATGTTGGGAAGATGAATTTTGTTTGCATTGATTTAGAGTATTGGGATGAGAGTAGTCAGCAGGTATGGAAAGAGTGGAAAGGCAGTGATGATTACCTGCTAAGTTTGAATATGGTGTGGCCGAGGCGCTGGTTTTAGTAGGGTCTGGTTTGGCAAGAGCTAGTGTTGGCAGAATTGGCAGATGCTTCATGTCTTGAGGCAATAATCTGAGCAGCAACCTGATTTGCAGAATAAGGCGCAGCAGAAGTGTTCCCAATTATTGGTTTAGTAAATTTGAAATTTGGTGGGAATCCCACTAACTTGTAGCATTTTTCCTTGGTATGTCCAACCTTACCACAATGGTGGCAAACCAGTTCTGACCTGTCCTTTTTCTTTGAAAAATTTTGGTAGGCAAGTAAGGCAGAAGATTCTGAGGTGGGTAAGCAGTGTTCCTTGCCTTCCTTTGTCTTTCTTTTTGCAAGATTAGTGAAAAGGTTTTATCCAATGAAGGCAAAGGACTTAACAAAATTATTTGTCCCCTTACAGCATCATAACTATCATTTAAGCCCATTAAAAATTTAAACACGTAATCTCCTTGTTGGACTTCACCAACATTTTTCAAGGCATCACAAGTACACTTTCCACATGAACAACATGGATGAGGTCTATAGCTATGCAATTCTTCCCAAATAGCATTAAGTTGTGTGAAGTAATCACCTACAGAGATGTGTCCTTGCACAATGCCACTTAGCTTATGTTGGAGGTGATAGATTCGAGCCTCATTAGTGCAAAACGTTCCTTTAGCTTGTCCCATACCTTCTTGGCTGAAGTCATGAAGAAGACATTGGATGCAATGTCTTTTGAGATAGAGTTTAGAATCCATGCAAGGAGGATGTTGTTGCATCTTAGCCATGAAACATAGGAAGAATCTGATAAGTCAGGGGTGGTGATTGTGCCATCCAGGAAGCCTAATTTGTTTTTTATAGAAATAGAAAGCAGAAATGATCTGCTCCAAGAAATGAAGTTTGAACCAGTTAATAGGGGTAAGACAATGACAGTGTTAGCATTGTCATTGTGATGTAGGAAGAAGGGACTATTTGGATCCTCAAGGGAAGAAGGAGATGAAGAAGAGGAGGAGGTTGTCATGATTTATGAGATGAGGTTGTTTGCAAGTCAATGAAACACAGCAGGAAAAATGTCCTGCTCTAATACCATGTTAAAACATGAATAGGAATTCGAAATGCATAAGCAGTTAAGAGAGAAATCTCATTCTCATTGATCTAAAAAATAATGATACAAAATCTACTACCATTTATACATTACAAAAGCAGAAAGAAAAAGTTCTAAAACTAATTTTAAATCTTTTACTTGATTACAAGTAATCTACTGCAGCTCTATGGACAGCATGGTTTAGGCAGTGCTTTACATGTTGATTTCCTAACATTACTATGTGTGCTGCCATGTATTTCACACATGATCTCTTGCTTTTCTGTGACAACACTTTCTTTCTTTTTCTGTTTGCTTTTCCTTTTCCTTTTGTTGTTGCTTTTCACTTCTCTTTTCCTGCAGTGTGCTTTACTTCAACTTTTTCTGCTGCATGCATTTCTTGGTCATTGCAAGGTACTTCATGTTTGCTTTTGTTGCTGCATATGTTCCCTCATGTGTTGTAGCTTTGTTGCTTAGTATCCTTATGTCTTTTTTGCTTGCATTCATTCTTCTCTTTATGTTTTATTTCGTGACAAAATCATCCATCATGAAGTTGGATAGATTATTTTCTTCCAAATTGCAATTTGAAAATTCAACTGTCATGTCGTGATTCTCATCAAGAACTAAAGAGGGATACTCAACGAAGACTGATTGGTGTGATCAAACTACTGCTGATTATGATCGGGAGGTTCCTGTGGTCCCAAGGTACTGATCGGGATAACTTTGGTGCACCTTGTTGCCTTTGTAAGTATCATGGTACATGAAGCGCCTGTATTTGCTTTTGGTGGCTCCATTACATGAGCTGACGCTCTGGTGGGGTTTGGCTTTTCTTGTGCTTGATTTGACGATGATGATGATCTACGTTTTGATGTGGGGTTGGGGTGACCTAAGAGTACTTTCCTTCCAATGTTGGTGTTCCAGTAATTCTTGATTTCATTGTCCGTTCGTCCAGGAAGCCGCCCAGCTATCAGAGACCATCTGCAACGAGACAGATGAGACAGGACATTCTTATCATCAATCTGCAATTGTCTGTAACCTAAATAATTTTAATTTAACACAAAGACCATTACAAAAACACGAAAACAACGCCACAAAACAAATACCAACGTCTCGATGAAGCTGCCGCCGGAGAAAGACAATTACTTTAGCGAACTTGTCACTTCCAAGTATCTGCCAAACCAAAGAATATTTGACACGAGAATACCAAGATTACAATTTTTTTTCCAAGTGTACAAAAATGATAATAGGACATCAGGTTTCGTTCTTATTGGCAAAATCTGTAATGGTCTGGACAATTGGGAAAGCAGCTGTGTGAAGGCACCGTGTGTATAAGAAGGGAAGAAGCTGTGAAACTGTTAGTTAATTCTGTTAAAGAGTTAATAAGTGCCGTTTATGTTTAATTGTAATAGAAACAATAGGGCTACCAGTCGTTTAGCTAATAAGTGAAATAATTGAAACGCACGTTTTAATATAAGTCTGAAACGATGTCGTGCTGCACCACTGTAACTATATAAACAGAATGAATGAGAAGGAAAGGAACGATGTTATTCAAATTGATTCTCTCTTCTGAATTCTCTCTTTCTTCTCTGTTTCCTACTCTCTTCTGCTCTTACTTAATCTTCTTCTTCCTCAATTCCTTACCTCCTTCTTTCTCAAGATCATATAAGAGTTGGGCCCATTACAGTTGGTATCCAGAGCCATGGCCGAAGGCACACGTTCCTACGCTCAAGTGGTCGATTCTTTAAACCAGCTTCGACAGCAGCATGATCGCCAACAAAAACAGATCGAGGACACCATTGTTGTCTTGGTTCAATAGCAAGAAACAGCGAGACTTGATCGAGAAAACCAAGATAAAAGATTTACAGAAATTTTACAGCAAATTTCAAAAATTTCCTTAAATGGTTCCGTGGGCCATGAGGAGTTTGCAAGAAATGTAAATGACACACACGGAAGTGGGGACGACACACACTTTCGAGAACTAGGTGACAAAACCATCCTAAAGGGAATCAAGATTGAGTTCCCCAGATTTTTTGGGAAGGATCCTTCGGCTTGGGTGTATCGGGCTAATCAATATTTCCTATACCACCAAGTGCCACCAGGACAAAGAATCTTTATTGCCTCCTTCCACATGGATGATGAGGCATTGATATGGTTTCAAGATGCAAGTGAAGCAGGAGTATTCCATTCTTGGGAGGATCTGACCCAAGCAATTCAAGTAAGGTTTGGTTCATCCCCTTACGATGACCCAATGGAATCCCTCACACGGCTGAAGCAAGTAGGATCTGTCACAACGTATAAAACAAAATTTGAGTTAATCTCAAATCGAGTTAGAGGCATCTCCGAAAAGAATAAATTGAGTTGCTTTTTAAGCGGCTTAAAAGATGAAGTAAGGCTGCCTGTCAGGATGTTAAGTCCCAAGAATTTGAATGATGCCTTTGGGCTTGCCAAGATTCAGGAGCAGTATGTTGCGAGCACAAGAAGACCATGGAGAAACAATTTCTTTGACTCAACAGCTCAGTCACAGAGACCAACTCAAACCCCTTCAATTTTGGGACCCCCTCCAAGTAATCCCAAGGGGCAATATGGCCCTAAACTCCCTTACCAGAGGTTAACCGATGCTCAGATGCAAGATCAAAGGAAAAAGGGGCTTTGCTTCTTTTGTGAGGACAAATGGCAGCAAGGGCATAAATGTTCTAAGCCAAGATTGTATATCTTGGAGAGCATGGACTTGTCTCAGTTAGAACCATTAAAGCCCGAGGAAGATTTTGTCCCTCCCTTAGCTATAACTGACAAAGACATGCACGATACAGCCACAATGGCCTCCATTTCTGTGCAGGCTCTACTGGGAACTCCTAGCTTAAAGACCATGAGGGTTTGGGGTCAGCTAAAGAAGAGAAGGGTTACAATTTTAATAGACACTGGCAGTACCCACAACTTTGTGGATACTACAGTGGCAAAGAAATGTGGCCTGCTAATTCATGATGTTGTTCCTATGCCAGTCAAGATTGCAAATGGTGACATGATCAATAGTATGGGTCGATGTGAAGGGGTGGCTTTACATATTCAAGGCACAACCTTTGACACTGAGTTGCTGACTTTGGACCTAGGTGGTTGTGATGTGGTCTTGGGGATCCAATGGTTGCTGTCTTTAGGTCCCATTTTATGGGACTTTGGTAAGCTTCACATGCAATTTACTTATAAGGGCAACCTGATTTTTTTGAAGGGCTTAGCTTCTACTTCTAGCCATTTAGTTGATGACATTGAACTTGATATACTCTCCTCAGTAGAACATAAAGGCCTATTTTTGCAAATCACACCTATTCAATTTCAAGAAATTATTCCTAAGATACCCCAGGAAATCTCACACTTGTTGGACAGATTCAAAAGGGTTTTTGAGGAGCCTAAAGGCCTTCCCCCTCAAAGGTCTCATGACCACCAAATTATCCTAAAACCAGGCACAACACCAGTGAGTGTAAGACCCTATAGATATCCGTTTTACCAAAAGACTGAAATTGAAAAAATAGTTACAGAATTATTACAATCTGGTGTCATAAGGCCCAGTCAATCTCCTTTCTCTTCACCTGTACTCTTGGTAAGAAAAGGAGATGGTTCTTGGCGCATGTGTATAGACTATAGAGTCCTTAATGAAGCAACAGTCAAAGCAAAGTACCCCATACCTGTGGTGGATGAACTACTAGATGAGCTTTTTGAAGCAAGTGTGTTTTCTAAAATTGATCTTCGATCTGGTTACCATCAGATCAAAATGAAGGAAGATGACATCTTAAAAACAGCTTTTAGAACACATGAGGGTCATTATGAGTTCCTTGTAATGCCCTTTGGACTCACCAATGCACCCTCCACATTCCAAGGCCTCATGAATGATGTCTTTAGACCTTTTTTGAGAAAATTTGTCATTGTATTTTTTGATGATATACTGATCTATAGTCGAGATTTTCAGTCACATCTGGACCACTTAGCTTCTGTGTTGCATACTTTGGAAAGCCACCAGTTGTATGCAAAACAATCAAAGTGTCACTTTGCTTATCATGAGATCGAGTACCTGGGGCACCTGATTTCCAAGGAAGGGGTTCGAGCAGATCAAAAGAAACTGGACTCAATGTTAACATGGCCTAGACCAAAGACTGTGAAAGCCTTGAGAGGCTTCCTCGGCTTGACTGGATACTACAGAAAATTTATCAAACATTATGCCATCATAGCTGCCCCACTCACTGCCCTGTTGAAGAAAGAAGCCTTCAAATGGACCACTGAAGCAACCACTGCCTTTGAACACCTTAAACAAGCTGTAACACAACCTCCTGTTTTATCCCTGCCTGATTTTTCTAAACAATTTATAATTGAATGTGATGCGTGTGCTAGTGGTGTAGGAGCTGTTTTAATGCAGGAGCAAAGACCATTGGCCTTTTTAAGCCAAGCTTTGAAAGGAAGAAACCTGCTGCTGTCAACCTATGAAAAAGAATTCCTGGCATTAATTTTGGCAGTCAAGAAATGGAGGCCCTACTTACTTGGAAGCTCTTTCATTGTGAAGACTGATCATCACAGTCTAAAGTACCTGCTGGAACAGAAGATTGGCACCCCTGCTCAACAAAAATGGCTGTCAAAGCTGCTTGGTTATGACTTCTCTGTCGAGTACAAAAAAGGTGTGGACAATAAGGTTGCTGATGCCTTATCCAGGTGCAAATGAAGAAGACTCAGTGTTGCTCACCATAACTGTCCCTAATCCAGTTTGGTTCGAAGAAATCAAGCAAGGCTATCAGGCTGATCAAGTTGTCCAGCAGCAACTTACTCAATTGCAGTTGACTCCCTCAACCAGTGCTGGTTATTCTTGGAAAGGAGGAATTTTATTTAAAAAAGGAAGAATTTACATTCCTAATTCTGCTAAGTTGAAATTAAAAATCTTGCACTTTATCCATGCAAGTCCTAATGCGGGTCATTCAGGCTTCCATAAGTCACTACATCGAGCTAGAACTGATTTCTATTGGCCTGGCATGAAAACTGAGATAAGAAGATTCATCAAGGAATGTGAGACCTGCCAACGCAATAAAGTTGAGAATGTGCTTCCAGCTGGGTTGCTACAACCCTTACCAATTCCTCAACACATTTGGACAGACATTTCAATGGACTTTATAGAGGGATTGCCTGTCTCTAAGGGTTACTCAGTGATAATGGTGGTGGTGGATCGATTGTCTAAATATGCTCATTTTATAGCTCTCAAACATCCCTTCACTGCAGCAAAGGTGGCTTCTGTTTTTATAAATAACATTTTTAAGCTTCATGGAATGCCTAAAAGTATTGTCTCGGATAGAGGCTCTACATTTACAAGCTCTTTTTGGAGAGAGTTTTTCAAGTTACAAGCTGTGAACCTATCCTATTCCTCAGCATACCATCCTCAAAGTGATGGCCAAACTGAGGCTGTCAATAAGTGTTTGGAACACTTTTTGAGGTGTTTTTCTGGTGACAAACCCAACCAGTGGGTTGAATGGTTACCCTTAGCCGAATGGTGGTATAATACCACATTCCATGCTTCTACCAAAACCACTCCATATGAGGCTGTTTATGGTGTTCCACCCACTAAGTTACAAGATTATATTCCAGGCCTCTCACTGAATGAAGCAGTGGAGGAAATCTTAAAAACTCGAGAACAGATTTTAGATACCTTGAGAAGTAATTTGCTGCTAGCACAAGAAAGAATGAAGAATCAATTTGACAAGAAACATACTGAGAGATCCTTTGCCATTGGGGACTGGGTGTTTTTAAGGCTCCAACCATATAGACAAAAGTCATTGGCAGTTAGAAAAAATATGAAGCTTTCCCCAAAATTTTATGGCCCTTTTCAAGTTTTGGGAAAAATTGGACAGGTTGCTTACAAATTGCAGCTTCCATCACAGTCCCAACTACACCCAGTTTTTCATGTTTCCTGTTTAAAGAGAAAGGTGGGACAGCATATATCTCCCCTCTCAACCTTACCTCCTGTTGATAGTAATGGAGAGTTAGTTCCAGAACCTCTAGCCATTTTACAGAGGCGCACCACAAAGGCCAATAATAGGCCCTTAGTTGAAGTTTTAGTCCACTGGCAGGGTACTGATCGTGAACAAGCCACTTGGGAGCCATACTGGCAGTTACGCAAGCATTATCCTCACCTTGTGGGCAAGGTGCTTTGAAGGGGAGGGGTGTGTAATGGTCTGGACAATTGGGAAAGCAGCTGTGTGAAGGCACCGTGTGTATAAGAAGGGAAGAAGCTGTGAAACTGTTAGTTAATTCTGTTAAAGAGTTAATAAGTGCCGTTTATGTTTAATTGTAATAGAAACAATAGGGCTACCAGTCGTTTAGCTAATAAGTGAAATAATTGAAACGCACGTTTGAATATAAGTCTGAAACGATGTCGTGCTGCACCACTGTAACTATATAAACAGAATGAATGAGAAGGAAAGGAACGATGTTATTCAAATTGATTCTCTCTTCTGAATTCTCTCTTCTCTTTTCCTACTCTCTTCTGCTCTTACTTAATCTTCTTCTTCCTCAATTCCTTACCTCCTTCTTTCTCAAGATCATATAAGAGTTGGGCCCATTACAAAATCCATATGCAGAAATGTATAAAAAATAAAATATGGAAAGCCCACTTAGGATTTCAAAGGCGGTTCTAGTAATCCAAAGTAAGAAGAAAAATATAATTATACACTTTTCTAGTAAGTACGACAAAAGGAAATACAGACTAAACCCTTTCAAGAAATACCTTAAATTTGACTTGTTTGATTATAAGGACATCGCCAGTAGCACTAAGATAAACAACAACTACACCAAAATGAAATGCCCACAAAAATAAAAATAAAAAACTACCGTTTATGAAGGTTAACAACTCTAAATAATCAAAGTTCAAACAATCAAAACCCTAATTAAGCAAACGGGTTTTTTTCCCGACCGATATCGATATCGCTGGCTCACCTTTCCGCACAGAACTCGGAGACTGAATCTCAGTAGCGGCCATTTGTTTATTTCTGATTAACACCGAACCACGGATCGGAGACAATGGAAGAGGATTGCCATTTTTGTAACATTAATATTTTTATTTTTATCACAGTTTTTGGGCTTTCTATTGTTATTTCTTGGGCCCCAGTAAGCCTTGACAGGGCAAAGGGGCCCGACGACTGACATGATAGAATTCACGTTGCATTCAGACTCAGTTGGGCTTTCCAAGTAATGTCATGCTCTAGTGTTCGGCTGCTTCCGTTGCTGAAAAATGATGAAAGTTTTCTGAAAATTAAGGGGGAAATAGGCCTGAAATGGCTGTCACATGAGATCCAAAAAATCCAAATAAACCAAAGGGTCCAAATTTGCAAAATAGAAACCAAAATTTCAGCCCATTTTTTATTTTTAATTGGCACTAGATGTCTGCAAACAAAGTCCAGACTAATCTTGAGGGTGCATAGGCTATTGGTAAAGAGTTTTCTACATGTATACTTGAGAAATTCAAATAGAAATTCTTCCGATCCAATAGCCTCTAGAAATTAATTAGATTTCGAACCTTAGACTTGTAAGGAGCATACTACCAAAATCAAAGCCTTACCACTTGTGCCAACTCTTAGGGATTTAACAGTTTATCCCAACCACTGACACCAGCCACTGATAACATTCGGTTTGGTTAATTGGCATTCAATGTTTAGCAATATACAATACTAAGCATGATCCATCAATCACTTATTGATGAATCCATTATAATTATTGAAAGAAAAAGTAAGAACAATAATAAGTTTTTATTCTAAATGATGTGGTAAGCTTCTATATTAGTGGTGTATTTGTTGTATCGATAAATGGACATGCAAATAAAAATTTCTTAAGAATGATTATTATTTATAGGGACATGAATGGGATTTAGGAAAAAAGTGAATGGTAATCTGCAAGATCTTAATTAAGGGTTTGATGGATATATTAAGGGATGTGTAAGGGGTCGAAACCCTAAATTAATTAAAGAGTTTCAATCTCTACATTAATTTAGGATTTCGAGATACCCTAAATTATATATGTTTGGAATCTAAACCCTTTTATCATCATCAAACCAGCTCTTCGCTATTATTTCCATATTCTTTGTTGGTTTGTTTTTCAAAGTTATTATTCCAACCTTTTATGTTGAACATCTTAGTTTGTTCCGGGATGCAAGTGAATATGCCTTATTTTGCTTTGTCGTTTTCTTTTTATTAGATAGTAATTCTTACACTTGGTTTTATAAATCCAAATAGAGAACTTTTGTTTTGATCTTCATAATACTCATCCATAACTTCTCATGTGAAACAATTGTTTTCTTTCTTCCAGTAGGCACCATTTGAACAATGAAGTTGGTTGAAGTAACTTGTTTTGAAAAAGCCCAAGAAAATAAAAGTGATAATGAAAGTGTAAATAAATTTATGACCCATGAAATTTTTTCTTTAAGTACAGTAATTTATACCTGTGTTTTCACATTGTTTCTTAGCTCTAACTCAACTAAGAAATTTTTTTATGTTTGATATTTTTAATTTGGGTATTTCATTTTTTTATGTTTGATGTTTGATCTTCCAACTTCCAATATATATGCTAATGCTTGGATGTTAATTGTTTGGCATATTGCTATGTTTGCTATAATTTCAGATTTCTTGTTTGCTTGAATTCATGGACATGCCAACTGATTCTAGTACGAGCTCTCCTTTCCAGGTCTAGGGCACCCCTATCCCTACCCCTACCCCACCTACTCCTACTCTTATCCCTGCTCCTGGACCAACACCTACCCCTACAACACCTTGCCCCCCCAAGCCCAGCAAGAAACCTGCTTCCATAGTTTGAACTCATTTCACGAAATTAGAGGGTAGTGACCCCAATAACCCTCAAGCCAAGTGTAAATATTGTGGAAAAATTTATGAATACCACTATAGGAAATATGGCACCTCACAATTAAAGGTGCAGTTAGAAGAGCAATGCAAAAAAAGTCCAATATTAAGATCATTATAAGAGAAGAGCCAATCTAGAAATTGAACTTCAAAAAATGGCAGATTAGTGGGGGTGAAACTTTGAGGGGGTATACTAAGTATGATCCCGATAAGTGTCGAAGACACCTAACTCGTATGGTCATCATAGACGAGCTCCCTTTTCAAGTTGTTGATGGGAAATGGTTCCAAGCGTATTCTCGCTACTTGGAACTAAGGTATAATATTCCTTCTCACCACACGGTGACAAATGATGTCAAAAAATACTTTTGGTCTAAAAAGAGAAGTTGACGGGTCAATTGGCGGGTTAATTTGTTTGCCTCACCACTGATACCTGGACATCAGTCCAAAATTTTAATTATATATTTTTTACTGTGTATTTTGTTGATTATCATTGGACATTGCATAAGAAAATTATAAATTTTTTTCAAATCACTGATCACAAGGGTGAGACAATTGGGAAGGCCTTGGAGGCCGCAATAAAGGAGTGGGGGTTGACTCGAGTTGTTACAGTCACAATTGATAATGCATCGTCAAACGATGTCGCATTGGGACATCTGAAGACCTATCTTAAAGAGGCAAATCAGACAATTATGGCTGGTGAGTGTTTGCAGGTGAGATGTGCGGCACATATTCTGAATCTTATTAACACTGATAGTTTGAGGGATTTTCATGATGTGATTGCTCGGGTCAGAACTGCTATGAGATGGGTGAGATCATCGTTTTCGAGGTTGGAGAAATCCAAGGTTGCTGCGAGGTATGAGAGCCTAACGTCCAAGAAGGGTCTTTGTACTGATATGCATACACGATGGAACTCAATATTTTTGGAGGAGGCCTAAGAATATAAGCTGGCATTTGCATTATTGAGTGACGAAAACATCTAATATGTTAAATATTTTTATGATCACGGGAGATTGGGAAACCCATAAATGATGATTGAGAAATTGTATCTATTTTTATAGAGTTTTTGAGGCTTTTTACGAAGTCACCACGACGCTATCTGGAATTTTGTACCCTACATCCCATTAATTCTGTCAGCAAATATGTAGGGTAAAAGAATAATTAGATGACATGGTCACAAGTGGTCACATTAGGCTTAAGGAGATTATATTGGTTATAAGGAAAAAGTACGACAAGTATTGGAGAGATTTTACTAGGGCTAATATTTTGTTATATGTAGCTATCGTCCATGACCCGAAGTTTAAGGTGGATAGCATGGTATTCGGATTGGGTCTTGTGTACAGGCAAGCATAGGTGGAGCTTATTGTAGCAAGGGTTCGGGAAACCCTTAATAGATTATTTAATGAGTTTACCACCCTGCGGGGTGGTAATATTGCGGCTCCTACCCCTACCCCCCAAAAGTTTCAAAAGTCGAGATTGGGAAAAGATGTAGATTGGACTGGGGTGAGAGGTTTGAGCATACCCCCTTCATCCGGAGTTCTGTAGAGGCTCAGTCAGAGATAGACAGATACTTAGCAGCAGGGATTCTACCATTTTCACAAGACTTCGATATATTAAGTTGGTGGAAGGTGAATGCCTTGAAGTATTTCATCCTTGGAGAGATAGCCCGCATTCTTTTGGCCATACCTGTTAACACTGTAGCCTCAGAGTCGGCCTTTAGCACCAGAGGGCATGTATTAGATTCATTTCGGAGTTCATTAGCTCCTACCACTGTGGAGGCTTTGCTTTGCACGCAGAATTGGATCAAGGGAACTCCAATTTACGTTCTGAATGTTCTTGAGTATGAGGAGAACAACGTCAACGAGAAGGGTGATGATCAGCCTAGATCTAGTATTTATTTTCATTTAATTGGTATTCATTAATTTCATTTCACATTTAATTGTTATAGTGATACATGAGACGGTGTCTACAGCTACCTCTGATGTAGTATGACTTTGTATTGGACCCACCATTGCCATAGTTTGCACAATTTGTCCCTTAATTGTTTTTTGCATTTATAATTTTATATAATATTTTAGTATCTAATTATTTTGCTTGTATGTTTTTTAGCTTTTATATTTTCAATATACATATGCCGAATCCTAATGACCGATCTACGCTCATTTGCCTCATCTTCATCCCAAATTCCAATGGTTCAATTCCAATCTCATCTTGGTTAGTTTTAATATTTTGTATTTTAATTTTTTTTTCATTTTTATAACTTTATAATTCTAATTTGTTTTATTTTTAACTTATTAATATTTCAGGTTTTATAACTTATTAACTTTTATGATTTTGATTTTCAGTCTCACAGCAATCAACACAACTCACCACTCAATGAACTCACCGCCACGGCACCACCCCAAATTGATTAAATTGAAAAGTTATGATTTTGTTAATTTACAATTAATTGTAATGTTGCTACAATAGTTAATAATACAATTTGTAATATTTAATTTTTTTAAAGGAATTTGTAATATTGTAATAGTTTATTAGTTCTCTTAATTTGTATAATTGTAAATTGTAATAGCTTAATGCTTTAATGATAATTATTACTTAATTAGTTAATAGTTGAAATTTAGTATATAATTAATAGTTCTATCTATATATATATTTCAATTTTTAAATATATATATTTTTTTAGTTAAATTCTGGCTCAAAAGTGGCCCAAAAATAGATTTTAGGCCCAAAGTGACCCAAAAACAGATTCTGGGTCATTTAGGGCCCAGATAACTGAGCTGAGCCGAAGGCCTAGAAGGGGGGCGGACGGATGGAGGTCCACCCCCACACCCTGGCAAGTAGACGGGGTCCCCACCCCTGCATGGATCGTGGTGGGGTACGAGGAAAAATTCCCCACCCCCACCAGCCCATGCAAGCGGAGGGCGGGGAAGGGGTGGCCCGCCCTGTGGGGGGCGAGTAGCACCCCTACACCCCGATGACACCGTACCCTGGTGAACTTGCACAAACAGATGGGCGAAAAATATGGAGAAACCTTGATCTCCTGACAGCAGGCATGGAGGATAAAGTGAGTTAGCGAGCCATACCGCATTAATGGTGTCACTCTCCGAACTCTATGCCATATTAATGATGCCGGCCTAGAAGTCACGCTGTATTAAAGGATTTTGATTAGGCGAACAATTGAAGTGATGTGGACTCCCCAAATCCAAGTGTGAGCTGTCCCCACTCAGAAACATAGTATAAAAGCCGACCCAAGTACTAAGAACTCTCTTTGATTCCTCTAAGCTTATGCACAAACTAATAAGGAGTTATACTGACTTTAGCATCGGAGACTCCCCAACCCCGCCTCCTACTCTCTGTGTTTTCTCAATTGTGCAGGTGAAAGACTAAAGACTCGAGTTGCTGAAACCCAACCCAAAGGCGTACGAAACACGATATTAACAATAGCATCGTCTATGGGATCTCTATAGACTTCACATGTCTGTCATATGCCTGCAAAAATCCGTTCTCAGACAACTCGGGGACAAGAAGAAGCAACGTCATCAAACATGAAAGCAAGGCTTGCCGCAATGAAGCAACTGGTAGGGAAGCTAACTGCTGAAGTGGAGTCCCTCCAAAAAGAGAACGAGACACTCAATTAAGGGTCCCCCCATGGACCAAAGAATGAGACAGGACCAAGCAACAACAAGCACGTAGAGTATAGAAACGCATGAGGGGTAGGTCGCGTGGAGGAAGAAAGAAGAAACATGTAGGACGAGTTACATAACCTTAAAGGGAAATATGAAGAAATGGCAAGGAAGATGGGTACATCATCATCATTAAACCAATTGCTCACAGCACGGGCCTACTCCTATAGTGAGGAGATGATGGCTGTGCCCCTACCACTGAGGTTTCAAGTTCCCCTCATGAACATGCATGATGGGGCTAAAGACCCACTTGCACACTTGGAAACCTTTAGAACTCACATGACCCTACATGACTTCTCAGGAGAAGTGGCCTGTAGAGCTTTTCTGCTAACCTTGAAGGGGCTAACGAGAGTATGGTTTGGGACCTTCGCACCCAGGTCCATAGACAACTTTAGGGAGCTGGCCCGTCTATTCCTCACACAGTTTATGGCTTGTAGGAGAAGAAAACGCCCCATGGCGTGCCTCCTCACCATCAAGCAGGGGCAAGACGAAAGTCTGAAGACATACCTATCCCGGTTCAACAAAGAACGCATGACTACAGACGACCAAGACAAGAATATAACCTTAATAGCACTTTTAGGAGGAAAGTGGCTCTGATCCTAGTTCATGGCAGGATTAGGAAAGAGAACTCCCACCAGGCTGCAAGAGTTCATGGATCAAGCCGACAACTTTATTAACACCAAGAACACACTTTGGGCCTTGACCGAGCCGTGGAGGAAATAACTAGAAACCGTGGAAAGAAGGGAAAAGCACCAACCAAAGGAAAGGCTTGTGAGAAGCCGAAGAAAAAGACCGAGTGATAACAAGAAAGAATAAGCCCATGCAAGAGGCCTGGGGTTTCAATTTGACCGACCGAGGCTCACCATCCAAAAAAATGACCATAAACCTTTCCAAGATAACTACAAGAGCACCAGTCGCCACTATTGCACCTACCATCAGTCCAACACTCATAACACGAAAAATTGCATTTTCTTGAAAGAGGAAATTGAGTAGGCTGGGAGGCTGATGCCGTAATACCCTCTTGCCCAGAGGCCAGAGTGGGAGTCAAGGAGGACATGCAGGGAAAAGAAGTGCGGAGAGGATCAGAAGGCTAAGGAGGGAATGGAGCCCGAGGCAAATGGTAGCTGTGTCGGGACCCCCGCACAATCGCCCCCGCCCACCACATCAGGAAGGACCACCAGTGGGGGAAATTAGGACCATCACAAGAGGATTCGCCGGCGGGGATGCGACCTCATCAAATCGGAAGCACTAGGCAAACAAGATATCGAGAAGTGTATTAAGCAAAATACCGCCCCACCAAGTACAGGGGAAGCGAACCAACACTTGTCATCTCCTTTGGAAAGTCAACGAGGAGGGGATCCTCTATCCACACGACGACACCCTAGTGGTGATTATGTTGATCGCCAAATTCACCACTAGGAGGATCCTTGTTGACAATGGCATCTCCGCAGACATCCTCTTCTGAGAAGCTTTTACTCGGATGAGGATAGACGTCGCCTGACTCCAAACAAATCCCATGCCACTCAAGGGTTTCTCTGGAAAAATGGTCCAGCCGGTCGAGACCATCACACTATCTGTCTTGACGTGAAACCCCCCTTGTATAGCTCCTGGCATAGTCAATTTCTTGGTGGTGAAAGCCCCTTCGTCTTACAACTCCATAATCGGCATGCCTTCCCTCAACAACCTAAGGGCGGTGACGTTGACCTACCACTTGTGATACATGCAAGAATAGATGCCAAGGGATGGCGGGGTGCATATGGTCCACACCCTTGGAATGGTGAGCACCTACGGGAAGTTTCATTGCTAGAAAAATTTAGGACTTGTAAGTTACATTCCCATGTCAACAGTGTATATTTTATTAATAAAAATGTGGCTTTTTGGGAATAAAATACATCTCACCTACCTCAACTCATTACTCCAACAACGTAGTCCCCATCAACATAATCTTCATCAATGTATTTCCCTCAATGAAATCTCCATCGACAACTACTTACCTCCCCATGAGGCACCAAATGGATGAGTTACACCTAAGGTTATTTTATCCTTCTCGCGGTGGAAAGAGGACCAGCCTTTAGCTACCCGACATTTACCTTCCTCGTCAGCGTCAACAAGCAAGAGTGAGTCCAGTCCCAAACTGCCCGGTAACTTATCTCACCGCGAGGCCTTAAAGGGCGAGATGCACCTTAAGGCCATCTCATCCCACTCGCGATGAAGAGTGGGTCTGGCCCTTTGGTTGCCCGGCAACTTAAACCGACCTCCAAAATGACAAAGAGTGGGATCAGCACCAATCTTACCCAACACTTATCTTCTTAGTGATGTCAACAAGCGAGAGTGGGTGCAGTCCCTAACTGCCCGACACTTACCTCCCTATGGAGGCTAAAATGTGGGTAGGCGGCCTAACCTCCCTCTTGGGAATAGAGGGTTCATCCTCTAGGCTGCTCGACAATTTAACCCGCCCCCATCACGGTGAAGAACAGACCAGCTAATCAGCTATCCAACACTTACCACCCCGCAAGAAACCAAAGCAATAGGTTATGCTCGAAGGCTGCTTTATCCCTCTCACCGTAGAGAGCAGGCTAGCCCTCAGCTGCTCGACACTACCTTCCCCATGAGCATCAACAAGCAGGAGTGGGTCTAGTCCCAAATTGTCTGATAAGTTACCTCCCTGCAGGACTCCAAATGGAAGAATGTGCCTTAATGCCATCTTCTCTCTCCCGTGATGGAGAACGGGTCCAGTCAATCAGATACCCGGAAACTTAACTCAACATCTGCCACAACGAAGAGTGGGATCAGCACCGGCCTTACCTAACACTTACCTTACCTGTGATGTCAACGGGTGGGAGTGGGTCTAGTTCCAAATTGCTCGTCAACTTACCTACCCATGAGGATTAATAGGTGGGCATTTGGCCTAACCTCCCTCACGTGGGAGAGCAGGTCCAGCCTTTTGGCTGCTCGACAACTTACCCCACAACATCACAGTGAAGGGCCGATCGGCTTCTCAACTGTCCAACAAATTACCTTCCTAGGAAGACCAAAGGGGTGGGCTTAGCCTAAGGCATCCCGACCATTACCCCGATGGAGAACAGATTTCGTCCTTCGATTGTCTGACATAACGCCATCTCTACCAATGGAACACCAAACAAGTAGTGCCTCAAAATCCTCATCGGACTCCTCCACCAAATGAGAAGCCAGGTTTTCAAACTTTACACTCGTAGTTGCGGATGAGTTATATTAACTTTTTTAGTTTTTTCAGCGCTATTAAACATCTCATACCTGCCTTACGACAAAGAGTGACACAACTTCTCAACTACGTGGTGACTCCGACCCCCCGGGGAGACAAAAGAGGAGGGCTTAGCCTAAGGCATCCTGACCTCACTCCCCGCAGAATATGGGCCCGTTCTCTCCCCTACACATCATAGGCTCCTGAGGATCCCCACCCCCAAATCTACAACAACAAATCGAAGAGCATATTGGCCCCAGGGGGTAATCTACGTGAGTATGATGGCGTGGGGGGCACTCTAGGGACTGCAACCGTGATGAGCTCTACGGTCAAAGCACCTGCAAAAGGAGGAGCGATAGGTGCCTCTGGGATGGCAGGACCCTTTCCCCCTAACTCCTTGGTGGATTCGATGGATGGATAGATAGGGCTAGCAGTGGGGTAGGTACAAATGGTGGGGGCATCATACCTCAATCAAAGCTGAGGACTGCCCCAAAGGAAATTGAGGAGAGAACACTGGGCTATTGTCGGCCCTAGCAACCTTTGTGCGGAGTTTCATTCCCGTGCCTGCAGGAGGAGGACTCGGGGAACGCTTCTAAGCCAGGTTGGCTTTGGGCTACATAGGAATGGCGCAATCATAAAAAAATAGTGTGACCAAGACGAGTAAAAATGCCTTTATATTTTCCTCCCCAAGGAGAACATCCAAAAGGACATCGAATGGGTGATTCTTTACCCATTCTTTGACCAGAGCAATACGACGTAACTCCTTGGGAGAGACTGTCGACCGTGAGACTTTGTCGTCAGGAACTACCCCCCATATGGTCTGAATGGAGAATTCAAGGCGATTCACCTACCCATCAGAAATCCCCACCCTCGGCCAGATACGAAGAAAATTTTTGAGGTCTAGTCTTTGACCTTGCGATAATGTTGTTCTAAAGAGACGAGAGCATGCATCACCCTGAAACTGAAAATGTTCCCCTCACATTTTATGAGGTTGTGGGTCAGGAGAAACTTGCGACCAGTAAAGTCAGTGTGCTCTAGGTCTAATTTCAACAAAACTCGCCACTAGAGGACACAACAATACATCAAGTTTCTCCAAGCATTTGGGTGTAGTTGAAAGGGGGCCAATCTGAGACGATCTAGTAGGTCACGAATAGGACGAGAGAAGAGTAACCTTAACCCACAAGAGACATGCTAGGGAAGAGGGCAACCTTCGAGGCATAACCCTCATTGTCGATGTCCCCCTCACGTGGCCCAGCAGCCTCAAAAACCACCTTCTTCTAGACATGAAAGGTGAAAGCTAGTGACAACAAGAACTCAAGGGTGACGTTTGAATGCCAATTGTGACCAATATAGAATTTCTCTGTGGTGCAAACCTCGGGCTGGTCCAGTTCCCCAAGAATCTTAGGTTGAACGGCCTTCTTGGGAGCCATTGAGATTGAAGTTGAGAAAAGCAACAGAAAGGAAAATGAGTTGAGCAAAGAGAATGAGAATATGAGAGCAAAAGGAAACGAGGATGTGGTAAAGGGGGGGAAAGAGGGCAAAGCGTGTTTATATAAAGGGAAAGTGACAATTCGCCTTCAGTATCCATATGTCAGACAGGGGATGTGGAAGGGTTCGAATCCTGCAAAATGGGCGACATGACGAGACGTGGGAAACCAATGGCACATCAAGACAAGTCTAGGGGGTCTAGTTGTTAGGGCGAGAGTGGTGAAAACTTAAAAGAAGGAAGGAAAAGGGTGAAGAAGAGGGCTCCAACGACTTTAAATAGACCCCAGCGACGATTAGCATCCAAAAGGCGTGGGAACACACGCATCCCACGAAACTGGAAAGACGTGCATGAATCTCGCAGCATGTACTGTACAATGCGACATGAAGAGAAGGAGCCGCCCGATAACATCATGAGGGAATTGGAAGGACGCAATCAACTGTAAAATCCAACCGTCAGAAAATGTGCCAATAAAGTTGGGAGAGGAACCATCGCCTGACTTCATTAAAAGACGAAAAAAAATCATATGGGCATAATCTAGAGCCGAGAACCTGACACGTAAAAGAGCCGAAAGAATAATAATCGCCCATTTCTTGGGAAGAGGATCTCCATGGTAGCGGATGCGGGAAAATAATAACATGAAGACGAATACAAAGAAGAATTCTCATCACAGTCAGATAAGAACTGACAGGGTAACTGTAAAAGGGTTTTCCCTCCCATCAGCTTGTATAACAAGCCCATGAGGAACCGCTAGGGAAGTAAGTCAGAGAGACTGGCCAAGCCCAGTCAAGCCCAACGACCCTCTATAAAATAAGCCAGGGGCCTCTGTAGAATACTCGGCCCATGAGCAAAACCCACCCAAAACGCAACCCACACATGGGAAAAGCGGACAGTAGGGGCAAATAGGACTCACCGCCTTGCACCATCCCGATAACACCTTACCCTCAGGAACTTACGCAGGCATATGGACGAAAAATATGGAGAACCCTTGATCTCCTGACAGCATGCATGGAGGGGCTAAACAGAGAAAGTCCGCAGGATAAAGTGAGTCAGAAAGTCATGTCGCATTAATGGCACCACTCCCCAGAAGCCACACCGCATTAAAGGATTTTGACTAAGTGAATAATTGAAGTGACATGCACTCCCCGAAGCCAGGTGTGAACTATCCCCACCCAGAAACCTAGTATAAAAGCCGACCCCAGGTACGAAGAACTCTCTCTGATTCCTCTAAACTCATGCACAAACTACTAAGGAAGCATCAATAGATGACACTATATATGATAGTATATATAGTCTAATTAGATGACACTATATATGATAGAATAAATATAATATTAATTTTTTATCTTAACAATGTCTCTTGTAGGAAGCGTCAGACACCAATTATGATCTAACAAAATTATATGATGCATCACATACTAATAGTAATGGAGAGTGGACTCATCCCGATGCTCATGAAAATTATGTAAGTATTATAATTTCTTTTAATTAAACATATTTAAATTATTGTGTCAATATTAAACGTATATGTTGTATGTAGGCTAAAATGGTTGCCCTACGTGCTGAAACTGCATCAGATCATAATTCATCAACAAGTGATGTTGAAATTTTTACACAAATTCCAGAGCAACGTTCAGGATATTTGAGGGGTTTGGGTCGTTGTATAAAGCCTTCAAGCTCTTCATCAACGTCAAGCACTACTGCCTTTGCGTTAGAAAATGCAAATTCTAGAATTCAAGAATTGCTTACAAAACAACATGAGTTAGAGGCTCAATTGACAAAACAAGCAGAGATGGAGATGTGCATGAAACAACAAGAAGATCAACTAAGAGAGATACAGCTTCAAATGCAGATACTTATGCAATAATTCAGGCCTCCAAGCAATTAATTTTCATTAGAAGTGGTTTTGCATATTGAACAATTATATATCATGTACTGAGAATTTTATTAGTATTATTAGTATTTTATTTATTTAGTTCTGACTTATTAGATTAGTTTTATTTATATTGAACAATTTGTAATGTATTTTTAAAATATAAATATCTATTTGGTTTTGAATTAGTATTGATTGTCCATAAAAATAATAACCGTTCGAACACTCATCATCCGTTTGAACGTATACAAATCGGACATAACCGTTCAAACAGCATACATTATCGTTCGAACTGAAAAAGTTGCGCGCCGTTTGAACAGGCAATTTACTATTTGCGTTCGATCATCAATTGTTCTGTTCGAACATTTCTTCATGAATTACCCGTTTGAACGTTATTTACTCCTACCCATTCGAATAGTCCCCTATGTTCGAAAGGTATTTTTCCGTTCAAACGTTTTTCCAAGACCAATTTAATTCGTCTAAAAAAAACATTCATTTGAACGATTTCGAATGGTCCAACTTAATTTCGTCCAAAAGATATTTTTTGAGACGAATTTATGATTTTCATCCCAAAATATCTTTTGGGACAGTTTTATTGAGACGACCTTGCGACACTTTTTTTTCGTTTCAAAAAATATTTTGAGATGAAATGCCAATCTTTTAGGACGAAATTTTTCATTCTAAAAAACATAATTGGTTGTAGTGATGAAAGATTTATTGCCTTAACTATAAGGAACATTGCCTTAATTAATAAATAAGTAATAATTTTTTTTGAAATGTTTCTTGCAATCTGTCTGTGCAACCCGTGGAAAATCTCCACGTCATTAATAAAATATTGTATTTCAATTTTACATTAGAAGAACAAAAAGTAAAAGCGAAACGGTAGATCTCTTGATATTGTTGGCATACCAAAAGATAAAGAGAGGGGAAGCAGTGGTGGGTCTCCTGTCTTTTTGATGAATCTTTTTTCTCTTTTTTTTTTTTTTTAATTCAAGAAATGAAATAAAGAAAAAAAAAATCGGTAGCACTGCAGTTTTCATGACCCGTTGCAGCTAGCAGAATTGTATTTTATCAGCTAGCTAGATACCGTTTCTTTTTTACTTTTTTTTTAAATTACTTATTTAGTAATTCTACTCATCATTCTTATAATATATATTATTTTTTTTATTCAATTACTAAATTAAAGTAATCATCATTTATACACTACATATTTATTAAAAATAAATAAATAAAAATCCGCCCCTTCGACATCAAACCAGCTTGTCATCGTCATGATGATCCTTCTGCACTTATTGTACTCATTGTTTTAGTACATGAGATCAATGCATATATATATATATATATATATATATATATATATATATATATGTAGCCGAAATAATGATCAAAATAGTCGAGACAGCTAGCCCCATTATTAGTACAAAAAATCTATTCAAGCATATCCCGCTGAGTGCAATGCACAGGGATTTAATAATTTTAAATTGGACACACGTACGTACGAACGACAACTTCTGCTCTATTAATTTAATTAGGTTAATTTAGACTGATCATCAGAATTTACCTCGGAGCCATGCAATGTATCTTTAGAAACAAAGAGCCAGTCCAAGCACTCAGACTCAGTCAGAGGAGCCATAAGTACTTGAAAATCCTCCGAGCCATGCAGTTCTGTTTCTTTAGAAACCAAGAGGGCACGATCAATAAATGTTGGTGAAGAATGGACTTTATCACAGGTAGTGCTGCTGCTACCACCCTCATTATTAATGTTATTGTTTTCAAAACATGAAGATAGCTCCGAGAAATCTGTGTTGAGCAGAAACCCTGATAGGAAACTTTTGTCAATCTCAAAATCATCCATCATGAAGTTGGATATATTATTTTCTTCCAAATTGCATTTTGAAAATTCAACTGTCATGTCGTGATTCTCATCAAGAACTAAAGAGGGATATTCAACGACGACTGGATTGGTGTGATCAAACTGCTGCTGCTGATGATGATCGGGAGGTTCCTGTGGCCCCGAGGTACTGATCGGGATAACTTTGGTGCACCTTGTTGCCTTTGTACGTATCACGGTACATGAAGCGCCTGTATTTGCTTTTGGTGGCTCCATTACATGAGCTGACGCTTTGGTGGGGTTTGGCTTTTCTTGTGCTTGATTTGATAATGATGATGATCTACGTTTTGATGTGGGGTTGGGGTGACCTAAGAGTACTTTCCTTCCAATGTTGGTGTTCCAGTAATTCTTGATTTCATTGTCCGTTCGTCCAGGAAGCCTCCCAGCTATCAGAGACCATCTGCAGTGAGACAGATGAGACAGGGCATTCTTATCATCAATCTGCGGTTGTCTGTAAACTAAATACTGTTAATTACTTCATCACCTGTTTCCCAAGAGTTTGTGAAACCTGATGATAAGCTCCTCTTCATCATTGGTTATGTTGCCTCTCTTAATTCCAGGTCTTAGATAATTCAACCACCTTAGCCGGCAACTCTTCCCACATCTCTTAAGCCCTGCATAACCCATTAAACTATTTTTATTTTCTTAAGCTTAATCTACCGCAATAAAGAAAACGAAAGACACAAAAACGCATAAGGTTGTTCCTCTGTTATTTAATAGATGGACAAAAATATCTAACCCGCTCTTTTGGGAACGTTTCTCCATTTTCCTTCGCCATGAATTTTGATGTATCCTTGGAGTATTTTGTCTTCAATGGCTGTCCATGTTCCCCTATTCAAGCTCTGATCTTTTGAACAACAAGGACTCCTTCCCATTTTAATTTTTAACCAATCTCCAAGAACCCCCACCTCCTCTGTGTGTGCGCGCGCGCGCGCGTGATCTCCAGTTGTTTGCAGTGGACAGAGAGATCGTGAGACCCTCTATGCAGATTGAAGATGGGGTGGGATTGTAGTGTTCCTATTTATATATTGTCACGAAGAATGGTAAAGGGCACGAACCACTAACATCATGTCCCCGTCGGCCTCATGTTCCGCATCTTTAATTTTGGTCTTATTTAGCTTCAAAATAATAGTAAGAAACATGGGATCCCAAAGATGCCGTAGGTTGCATATGAAGAACCTCGTACGTCCGGGACCATCAATTTACCGAGCAGCTTCTGCAAAATCACGTTTTGTGAGTGATGATGACGAATGGCTCTCCGTAAAATCTCTGAAGCTAATAAAAAAACAGACAAGAGGGGAAGGATATATCAGGAAAAAAATTACCACGGCGAGAATTATAATTAATTTGACAGCAAATTAATTAAAAAAATTAAAAATGAGAAAAGATGCAAAACAATAGGAAGAAAATTTTGAAAAATATTGATTAATGATAAAATTTAAAATTATGATGATTTTCTTGAAAAGGAGAATTTTAAATTATTGCATAAATAGAAGATTTGGAAAAAAGGAAAAAGAGAAATGCTAAACCCACACATGGAGTTCTTGATGATAGTGTTTTTTTTTTATTATTATTACTTAATGATTAAAGAAGTATTTTTTAATGATATTATGAATTTTTTTAAAAATATATATATTTAAAGTATTAAAATATACATGAAAAAATAACAAAAAAAAAATTGCAGTGTCGGGATCCCTTGTGTGTGGCTGTAGAGTCCCTAAAAAGAAAACTAATATTGTCCCAAGCTAAAAAATTAAGATTAACTTTTTTTTTTTTTGGTCAAATTTGAACAGATTCATCTTCTTAAAATAGTTAAGCCCAATCAACGTAGAATTTGAACCGAATAGTACCCCATATCAATTTGTATTTGTATAAAAACTTATACAAATCTTTCTTGGAGCTAAACTATAATATATTTCTAAAAAAAAAAAAATCATCATGAGTACTGCATGCACCTGCCCTTCTACCATGCATGGGAAAATTAACGCCTTTTCTTAAAGCTAACTTTCTTGCTGGTGAAAGTTCGTTGAAACTCAAAACCTAAAGGACATAAAGCCATGCTCCAAGTTTGAAAAAAAAAAACGTGCGTGATGCAAGCCATGCATGGTACGTATGGACCACATGTCGTCTCTTTATCAATTATCACAAGCATGAACAAGTTAATGGGATTAATTTTTAGATGCCAATTAACTCATGTATGCATGCAAGCCATGCATGGTACGTATACATTGAAGGAAATTATGGAGTACTTAATTGAGTTGCAAAAACAAACTGATCAGGTTGCATGTTTTAACTTGTAAATATTACAAGAAAATTATATAAATAATAGATAATATTGAAATAATATAAAAAAATAATACATCGATTAGAAGAAAATATACTTGCTGTTTAAAAAGAAAAAGAAGAAACGCGGCTAGCTGACATATACTTGCAGTTAATCAAGGCAATATTATTCTTAATTAAATTACATCGATCAGAAGAAAAAATATATACAACAGTACGTACACGTACCGAGATCAAAAGAGACAAATATTATTTGACATTGGAAACTAGGTATCCTATGATAGTTTTGTGGCAGGTTGGAGTTGTTTAGATCTGTAGGATGCAGGTCATGTGGTTATGGGGCCATCATTTATTTTTGCCATTTATATACAGAAATTATATGACAAAGATAATGATGTCAGGCCAACATATATTGTATCTTACATGCGCATGATGATCAGCTATATATGGGTCTAAAATATTAATTGGGTTTGCAACGAAATGTACGTTAAATACAAATTAATAGGTTTGTCCTAAAGTACTTGATTTGCTTTTTAATTGAATTCTGTAGTACTCATTGTAAGTGTACGACTGATCAAATAGTTAGCATGAGCAGCTTGGCGCTGCATGCGCTTATGAAAAATAAATAAATCAAAACTTAAAAAAATGTGACAAAAACTTTTAAGTCATGTAAAGAATAAAAAACTAAAATAAAACATAAGAAGAAGCTAGCACTCGGCCAGGTTCCAAGTTCAATTAAAAAGGGGACCAACTTTGTATGTATATATATATGTAATCCATTTCATACTTAATGAATACTAATTCAAAAAAAAAAAAAAAGTTGGGTCAATATATAGGCCATGGATGTTTGGATCGAGAGTAGTTATTTGGAATTGTGCCATTCTTGAGTCGGGTCGAAAAGTTGAATTTCTGGTTGGATCAGGTGAACAATGTTGCGAGTCATGAACTCCTAACCCTAAGAATCACTTAAAATGAAGAAAATGATTTAATTACCTAAAGAGAAAAGCTACCCCAACAATAATCTTAATCTCAACTTTATACTCACAAGAAAATATTGGAACAAATATATATATATATATATATATATATATATATATATATATATATATATCACGTGAATGGTTTGTAGTATAAAAATCTTTAAATATAATTATACTCAATTCACAATTTGCTAAATTATTCTATATAATTCGACTCACAACTTGCCAAATTAAGATTCCTTCCCCATGCAAAACAAAGCTTCTTCTGGGGTTCCAATCCTAAGTGACCGACAATATATCGGTACTTTTCAAAAAGCTTTACTATTTATTATCTCTATATACTACACGTCACACTTTATTTATTTATTTATTATTTTTTAAAATTATTTTTTACTTTATTATTCTTAAACTTATTAAATTTTTCTACTCATCATCCATATATCAGACATTTGATAAGAAAAAAATATGATGCGTGAATATGATAAATATAATTTTTCCATTTGATCAAAAGCTTATGTATCCTATATATCAGCTAGCTACTACATATATGGTCCGCATGCAACATCATCACGACTCAAACCCTGAAGTACAACGTTAATGACATCATCTTAATAAAACAATATTATTTATAATTCCTAATAAAATAATATTTTTAAACATTTAAACACATCAAATCAAAATAAAAATCTAAGTAGAATTTTAAAAATTTATATTATTTTATTCCATAGTTATATAAAAATTGTTACCAAGTTGGTCGTCAACCATTTTTGTCCTTTAACTTATTCCCATTTATGCATTACGTCACTAAGCGCTCTAGCTACAAGAGATTGGGCTTTTTGCAACGATTTCTGACTTTCTTGCAAAAAGAACTTCATTTCCTACAGATTTACTTGCAATAGGTCAAAACTTGATGCAAATAACAAATTTTGCCAACGAAAATAAACTCCTTGCATATAATTTTATAGTAGCGACAAAATATGATTATTTCAAAACAAACTTGTTATTGCAAATTATAAACTCATTGTAATTGCAACAAAATTTTACGTGACAAATACCAAAAAGTTATCTGCAACGACTACATTTATTCTTGCAAATAATAATATGTGAATTGCAACAACCTTTTCCATGCAAATGGTGATTTTTCAAAGTATTAGCAACGGCACGTTGTTTGTTGAATTTTATACTCATGCTTTGTTTAGTAGCAACGTCCGAACTTAAACACTATACGTGTTATTTGTTCTAGTTGCATCCGTCCTAGTTCCACTCAAATAATAATATTTTGTACCAACATCCAAACTTTTCTTTCGAAGTACTTTATATATTATTACCAAGGACAACATTTTTTGTTGCAAATAATTTTTTTACCAGTGGATTTATTTTCCTTGCAAGTATGTAATTATTGACCGATTCCAAACTTTTCTTGCAAAGTACTTCATATTTTCAATAATAACCTTTTTTGTTGTGAATAATTTTATTACTAATGGGTTTATTTTCCTCGCAATTATGTAATTAGTGAAGGCTCTGCATTTTTTGCAAATAATTTTATGATCGACTGAAGTACTGGTTCGGTTTTGACATTGTACGTTCGATCCATTCTAAAAATGTTCAATAGCAACATCTGGACTTTCCTTGCAAAGTACTTCATATTTCTAACAACCTTTTTCTAGCAATTGATTTTATTACCTGTTGTGAAAAATGATGACAAAGGATTGAAAGTAAAATGCAAAAAGAACAATCAAACAATCACACGATATAAGATTTACGTGATTCGGCAAATTGCCTACGTCCACGGGAGCTGCAGAAGACTTTTATTATTTGAGGAATCACAATACAATGTTGGGCGACTACTGTGCACGCACTGTACGACCATATGATAGAACACATCATATTTATAGTGAAAACAGCAGAAAAATCCTAAAATCTCAATAATGGCGATGTTCGCTCAAGCAGCGTGTCAAGCGCGCCTTGAGCGAACCTATTTCCCGCAATTGCTCAAGCCAAGTGTCGAGCGACTCATGAGCAAACTCAGACTTGAATTTCGCTCGAGCGGCGATGTCAAGTGAACGCTCTGTATTGCATCCGCTTGAGCTCAGTGTCGAGTAGTCTTGAGTGAACTCTCTGACTTGCCTCCCTTCGAACGACTAATGATTTCGCTTGAGCGGTGTGGGCCAAACTCCACAGTACTCAACAATTCTCCCACTTGGAGACTGGTACACTCATTGTATCGTCCTTCACCCCAAATATAATATTCTCCACCTCTGCAACTCACTCTCCCTACCTTCATGCTAGAAGATCAACTGGAATTGCGCACAACTTCAGTTTCTCACATGTAACACCCTTTGTCAACATATCAGCAGGGTTCTTACTTCCATAAATTTTCTCAAGTAACAACTGTCCATCATCTAGCAATGATCGTATAAAATGATACCCGATCTGTATGTACTAAGTCCTGGAATGAAATGCTAGATTCTTGGCAATGAATATGGCACTCTGATTGTCACTATAGAGAGTGCCCTTCTAATTTTCTTTGCCCTATTCCTCCAAGAAACCCTGAAGCCAATCATCTCCTTTGCAGCTTCTGATACTGCAATATACTCAACTTCTATAGTAGACAAAGAAACTATTTTATGTAAATTAGAATCTCATGACACGGCAGTACCACCCAGAGTGTAAACAAAGCTTGTGGTACTCTTTCTGCTATCAATATCTCTAGCTAAATCAGTATCAACATAGCCCTGCACCTCTAAGTTTTCTCTTGAGAAACACAAGTACATTTCTAAGAAGCCTTTTAGGTACCTGGAAATCTAGTTCACAACTTCCCAATGTTGTCTTCTTGGATTACTAATGTATCTACTCACAACTCCCATAGCATGAGCAATATCTGGTCTTGTGCAAACCATAACATACATAAGTGAATCAATAGCTGAGGCATAAGGAACCTTACTCATGTAATCTTGTTCCTCTTTTGACTTTGGTGACTGATCCTTACTGAGACTGAAGTGACTTCCCAATGGTGTGCCAACTGGTTTGGCTGGGTCCATATTGAACCTGTTGAGTATCTTTTTCACATACTCAACCAGCAAGAGTCTCAAAGTGCCTCTGACTTTGTCTCTGACAATTCTCATGCCAAGGATTTTTTTTGCAACTCTCAAATCCTTCATTGCAAAGTGTTCTGACATTTACTTTTTCAGATTATTGATCTCATCAATACTAGCCCCTGCAATATGCATGTCATCCACATACAATAATAAAATAATGTAAGAATTGTCAAAATGCCTGACATAGCAGCAATGATCTACCTGATATCTGATGTACCCTGCACTGCACATAAAACTGTCAAACTTCTTGTACCACTGTCTAGAAGCCTGCTTCAGGCCATACAAGCTATTCTTCAGTCTGCAAACTAAACCTTCCTTTTCCTATATTATAAACCCCTCAGGTTGGTACATGTAGATACCTTCTTCAAGGTTTCCATGAAGTAAAATTGTCTTCACATCTAACTGCTCAAGAAATAAATCTTCAGTAGCGACCATAGCCAGCACTAACCTGATGGTTGTGATATTCACAATAGGAGAAAAAATCTCAAAGTAGTCAATACCATGTTTTTGCTGAAAGTCTTTTACAACAAGCTTGGTCTTGTACCTCTTACTGCCATCATGCCTAGTTTTCACCTGGTACACCCATTTGTTGTGCAATGCCTTTTTCCTTGATGGAAGTTCTGCTAACTCCCATGTTTGATTCCCCAACAAGAAATCCATCTCATCCTTCATGGCTAGCTCCCACTTGCTAGAATTCTTCTCTTGCAAAGTTTCCTCATAACTCTGTGGTTCTCCACCATTTGTCAATAGAATGTAATTCAAAGTAGATGAGAAACGATGAGAGGGACGAATAGTCATAACTGACCTACGAACAACAGCTGCAGGAGTAGATGACTCTGGATCTGACTGCAGAATAATAGAAATGGGTGCACCGGCCCACTCTCCCGTCACTCATATCTCTGTATTGCACTGTGGCCTCTGGTAGGTCATCCAAACTCATGAATTCGGACTCCTGAAGAGCTACTTTAGCAACTGTACTGGACTTGTCCTCATACAGAATCTTCTCATTGAATATCACATTCCTGTTTCTTATAATCTTTTGACCCTAATCATCCCAGAAACGATAGCTAAATGCCTCGTCTCCATAGCCAATGAGGAACCACTAGGGAAGTAAATCAGAGAGACTGGCCAAACCCAGCCAAGCCTAACGGCCCTCCTATAAAAGGAGTCATGGGCCTCTGCAGAATACTAGGCCCATGAGCAAAACCCACCCATGAAGCAACTCACATGTGGGGAAAGAGGATAGTAGGGGCAGATGGGACTCGTCGCCTTGACACCACCACGATGACACCTTACTCTTTGGAACTTGTGCAGGCAGATGAACGAAAAATATGGAGAACCCTTGAGCTCCTGACAGCAGGCATGGAGGGGCTTAACAGGGAACGTCTATACGATAAAATGAGTCAGGAAGCTATGCGCTTTAATGGCACCACTCCCCAGAAGCCACGCCGCATTAAAAGATTTTAACTAAGCAAACAATTGAAGTGACATGGACTCCTTGAAGCCAGGTGTGAACTGTCCCGACCCATGTACGAAAGACTCTATCTGATTCCTCTAGGCTCATGTACAAACTACTAAAGAGCTATATTGACTTTAGCATTGGAGACTCTTCGTTTTCTACCAAGGCCCCCCCACTCTCCATGTTTTCTTAATTGTGCTAGTGAAAGACTCAAGACTCGAGTTGTTGAAACCCAACCTAAAGGCGTACAAAACACGACACTAACAGGATGCATAGAGATCATTTTCAATTTTGCCTGAATAAGATGGCTTAATTTAGAAAATAATAATAATAATACATACAGGTTTCAAAACCTATAATGTTATCCATGTAAATAATATGAATTCGGTATGGTATCATCAAACAAAGTTGAGAAGATTTCAATCCAAAAGGATGCAGCAAAAAGAGGATATGTTACATTTGAATTTTGATGTGATCTCAAATAATCTGTAAATAGTAATAAAAAAGTATCGAATAGTAATAAAAAAAGTACTAAATAGTTTATAAATAATAATAAAATATTGATAATTAATAAAAAAAAAAGTAATTTGAAATTACTCCATTTACCAAACACAACCTTGAAACATCGAGCTGGGGAATATAGCCCATGTTAAAGTAGGTAGTACGTACTGCTGTTTTGGGCAGGGGTGTACCGGGTCACATTTTGGACATTTTTTAGAACCGAACTGGTATATACCAATTTTGAAATTTTAAGAACCGATACCGGATCGATTCGTAGTTCACTATCAAAATCGAAACTTCCGATTTGGTTTTTCCGATTTTAAGGATTATCCGTGTTAGTAATACTATGTTTACATATACTAAACTATTAGTCTATTTACATTATAGTATAAATATATTATTTTATAATAATTAACATATACTACTATAGTATTGAATTTAACTATAGTCTATATAAGTCCTAGACTTTTTATATGGATATATATGATCAAATGTGTAAAAATATATTTATAAAAAATATATATTATAATTTGTTATGCCAAATATATATATCAAAACGAAGTTTATATTAATAACTTAATATTAATGTTTATATTATAAGATTAAAATTTATATGTTATATTAAAAATTATAAAATTACTTTTATGCTATGCTACATGTCATATTAATTAGTAATTTAATATATAATATATATAATATAATATAAAAAATTATAAATATATATACAGATCCAATTTAGTTTAATCGATTTTTTAAATATAAAAATTGATATTACATTAATTTAGAGTAATTTAATTCTTAAGAACCGTAACACATTCCTTAAACACCGGATGGTCTAGTTAATTCAATTTTCTTATTTGTTTTTCTTATTTTTTCCACTCTTGTTTTGAGTTAGGTGAGAGTTTGAGACCGAGAGCTTTGAGAGCAAGCTAGCTCGCTGCTAGTCTCACTTTTTGTCATAGAATAAATTATTGTACGTCATGAAGCTGAATGATTCAGCTGGCAATTTTATCAAACAAGAAGAGCACATCACAGGCACTACTGCGGTTACATAACAACCGAATATTCCAGCCTCTGCAATTATACAACAGATTCACAATTATTCTAGATTGTACGGTAGAGAAATCAATTGCAAGTTTCTCTCAAGTTATTTGTAAATAACTGTATTCTTTTCCTGTATAACTGCACAGCCTGAAGGCCTCAATGAATAGAGAAGTTTTTATCATTTGTTGCGTTCCTCTAACATGGTATCAGAGCCAAACGACTAAAAGTCCCTCTACATCCATGGCGCCGTCTTCTTCTCCCCCAACCCTCTCATCTTTCTCTCACATTATTATCACCAAATTAGCCAATGAGAATTTTCTTCTATGGAAGGTTCAAATCTCCGCTTATCTCTGTGGGCAAGATCTATTTTCCCACGTTGATGGTTCTTTGCCTCTTCCCCCTCAGTTTCTTGTTGCATCTTCCGATACCCCACCCGAACCCAACCCTGCTTTCTTGACCTGGCAACGCACTGATCAGCTTGTTCTAAGTGTGCTCTTCACCTCACTTTCAGATTCAATCCTAGGTCATGTTCTCTACTCTACTACTGTTGCTTCTCTCTGGTCATCCCTGGCCTCCATGTTCGCTTCCCATTCTCAACCTAAGGAGTTCCAGATTCGGTTTCAACTCACCAATCTCTCCAAATGTGAACAATCAATCTCAGACTACTTTGGGAAGGTACGTTCACTTGTGGACTCTCTTGCTGCCACCGGAAGTACTCTTCCAAACAAAGAAGTTGTGACCTACCTGCTTAATGGGTTAGGTCCTTCCTTTGAGGCATTTACCACCTTAATCGCTACTCGAGCTGATCCTCTTACATCTCATAAATTATTTCAACTGTTGCTTATTCATGAAACTCGCATCTCTCACCAAACACGGAGTTTTATCTCCTCTGTTGAGCCCTCTGTGAATTTCAGCTCCACTGGTCAACAAAATCAACAAAGTCGTGGAAATTATCGTGGTGGCTGCCAAGGACGTGGTCGAGGCCGTTACTCTAGTAATAATCGTGGGGGACGCTCATTCTCTCCCTCGCCATCACCACAGTCTGTGTACAACAATCAACGCCCCAACTCTCAAGTCTGCAACAAGTCTGGCCACGTTGCTCTGCAGTGCAGATACCGCTTTGACCATGCTTATCAACTCGAAGCCCTATCATCCTTCTCAGCTCACTACACTACTCTGAGTTCAATAGCTGATACTGCTTGGTACCCTGATTCTGGCACCACACACCACATCACCAACGATCTCAATAATTTGAATATTTCATCTGAACCTTACTGGTAGTGACTCAATACGGGTTGGAGACGGTACAGGCATCCTGATTCAAAACTGTGGTGACTCTTCTTTTTCTTTACGCAACACTTCATTTAATCTTAAAAATCTTCTACATGTTCCTGCTATCACCAAAAACCTGGTTTCTGTTCTTCGTTTCTGCGTCGACAACTCTTGTTATTTTGAATTTCACTCATCTCACTTTTCTGTGAAGGACAACAAGACGAGAACAATCCTCCTCACCGGGCCAACTCTGCTCCAGTAGCTTCAAGCCCCTCCTCTCATCTTGGTGAACGGACCAATAAAGCCCAATGGCATAGACGGCTTGGCCATCCCTCTTTGGGCCTAGTTTCTAGCATATTACATCAATACTGTTTACCCACAATTTCAAATGACTTAGTTTTCTTTTGTACCGAATGTCCTCTTGCAAAGGCTCACCGGTTACCTTTTAGTTCTAATCGAGCTAATTGTACTAAGCCCCTTCAATTATTATGTGCTGATGTCTGGGGCCCAGCACCCCATATTTCAAGACTTGGGTTTAAATATTATCTCTCTTTTGTGGATTAATCCACACGTTATACTTGGTTCTTCCTTCTAAAATTAAAATCTGACATTGCAAATATTTTCACTACTTTTCTTCCATATCTTGAACAGTTATTTAATGCCAAACTCCTAGTACTTCAAACAAATGGTGGTGGGGAATTTAAACCTCTCAACTCAATTTGTAACAAGTTTGGTATTACTCACCATTTCTCTTGCCCACATACACATCAACAAAATGGACTCATAGAGCGCAAACATAGACTTATAGTTGAAACTGGGCTTGCACTCTCAGCCCAGTCATCATTACCTTTCTCTTATTGGGCCGATGCATTTGAAACCGCTGTTTTTCTTATTAATCTTCTTCCTTCACCAATTATCAAAAACAAATCTCCACATTTTCTTGTTTATCACACCAAATCTGATTACAAATTTCTAAAAGTTTTTGGTTGTGAGTGTTGGCCCAATCTCAGACCCTATCTTCATAATAAACTCAATTTCAGGTCTGTTTCATGTGTCTTCTTAGGCTATAGCACATCTCATAAAGGTTAAAAGTGTTTAGATTTACAAAAGAATAGGCTATACATTTCAAGGGATGTTATTTTCAATGAAGCCTCATTTTCATTCTCAAAAACACGGCCCAGTTCAAATCCTTCACACCCCACATCAAAAACCGTTGCTCTACCATTACTCACCCCGTCCATTCTCGGCCCAGGACCCAACCCAATCTTCACAGCCCAAAACCCCACTCCCCCGTCTTCAACCTTTCGACTTAGACCCTCACCTGTTTCTCAAAATATTCCTTCTACTGAGTGTCTCCCCTCCTCCAGCTTATCTCCATCACCTCCCTCACTCGGACCACCTCAACCTTCCTCTCTTCTTGTTCCACCTTGCTCACCAGTCATAACTCGCTCACACACAAACTCTTCCAGACCGCGAGTTTTTATGGATGGCACTGTTACGTATCCTTCTCATCTTGTTTTACTACCTGTATAAATGTTCCTAATGATCCTTCAAGCTTTTCTGTGGTTTCAAAATTTCCAGAATGGTGTGCTGCGATGAAACAAGAATTCTCGGCTTTAAAATAGAATCAAACATGGAGCTTAGTTCCTCCAACTCCCACTGCCAATATTCTTGGTTGTCGCTGGGTTTATCGGACCAAGACCAAAGTTGATGGTTCCTTTGAGAGGGGAAATGCACGACTGGTAGCAAAAGGCTATCACCAGCTCCATTGCTTGGACTACACTGAGACTTTTAGTCTAGTGGTCAGGCCTTAGATAGTTCGACTTATAATCTCCATTGCTATCACGCAAGCTTGGCCTTTCAGACCACGAGACATACAGAATGCCTTTCTGCATGGTTCCCTAATAGATGGGGTCTACATGCAGCAACCTTAAGGATTTGCTTATCCAACATGTCCAAACTTCATCTGCAAATTACACAAAGCCATCTACGAGTTAAAGCAAGCTCCAAGAGCATGGTTTGCTCAACTTAGCTCCTGGTTACTTGACTTTGGCTTTACTTCTTCAAAGGCTAACCCTTCTCTATTTATCTTAACTCACTCTAATGTGCAAATTTATATTTTAGTGTATGTAGATGACATTGTCATCACCTCATCACATCAGTCTGCCATTGATCATCTCATAGCAGCCTTGGGACAAGCCTTTCCAGTCAAAGATCTCGGTGCTCTTTCCTTCTTTCTTGGCAATGAAGTTGACCATACCAACACTGGTTTAATTATTTCCCAATGGAAGTACATTAAGCAACTTCTCACCCGCTGCAAGATGATCTATGCTAAGCCAATCATGTCACCCATGGCAGCCAATCTCAAGCTCTCTAAATTTGACTCCCCAGATTTTGAAGATCTCACTCTTTATCAAAATGTTGTTGGAGGGCTCCAATACTTGTCTATTACAAGGCCAAACATTTTCTTTACCGTCAACAAGGTGTGCCAATTTATGCACACTCCAAAAACCTCTCATTGGACTGCAGTCAAGCGTATACTACGCTATCTCAAGTCAACCATCAACCATGGCTTATTGTTTACATCTCAGAACACCTTCAAGCTCTAACCATACACTGATGCGGATTGGGGGGCTGTCCTGATGATCGAAAATCAACTTGTGGGTTTTGTGTGTACTTAGGCAATCACCTAATATCTTAGAGCTCAAAGAAGCAAAGTACTGTCACTCGATTTTCAACAAAGGCTGAATATAAATCACTGGCCTCCTCGGCAGCTGAAGTTATCTGGCTTCAAACTGTGCTTCGTGAACTTGGTGTTTCTCTTCCAACAGCTCCCATCTTGTGGTGCGATAACATTGGTGCTACATACTTGTCGACCAACCCTGTTTATCATTTCAAAACCAAGCGCATCGATTTAGACTTCCACTTTGTAAGACATAGAGTTGTAGCCAATTCCTTGCAAGTTTCCTTCTGCAACTCAAAAGGCCATATAGCAGACCTCCTCACAAAGCCTATTGTTGATGATCGTTTCCTTTGCTTTAAGACGAGTCTTCATGTGGTTGATACCCCCTTGACTCGAGGGGGCGTATTAAGCTGAATGATTCAACTGGTAATTTTATCAAACAAGAAGAGGACATCACAGGCACTACTGCGGTTACATAACAACCGAATATTTCAACCTCTGCAATTATACAATAGATTCACAATTATTCTAGATTGTATAGCAGAGAAATCAGTTGTAAGTTTCTCTCAAGTTATTTGTAAATAACGGTATTCTTTTCTTGTATAAATGCATGGCCTAAAGGCCTCAATGAATAGAGAAGTTAAATTATCATTTTCTGTGTTCCTCTAACGATGTTGACTAACCTCTTACTACAAGTATGAAGGAAAATGCGATAAATTATTTCAGGACCATAGTTTGAGGAAGATGATGTCATTAATACTTTAGGATTTGAGTTATGATGAGGAGGACCACATCTTTGTAGCTAGGAATCTAGGATACATAAGCTAGCCTTTGAGAAGTCCGATATATTTGGGAGGCTGTGATCCTTGTGAAACCTATAAAGAATATACATCTATATACATACATACATGTATATTTATATTATATTGTCAAAAAATAGAGTTTGGGGGAAAAGAATAAATAATGCGGAGGAAAAATGAAACATTTATTGCCTTAACGATAAGGAACATTGCCTTAATTAATAAACAAGTATTATTTTATCGAGAAATGCTTCTTGCAACCGATATGTGCAACCCGCGGAAAATCTCCACGTCATTAATAAAATATTGTATTTCATTTTTACATTAGAAGAAGAAAAAGTAAAAGAGAAACGGTAGATCCATGGCATTGTAAGCGCACCAAAAGATAAAGAGAGGGGAAACAGTGGTTGGTCTCCTCTCTTTTTGGTGGTGGCTCTTTCTCTTTTTTTTTTTTTTTTAATTTAAGAAATGAAATAAAGTAAAGAAAAACATTCGGTTACACTGCAATTTTCATGACCGGTTACAGTTAGCAGAATTATATTTTATCAGCTAGCTAGATATAATACCGTTTCTTTTTTCTTTTTTTTTTTTAAAATTGCGTATTTAACAATTCTATTCATTATTCTTATAATACATATTATATTTTTTTATTCATACTAAATTAAAGTAATCATCATTTATACACTACATATTTATTAAAAATAAATAAATATAAACCGGCTCCTTCGACATCAAACCAGCTTGTCGTTATCATGATGATCGTTCTGCACTTATTGTACACATTTTTTTAGTACATGAGATCAATGCATATATATGTAGCTGAAATAATGATCAAAATAGTCGAGACAGCTAGCCCCATTATTAGTATTCCTATCCAAACATGTCCCGCTGATGAGTTCCTTAATTAATCCTTGTAGAACTTCCGATCTGGAAATGAGTGCAATGCAAAGGGATTTAATTATTTTAAATTGGACACACGTACGTACGAACGACAACTTCTGCTCTATTAATTTAATTAGGTTAATTTAGACTGATCATCAGAATTTATCTCGGAGCCATGCAATGTATCTTTAGAAACAAAGAGTCAGTCCAAGCAGTCAGAGGAGCCATAAGTACTTGAAAATCCTCCGAGCCATGCAGTTCTGTTTCTTTAGAAACCAAGAGAGCATGATCAATAGATGTTGGTGAAGAATGGACTTTATCACAGGTAGTGCTGCTGCTACCATCCTCATTATTAATGCAAACAATCTTCCTAACTTCTTATTATTCATCCACACTCCACACTTCACTTTTTTTAAAATTTTTTTATTAAATAATTTTTATATGAATAGTGAATAAAAAATTTGAAATAGTTTAAAAAAATTAAATTCAAAATTTTTTTTTTTTAAAATATTAAAAAATATGGAGTGTAGAGTGTGGATGAATAGTAGGAGGTTGTGTAGCAAAACCCTTATTAATGTTATTGTTTTCAAAACATGAAGATAGCTCCAAGAAATCTGTGTTGACCAGAAACCCTGACAGGAAACTTTTGCCAATCTCAAAATCATCCATCATGAAGTCAGATATATTATTTTCTTCCAAATTGCATTTTGAAAATTCAACTGTCATGTCGTGATTCTCATCAAGAACTAAAGAGGGATATTCAACGACGACTGGATTGGTGTGATCAAACTAGGACTGTTCATCCGGGCTGGATTTTTTTTCGGCCTGGTCCGAAACCCAGAAAACTGAATTCCGATTCCGAGTTCCGGCCTGGATTTGTTCCAAGCTGGAACCCGGGTTACAAAATCCTTGTACACCCGGTCCGGGTACCGGGTTTAAAAGCCGAAACTGGGATTTATAACCCGGAACCCGATTTTTTTTTTAATTTTTTTAAAAATGTTTGATGGCTGGAATATATATAATATTTTATGTACATACAAAATTTTTATCGTTTTACCAAACCATTTCAAAATGGTTTCAAAAATTTTCGCATGCAGCAATTTTTAGCATTATTTGGTCAAAATAGATCACAAAAGCTGAAAAGCGTAGCCCAGCTTTATCGCATAATTATCAAAGATGATAATTGCCCATGGACATGACATCCAGCTTCTACAGACTACCTACTGAAATTGCTTATTAGCCCAGAAACTACCACATCGATCCAGCTACGTAAAATGCATCCAAAATTACTAAATATATCAATATCAAAATCAATAACAAAAAGCATTCAAATATCAAAACATTCAAATTGAAGGATTAGAAAAAAAAAAAAAAAATTGGGTTCCAGGTTATAAATCCGGGTTCTAGATTTTAAACCCGGATTCATCCGGGTTCCGGCCCGGCTTTAACCCGGTCCTGGTTCCAGGCCGGGTTTGAAACCCGGGTTCCGGTCCGGATATACCCGGGTTGGAACCCGGATGAACAGCCCTAGATCAAACTGCTGCTGCTGATGATGATCGGGAGGTTCCTGTGGCCTCGAGGTACTGATCGGGATATCTTTGGTGCACCTTGTTGCCTTTGTACGTATCACGGTACATGAATAGGAATTCGAAATGCATAAGCAGAGTTAAGAAAGAAATCTCATTCTCATTGATCTGAAAAATAATGATACAAAATCTACTACTATTTATATATTACAAAAGTAGAAAGAAAAAGTTCTAAAACTATTTTTTTTTTTTTTTATAATTGAAATACCTTCATTCAATACTTTTGAAATAAAGATTACAACATAGAATCAGACCAAATAACTTGGACAATATAGTTTGGATAAGAACTCCACCAAATTATCAAATCATCAATATTCCATGCATGTTTTGCCATCCCATGGGCAGCACCATTACCTAAATGACCACGGTGTTGTATAAAACAGTTTGAAAATCGTTGCATAAGTTGCTTGATCTCCATCACAAGGTTTCCATTAAGTGATCTTGATACTTTTTCAGCTTGAATTTCATTCACTATGAGCAGAGAGTCACTTTCAATAACAAGCTGTGATATTCCAAGAGGTAAGCATATCTGCAAACCTCTAAAATTGCTAGCATTTCAATTTCAAGAGGATCATGAAGCACATTTTCCTTCTTAGAAGCTGAGAGGATCACATTGCCCTTTTCATCCCTTAGAACAGCCCCCACCCTAGCACACTGTTGGTTTGCAAACACTGCCCCATCCACATTTAACTTTAGGATCCCTTGGTTAGGAGGCACCCATCAACCAACTTGCTTTCCTTCCAGAGGGTTGTGTGCTTGTAAGTGGGATTTATAAGACATCAACGCGTGATCTATCGCCTGCATAGCAGTAAGGATCACTGCTTCATGTACCAACTAGTTCCTTCTATACCACATACCCCACGCTATCAAGAAGAGCTTTTCCAAGTCTCCATTATTACCTCTGTCTTGTACCTGCATTCCAAGAGCTAGCAAATTTGTGTGGAGTGCATCTGTGTTTAATTCTGGAAATTGATCAGACCACACGTCTCTTACAGTTTTGCCCTTTAGTAACGCATGAGTAATATCTTCTTCCTCCTCATTACACCACCTACATGCCGCCTCCTCCACAACTTTTCAAAATTTGAGGTTCAACAAAGTAGGTAAACCATTCCGGCAGGCCCTCCATGCAAATATATTAACTCTAGTAGGCACATTCATTCTCCACAGCTTTGGCCAAAACTTCCTCTGGTGTTGGGCTTCGGAACATTCTCCCACCTGTTCATCATACTTTAGTGAATTGAAAAATCTGTAACCACTCTTGACACTATACTCCCCATTCTTATTGTGTTCCCAAATTAGGCAATCTGCTGTAGGTTCGGAACTCAACAGAATTTTGAGGAATTCTACTGCTGATTGTACTGGAATTAATCTTTGTATCTTCTCCACATTCGACCATCTTGTTTCCTGATCAATTAGGCATGCAACTGTAGCACTGTGATGAGTCAAAGTAGTTCCGACAGAGTTTGGAATAAGCTTGTGCTTTGGCAACCAATAGTCAGTCCAAATATTTATAGACTTACCATCACCCCCTCTCCAGCGGCAACCTTTCAACAACTGGTTTTTAGCTTCCCAGATTCCTCTCCAAACAAAGGAGGGGTTTGCATTGATCCTGGCTTCTTGAATCTGGTTTTGGGAAAGTACCTAGCTTTGAAGAGCTTGTGTAACAGAGAGCCCTCATCGGTCATAATTCTCCAGCTTTGTTTCGCTATAAGTGCCATATTAAAGGTCTGCAAGTCTTTGAAGCCCATTCCGCCATTTCCTTTTGGCTCATACATTTTCTTCCATCTGATCCATCGAATTCTTTGTCTTCTTTTCATTGGCCCCACCAGAAGTTTGCTATCATACTTTCTAGCTCAGTGCATAAAGTGGAAGGCAGTTTGAAACAACTCATAGTATAGGTAGGAATAGACAGAACAATAGCTTTAATCAAGACTTCCTTACCTCCTTGAGAGAGCAATTTTTCCTTCCAGGCTTGTTGTTTTATCCATAGCTTATGTTTCAAGTCTGCGAAGGTCCTTTTCTTTTCTCGGCCCACCATGGGAGGTAGGCCAAGATATCTTTCGTACTGTTGATGATTGTGTACCCCCCAAGAAATAGAAAAGCTCCTGTTGTTGTAGCTGAGGCACGTTCTTGCTGAAGACCATGGATGTTTTCTCTTTGTTCACTTTTTGGCCGGAAGCTTGCTCATAGATTTGTAGCAGATTTTGGATCTGGAGGTTAGTCGCCATATTTGCCCTACAAAAAAGAACACTGTCATCTGCAAAGAGGAGGTGATTTAATCTGGGTGCTCCTCTACAGAAGCTCAAACCTTCAATTTGCTTTGTGCTCTCAGCTTGATTTAATAGAGAGATCAATCCCTCCGTACATAATAGGAAAAGATAAGGGGAAATGGGGTCTCCTTGTCGCAATCCGCGTGAAGGAAGTATTAGACCCTTGGGCTCTCCATTAACTAAAACTGAGAAAGAGACTGATGTGACACATCACATCACCAACCTCACCCATTTTTCATGAAATCCCATTTTTAACATCACCGTTTCTAGAAACCGCCACTCAACTCTATCATAAGCTTTACTCATATCTAACTTTAAAGACATATATCCAAGCTTGCCCTTCCTTTTTTGTCGCAAGAAATGAACCATTTCGTAGGCCACCAAAACATTATCAGTTATAAGTCTCCCTGGAGCAAAGGCTGCTTGAGTGGGTGAAATCACTTGTGATAAAATTCCTTTGAGGCGATGATTGTTGAGATATTTTGGCTAAAATGTCCACCTAAAATAGAGTAAATCAAGACTGTATAGTTCCAAAAATAAGATTGAAAGACAGATTTTAAGATTTATTGCTTATCTTGTTGATTCTCAATTTTGAGGAATAAAGTGATGATTTACTTAGGGATTAAATGTTTTATCTATAAGTAATAAGGCCTAGGCCCGGAAGAAGGCTCAGAAACATTAAGTAAAGTGGCACAGAATGCTGGTGATGAAGCCCAGGCCCGTAAGAAGGCCCAGAAGCATTAAGTAAAATGGCCCAGCCCCATGCTCGACTCTTTAGCTCAGATGATGTCTCGGTTTCTCTTCAACAAACACAAAGGCTACGAGAAGGCTCTCTTCAGAAGGGTAGAGTTGCGAAGTAAAAAAAAACGGTTAGAAGAGAGAGGGAAGAAGACGATGGGGGAAGGAGAGGATAAAAGGGAGTGGAGGCATGCGAGAAACGGGGCCGCACTCTGAATCATTTCTTTTAGTCTGTTTTTATTTGGAGAATATTTTCTATTTTTGTTTTCTTGTTTGGAGTTAGGGTTTCCGAATCATCTACCCCATGATGATTTGGGGCTAACTTCTTGTCTAGGGTTATAGAGGAAAGGGTTTTCTTTCCCCATTGTCGATTGCTTGTTGCTGTTATACTTAGTTTATACTTGTTGCTATATTCTCATGCTTTACCTACTATTGGTTGTGAAGGATCTCTTGCTCTTGAACTGTTGTAGACTCACGGCACAGCAGGACCTTGAAATAATCAAGGATCCTTCAACCTTTGAGTCTTGAGATAAAAGGGGATGATAATACAGTGAGGGTTTTATCTTTCGTTGATGTTTAATCTGCGTCTTTGTTCATTTAAGTTCTGAAGTGTTAATATCTTGATTGAGTTAACATAAACAGTTACATCCAGCAGCTACAATCACATTGGTAGGAGGAACTCTAACCCTATGCCCCTAGTTTACTCCTTTTGTCAAAAACAAATCCATTTCAGTTTCTGAGTTCTAAAAAGGTTGCTGTTTAGTTTTTGATTCTCATGCTTTTAAACATTGCAAATCTGGTTTTATGAAAGTATCTTCCTTAGAGTAATCACAAACCCTTACTTCATTTACTAAATCATTAAATCATCCCACATTCTTTGCGGTTTCAGAGTGCATAACTCAAAAGAGATTTGTTCCACATTGTTAATATAGTTGTCCCTGTGGAAATGACCTTGGGCACTCCCACTACATTCTAAAATCTGCTTTTATACTTGGAAGCATTATTTGGTGAGTATCAGGCGATTTGCAATCACTTTTGATATTAACTTATAAAGGACATTGCACAAGCTGATAGGCCTGTAATTAGAGACTTCCTCAGGCTTTTTCTTCTTGGAAATTAGAGTGATAAAAGTGTGATTAATACCTGCTGGAAATTGCCCAGAGTTGAGTGCGTGAAGCACTGCTGCAGTCACATCCACTCCCACAACATCCCAGAATTTTTGGTAGAAGAGAGGAGCCATACCATCGGGACTTGGAGCTTTTATGGGATCCATTTGATGCAGCGCCACTCTCACCTCGTCGACTGTGAAGACTCTGGTTAAGGAGTCATTCATATCTTGACTAACCTTCCCAGCAAGATCATCCAAGAAGTCTATATGGCCCTGTTGATTAGAAGACTGAAACAAAGTAGAGAAATAATTAACAATTACAGTATCCCTTGTGTCACCAGTTTGCCAATCACCAGCGAGGTGCCTAACACCCTTGATCTGGTTCTTTGTTCACCTTTGAGAAGCTTTGCTATGAAAAAACCGGGTATTTTTGTCTCCTGCTTGTAGCCACATGATTTTTGCTCTTTGCTTCCACATTAATTCATCTCTTTCTAGCCACATTTGTAATTCAAATCTGGCTTCTCGATGTTTTTCTCTCATATGACAGCACGGATCCATTTGTTGCAGTCTTTGTAGATTTAATCTGGCTTTTTCTATATGTTTTTTCACATTGCCAAAGCTATGTTTATTCCAAACAGCAAGCTTTTCCCCACAGAGCTGTATTTTTTTCATAATTGTATTCAAGTCCTATACTCCTGTGGGCCCTTTCCATGCTTGCTCGATCACCTTTCTGCATTCGGGCTCATCCACCCACATGGCTTCAAATCTGAACAGCTTCTGGGTAAAACAGTGTCTATTAGTCTCATGTTGCTTTAGGATGATGGGCACATGATCTGAGTAGGGAGCCCCACTATGGTAAACTTCAGCCATAGGATTCAGCCGCTTCCAATGTGTATTAGCAAGGAAACGATCAAGTCTTGCACATATACTAAACTGCATTTCCTGACCATTCCACCAAGTGAATTGATTACCATTAAACCCCAAATCCAGCATCTCACAATCATCAACCATTTGTCTAAAAGCCCTCATTTGGCCTTTGGCTCTAACTCTGCCACCACACTTCTCATTGGTACTTAAAATCTCATTAAAATCCCCCATCATCAGCCACCCTTTACCTGCAGCAACTGGTAAAGAACTAAGGATGTCCCATGTTACCTGTCTTTGTGCAGCCTCAGGATAACCATAAACACCAGTAAAAAACCAATCAGCCTCAGCTTGGTCACTACTCCCCACCTTAGTAACCAAAGCATGAATATGAAGAAGTGGGGGTTTAGCTTTATTCCAAAACAAAGCTAAACCCCCACTTCTTCCTTCACTACTCACTGCCAGACAATTATCAAAACCTAAACTATATTTATATTTCTCCATTCTTTTCGCTTGTAGGCGAGTTTCTTGAAGAAATAAAATATCGGGACCTTCTCTTCGGATTAAATCTTGAAGCACTCGAATTCCCAGTGGGTTCCCAAGCCCACGGGAATTCCAACTGAGAAGAATCATTGCTTCCGGCAGGGTTGTGTAACAGCCACTGCCGATCTCATAATTTCACACAACACTCTAGCATCCTCCTCTAACAACATCAGAATTATTCAGACGTAATTTACCTTTTTTCCCAGACTTTATTACAAACAAATCGATATTCTCTTTGTTACAGTTGTGTTTCTTTTGCAAAGGCAAACTCGGAGGGACAGAAGTATTACCAGGATCACGTGCTCTCCTCTTCCATGTTGCTTTCTGCATTGGGCCAGGGGCTATCGGCGAAAATTCCTGGGTTACTTTGTGAACATGCTGGGAATAAAAGTTTTTGATTGACCCCTAATGGCCCACCACAAAGTCCCTCTCAGATTGCATGACCAGCTTGGGTGCACGATCTCTTTGGCCCTCCATATTGACTGCCTCTTTACACTCGTTCTCCATCATGTCCGCAGCGTTTGTCTCCTTAGTTGCCTTCAGCGATGGCCCACGCAGAGCCTCTCCACTCACAGACTATATCGCTCCTGTAGCATCACCCTCCTCGCGTCTTCCTTTGTGAGTTTCAGCTAGAGGCTCTCCCTGCCCAGAACTGTCGATTGGTGCCGGAAACATAATCTTCAAACCATGCTTCTGCTGTATCGCGACTTGGGACTCCATCGGGGTTGTAGGTGTAGATCGCATCGGCATTCCTCCACACAGACCCGTATCACCTTTCTTCTCCTCATTCCGACTCTGAGCTTCACTATGGCCGGATCCCCCATACCTGTACTAGTTTCCCGCTGGTTCACGTCATTTTCGTTCTCTGAAGTCAGCTCGTAGCCATCCTCCAAATTGAGTAGTTAGTTCCTAAGTTTGGTTTGAACATTTCTCCACAATATGTAAGATTCAGCCACAATGAAAGCAGAAACGTGGAAGCTTTTCATACTTAATAGGGATCCAATACTTCACCCCCTGCAGAGTAATGGTTCTCCCGTGAGCTAGGGGCTTATTAAGGTCCAACCTGATTTTCACTCTCAAATAACAGCCCCATCCTACCTCATCGTCCTCCACATCTACATCTTCAACAGCTCTTATCGTAGTTCCCAGTTGAACGCCACATTCCCGATTCATTCCCACTAGGGGCATGTTGTGAAATTGAACCCAAAAAGAAGCGAAATCAAATTTCATGTTGCTGGGCTGAGTAAAACCTTGAAACTCATCAATAACTAATAAACTCCCATCAAAGGACCATGGTCGCCCATCAAGAATTCTATTCTTGTCAGCATGAGTTTCAAAAGCAAGGATGAACACGTTTTCACACACTTCCTTAAATATTGCAGGTTTACTGAGTCTCCATATTTTTGCCATCATTTTCTCTACCAGGATGCTAGTAAGATGGCAATCTGAACAAATCTTACCAATTAGACAACGCTCACCTTTCTTTTGAACCTCTGATATCGCACCATCCTCAACTATAATTTCACTTCCCTCTTCCTCACTCAAATGTAGATTCCCCCACATCTCCTGCAAATTCTCCATCTCAATCACTAAGCTCGCTAACAACCATCCACTGTTGCTAGTACAGCACCAGTAGGGAATAGGGCACACCACCTCAATTCCTCCTTAGAGAGAAAAGAGGGGTCGACTCATCCATAAAACCTCCTAAAACTAATTTTAAATCTTCTAATTAGTTACAAGTAATCTACTGTAGCTTTATGGACAACATGGTTTATTCATTGCTTTACATGTTGATTTCCTGACATTACTTTGTGTGCTGCCATGTATTTCTCACATGATCTCTTACTTTTTTGTGACTACACTTTCCTCCTTTTTATTCTTGCTTTTCTTCTTCCTTTTGCTGTTGCTTTTCACTTCTCTTTTTCTGTAGTGTGCTTTACTTCAACTTTTTCTGCTGCATGCATTTCTTGGTCATTGCAGGGTACTTCATGTTTGCTTTTGTTGCTACATATGCTCCCTCATGTGTTGTAGCTTTGTTGCTTAGTGTCCTCATGTCTTTGTTGCTTGCATTCATTCTTCTCATTATGTTTTATTTCGTGAGACTCCCCCTCAAGATGGACATAGATGTTTAGGATTCTCATCTTGGACAATAAAAAATGAAAAACAAAAGATGATAAAGCCTTAGTGAAAATGTCTACCAATTGGAACTTTGAAGCAATATGGACAGGAGTGATTACTCTAGCTAGGACCTTTTCTCGAATAAAGTGGCATTCCAGATCTATGTATTTAGCTCTTTCATGAAAGATAGGATTCCTTGTGATGTGAATGGCTACTTGATTATCACAAAACAGGAGAGCAGATTGTTCATGGTTGATGTTGAATTATTTTAACATACCAAGAAGCCATACAATTTCACATCTTGTTGTAGCCAATGCCCTATTTCTGTCTCAGTTGAAGACCTAGAGATAGTCACTTGTTTCTTTGATTTCCAACTTACCAATGAGTCTCCAACGAACACACAAAAGCTTGTGACAGATCTCCTAGTTTCGGGGCAAGCAGCCCAATCAGAGTCACTATATGCCTTTAGGTGTAAAGATGATCTTTATGATAAGAAGATACCCTGACCTATGGACCTTTTGAGATATCTGAGAACTCTATAGGCTGAGTGCATATGAGTTTGTGAAGGCTTGTCCATAAATTGACTTAGAACATTCACAGCATAAGTGATGTCTGACCTAGTAATCGTTAAATAAATGAGCCTTCCATTGAGCCTTCTGTAGGCAGTGTGGTCTTGCAGAATCTCATTAGTGGTGTGGCTCAACTTGTGGTTCAATTTAATAGGTGTGGAGACAGCTTTAGTGCCAAGTAAACCTGCATCTTCCAATATTTTGAGAGTGTACTTCCTTTGACAAATATTAATTCTAGAAGATGACTTTGCAACCTCTAAGCCTAGGAAATATTTGAGGGGTTCAAGGTCTTTGAGTGAATGAATTTCATCTTGAGAATCACCTCTCACTATGATATCATCCACATACACTAGGAGTGCTGTGAACCCCTTTTGACTAACTTTAGTGAATAAAGAATAGTCAGACTTAGATTGTTGAAATCCAATAAAAGTTAGTGAGCTCAAAAACTTTGAGAACTATTGCCTTTATGCTTGTTTAAGTCCATAGAGGGACTTATTCAGTTTGCATACTAATTTTCCCCCTCAATCTGCTCTCTATGAATGTTATAACCTGGTGGGATTTCCATATAAATTTCCTCATTGAGATCCCCATGTAAGAAGGCATTATGAACATCCATTTGAGATAAGATCCAGTTGTGAATAAATGCTAATGCAAGAAAGACATGAATTGTGGTGAGTTTGGCCACTAGACTTAATGTTTCTTGAAAATCAAAACCTTCTCTTTGAGGATACCCCTTGGCCACAAGTCTAGCTTTGTGTCTTTCAAAAGAACTATCAGATTTAAGCTTTACTTTGTAGACATATTTACAACCTATGGCAGTTTTGTTGGGGGGAGGGAGGTAATAGTCCCAAGTATTATTTTCCTCTAAGGCACTAAGTTCAGCTTACATTGCATCTTGCCAATGTTTAAATTTCACAGCTTCACTATAGGTGTGAGGTTCAGAGAATAAAGAGGGGGAAACATAGAAGGATTGGTGAGATGGGGAGAGGTGTTTGTAGGCGAGGTGATGATTGAGTGGATGAAATGTGGAGGATGGAGAGGATGCAGTGAGAGGTAGGGATTCTGCTATCTGACAATGGTATTGTTGGAGATAGGCAGGTTGATGCCTATCTCTGGTGGACCTACGAGGAGGTGGATCGAGAGTTGAGGTGGCATAGAGCTCATCAAGATGAGATGAAAGAAGAGGTGGATCAAAGGAGGTAGTTGGCAGAGGTGTTTCAAGAGGAGGTGAAAAGTGGCTATCTGGTGGTGGAGGGGGTAAAACCAGATTACGAGGGAAGAAGGAGTGAATGTCTAAAGAGGAATGAGAGGAGGGAGTGGACGTTGAAGAGTATAATGGGGAAGCAGACTCATGGAAGATCACATTCCTAGAAATAAAGGTGGAATGAATCTCTATGTCATAGAGCTTGTAACCTTTGATATTTGCAAGATATCCTAGGAAAATGCAAGGTCTGGCTCGAGGTTCAAACTTGGTCGTGTGGTGCTTAGGAGTGCTTGCATAACTTAAGCAGCCAAAGACTCGAAGATGAGCATATGAGGGTGGTGAGGAAAATAGCCTTTCATAGAGAGATTGGTTAGCAAGAAGGGGTGTAGGAATTCTATTGATGATGTATGATGTAGTTAAGATGGCATCCCCCTAAAAAGGAATAGGTAAACCATCTTGAAAAAGAAGTGCTTTGGCAACATTCAAGAGGTGTTGGTGTTTCCTCTCAACAACACAATTCTGTTGAGGGGTATACACACATGTTTTTTAGTGAATGATGCCATGATTTTTATAAAAGTCAATCATCTTGAATTCAAGGCCATTATCAGTTCTGATTTTCTTAACTTTACTATCGAATTGAGTGTTTATGAGCTGAAAGAAAGACTGTAGGATAGGTCTTGTGTCTGACTTTAGTTTCATTAAAAACACCCAAGTGATTCTTGAATAATCATCCACAATGGTTAAGAAGTAATGAAAGTCTTGAATTGATGCTTGAAAATATGGGCCCCATATATCATAATGAATTAAGTCAAAGGGAAATGAACTAGTGGATCCACTTGGAAGAAAGGAAACATGTTTATGCTTAGCCAAAGGACAGATTTTACAATGAGATAGATCCTTGGACTTTACATTAGGAACAAGAGAATGAATTAAATTCATTCTTTGTGAAGATAAATGCCCTAATCTAAAGTGCCATAGATCAAAATCTTTTTACAGAAGATTGCATTTTCTTGAAAGAGGAAATTGAGTAGGCTGGGAGGCCGATGCCGTAATACCCTCTTGCCCAGAGGCCAGAGTGGGAGTCGAGGAGGACATGCAAGGAAAAGAAGTGCGAAGAGGATCAGAAGGCTAAGGAGGGAATGGAGCCCGAGGCAAATGGTAGCTGTGTAGGGACCCCTGCACAATCGCCCCCGCCTACCACATCAGGAAGGACCACCGGTGGGGGAAATTAGGACCATCACAAGAGGATTCGCCGACGGGATGCGACCTCATCAAATCGGAAGCGCTAGGCAAACAAGATATCGAGAAGTATATTAAGCAAAATATCGCCCCACCAAGTACAGGGAAGCGAACCAACACTTGTCGTCTCCTTTGGAAAGTCAACGAGGAGGGGATCCTCTATCCACACGACGACGCCCTAGTGGTGATTATGCTGATCGCCAAATTCACCACTAGGAGGATCCTTGTTGACAATGCCATCTCCGCAGACATCCTCTTCTGAGAAGCTTTTACTCGGATGAGGATAGACGTCACCTGACTCCAAACAGATCCCATGCCACTCAAGGGTTTCTCTGGAGGGTCCATCCTCTCGGCTGCTCGACAACTTAACCCGCCCCCATCACGGTGAAGAATAGACCAGCTAATCAGCTATCCAACACTTACCACCCCGCAAGAAACCAAAGCAATAGGTTATGCTCGAAGGCTGCTTTATCCCTCTCACGGTGGAGAGCAGGCTAGCCCTCAGCTGCTTGACACCTACCTTCCCCATGAGCATCAACAAGCAGGAGTGGGTCTAGTCCCAAATTGCCTGATAACTTACCTCCCCGCAGGACTCCAAATGGAAGAATATGCCTTAATGCCATCTTCTCTCTCCCGTGATGGAGAACGGGTCCAGTCAATCAAATACCCGGAAACTTAACTCAACATCTGCCACAACGAAGAATGGGATCAGCACCAACCTTACCTAACACTTACCTTACCTGTGATGTCAACGGGTGGGAGTGGGTTTAGTTCCAAATTGCTCAACTTACCTACCCATGAGGATTAATAGGTGGGCATTTGGCCTAACCTCCCTCACGTGGGAGAATAGGTCCTGCCTTTTGGTTGCTCAACAACTTACCCCACAACATCACGGTGAAGGGCCGATCGGCTTCTCAATTGTCTAACAAATTACCTTCCTAGGAAGACCAAAGGGGTGGGCTTAGCCTAAGGCATCCTGACCATTACCCCGACAGAGAACAGATTTCGTCCTTCGATTGCCTAACATAACGCCATCTCCAACAACGGAACACCAAACAAGTAGTGCCTCAAAATCCTCATCGGACTCCTCCACCAAATGAGAAGCCAGGTTTGCAAACTTTACACTCGTAGTTGCAGATGAGTTATATTAACTTTTTTAGTTTTTTCAGCGCTATTAAACATCTCATACCTACCTTACGACAAATAGTGACACAACTTCTCAACTACGCGGCGACTCCAGCCCCCCGGGGAGTCAAAAGAGGAGGGCTTAGCCTAAGGCATCCCAACCTCACTCCCCGCAGAATATGGGCCCGTTCTCTCCCCTACACATCATAGGCTCCCGAGGATCCCCACCCCCAAATCTACAACAACAAATCGAAGAGCATATTGGCCCTAGGGGGTAATCTACGTGAGTATGACGGCGTGGGGGGCACTCTAGGGACCGCAACCGTGATGAGCTCTACGGTCAAAACACCTGCAAAAGGAGGAGCGGTAGGTGCCTCTGGGATGGCAGGACCCTTTCCCCCTAACTCCTTGGTGGATTCGACGAATGGATAGATAGGGCTGGCAGTGGGGTAGGTACAAATGGTGGGGGCATCATACCTCAATCAAAGCCGAGGACTGCCCCAAAGGAAATTGAGGAGAGAACACTGGGCTATTGTCGGCCCTAGCAACCTTTGTGCGGAGTTTCATTCCCGTGCCTGCAAGAGGAGGACTTGGGGAACGCTTCTAAGCCAGGTTGGCTTTGGGCTACATAGGAATGGCGCAATCATAAAAAAATAGTGTGACCAAGACGAGTAAAAATGCCTTTATATTTTCCTCCCCAAGGAGAACATCCGAAAGGACATCGAATGGGTGATTCTTTACCCATTCTTTGACCAGAGCAATACGACGTAACTCCTTGGGAGAGACTGTCGACCGTGAGACTTTGTCGTCAGGAACTACCCCCCATATGGTCTGAACGGAGAATTCAAGGTGATTCACCTACCCATCAGAAATCCCCACCCTCGGCCAGACACGAAGAAAATTTTTGAGGTCTAGTCTTTGACCTTACGATAATGTTGTTCCAAAGAGACGAGGGCATGCATCACCCTGAAACTGAAAATGTTCCCCTCACATTTTATGAGGTTGTGGGTCAGGAGAAACTTGCGACCAGTAAAGTCAGTGTGCTCTAGGTCTAATTTCAACAAAGCTCGCCACTAGAGGACACAACAATACATCAAGTTTCTTCAAGCATTTGGGTGTAGTTGAGAGGGGGCCAATCTGAGACGATCTAGTAGGTCACAAATAGGACGAGGGAAGAGTAACCTTAACCCACAAGAGACATGCTTGGGAAGAGGGCAACCTTCGAGGCATAACCCTCATTGTCGATGTCCCCCTCACGTGGCCCAGCAGCCTCAAAAACCACCTTCTTCTGGACATGAAAGGTGGAAGCTAGTGACGACAAGAACTCAAGGGTGACGTTTGAATGCCAGTTGTGACCAATATAGAATTGCTCTGTGGTGCAAACCTTGGGCTGGTCCAGTTCCCCAGGAATCTTAGGTTGAACGGCCTTCTTGGGAGCCATTGAGATTGAAGTTGAGAAAAGCAACAGAAAGGAAAATGAGTTGAGCAAAGAGAATGAGAATATGAGCAAAAGGAAACGAGGATGTGGTAAAGGGGGGGAAAGAGGGCAAAGCGTGTTTATATAAAGGGAAAGTGACAATTCGCCTTCAGTATCCATATGTCAGACAGGGGATGCGGAAGGGTTCGAATCCTGCAAAATGCGCGACACGACGAGACGTGGGAAACCAATGGCACATCAAAACAAGTCTAAGGGGTCTAGTTGTTAGGGCGAGAATGGTGAAAACTTAAAAGAAGGAAGGAAAAGGGTGAAGAAGAGGGCTCCAACAACTTTAAATAGACCCCAGCGATGGTTAGCATCCAAAAGGCGTGGGAACACACGCATCCCACGAAACTGGAAAGACGTGCATGAATCTCGCGGCATGTACTGTACGATGCGACATGAAGAGAAGGAGCCGCCCGATAACATCATGAGGGAATTGGAAGGACGCAATCAAGTGTAAAATCCAACCGTCAGAAAATGTGGCAATAAAGTTGGGAGAGGAACCATCGCCTGACATCATTAAAAGACGAAAAAAATCATATGAGCATAATCTAGAGCCCAGAACCTGACACGTAAAAGAGCCAAAAGAATAATAACCGCCCATTTCTTGGGAAAAGGATCTCCATGGTAGCGGATGCGGGAAAATAATAACATGAAGACGAATACAAAGAAGAATTCTCATCGCAGTCAGATAAGAATTGACAGGGTAACTGTAAAAGGGTTTCCCTCCCATCAGCTTGTATAACAAGCCCATGAGGAACCGCTAGGGAAGTAAGTCAGAGAGACCAGCCAAGCCCAGTCAAGCCCAACAGCCCTCTATAAAATAAGCCAGGGGCCTCTGTAGAATACTCGACCCATGAGTAAAACCCACCTAAAATGCAACCCACACATGGGAAAAGCGGACAGTAGGGGCAGATGGAACTCGCCGCCTTGCGCCATCCTGATAACACCTTACCCTCAGGAACTTACGCAGGCATGTGGACGAAAAATATGAAGAACCCTTGATCTCCTGACAGCATGCATGGAGGGGCTAAACAGAGAACGTCCGCAGGATAAAGTGAGTCAGAAAGTCATGTCGCATTAATGGCACCACTCCCCAGAAGCCACACCGCATTAAAGGATTTTGACTAAGTGAATAATTGAAGTGACATGGACTCCCCGAAGCCAGGTGTGAACTATCCCCACCCAGAAACCTAGTATAAAAGCCGACCCCAGGTACGAAGAACTCTCTCTGATTCCTCTAAACTCATGCACAAACTACTAAGGAAGCGTCAATTGATGACACTATATATGATAGTATATATAGTCTAATTAGATGACACTATATATGATAGAATATATATAATATTAATTTTATATCTTAACAATGTCTCTTGTAGGAAGTGTCAGACACCAATTATGATTTAACAAAATTATATGATGTATCACATACTAATAGTAATGGAGAGTGGACTCATCCCGATGCTCGTGAAAATTATGTAAGTATTATAATTTCTTTTAATTAAACATATTTAAATTATTGTGTCAATATTAAACGTATATGTTGTATGTAGGCTAAAATGGTTGCCCTACGTACTGAAGCTACATCAGATCATAATTCATCAACAAGTGATGTTGAAATTTTTACACAAATTCTAGAGCAACGTTCAGGATATTTGAGGGGTTTGGGTCGTTGTATAAAGCCTTCAAGCTCTTCATCAACGTCAAGCACTACTGCCATTGCATTAGAAAATGCAAATTCTAGGATTCAAGAATTGCTTACAAAACAGCATGAGTTAGAGGCTCAATTGACAAAAAAAGCAAAGATGGAGATGTGCATGAAACAACAAGAAGATAAACTAAGAGAGATACAGCTTCAAATGAAGAAGCTTATGCAATAATTCAGGCCTTCAAGCAATTAATTTTCATTAGAAGTGGTTTTGCATATTGAACAATTATATATCATGTACTGAGAATTTTATTAGTATTATTAGTATTTTATTTATTTAGTTCTGACTTATTAGATTAGTTTTATTTATATTGAACAATTTGTAATGTATTTTTAAAATATAAATATCTATTTAGTTTTGAATTAGTATTGATTGTCCATAAAAATAATAACCGTTCGAACACTCATCATCCGTTTGAACGTATACAAATCGGACATAACCGTTCGAACAGCATACATTATCGTTCGAACGGAAAAAGTTGCGCGCCGTTCGAACAGGCAATTCACTATTTACGTTCGATCATCAATTGTTCTGTTCGAACGTTTCTTCATGAATTACCCGTTCGAACGCTATTTACTCCTACCCATTTAAACAGTCCCCTATGTTCGAAAGGTATTTTTTCCGTTCAAACGTTTTTTCAAGACGAATTTAATTTGTCCCAAAAGAAACATCCGTTTGAACGATTTCAAATGGTCCAGCTTAATTTCGTCCAAAAGATATTTTTTGGGACGAATTTATGATTTTCATCCCAAAATATATTTTGGGATAGTTTTATTGGGACAATCTTGCGACACTTTTTTTTCGTTTTAAAAAATATTTTAAGACGAAATTTTTCATTCCAAAAAACATAATTAGTTGTAGTGATGAAAGATTTATTGCCTTAACTATAAGGAACATTGCCTTAATTAATAAACAAGTAATAATTTTTTTTGAAATGTTTCTTGCAATCTGTCTGTGCAACCCGTGGAAAATCTCCACGTCATTAATAAAATATTGTATTTCAATTTTACATTAGAAGAACAAAAAGTAAAAGAGAGACGGTAGATCTCTTGACATTGTAGCCACACCAAAAGATAAAGAGAGGGGAAGCAGTGGTGGGTCTCCTCTCTTTTTTGGTGAATCTTTTTTTTTTTCTTTTTTTTTTAATTCAAGAAATGAAATAAAGAAAAAAAAATTCGGTAGCACTGCAGTTTCCATGACCCGTTGCAGCTAGCAGAATTGTATTTTATCAGCTAGCTAGATACCGTTTCTTTTTTACTTTTTTTTTAAATTACTTATTTAACAATTCTACTCATCATTCTTATAATACATATTATTTTTTTTATTCAATACTAAATTAAAGTAATCATTATCTATACACCACATATTTATTAAAAATAAATAAATAAAAATCCGCCCCTTCGACATCAAACCAGCTTGTCATCATCATGATGATCCTTCTGCACTTATTGTACACATTGTTTTAGTACATGAGATCAATGCATATATATATATATATATATATATGTAGCCGAAATAATGATCAAAATAGTCGAGACAGCTAGCCCCATTATTAGTATTTCTATTCAAGCATATCCCGCTGAGTTCAATGCACAGGGATTTAATAATTTTAAATTGGACACACGTACGTACGAACGACAACTTCTGCTCTATCAATTTAATTAGGTTAATTTAGACTGACCATCAGAATTTACCTCGGAGCCATGCAATGTATCTTTAGAAACAAAGAGCCAGTCCAAGCACTCAGACTCAGTCAGAGGAGCCATAAGTACATGAAAATCCTCCGAGCCATGCAGTTCTGTTTCTTTAGAAACCAAGAGGGCACGATCAATAAATGTTGGTGAAGAATGGACTTTATCACAGGTAGTGCTGCTGCTACCACCCTCATTATTAATGTTATTGTTTTCAAAACATGAAGATAGCTCCAAGAAATCTGTGTTGACCAGAAACCCTGATAAGAAACTTTTGTCAATCTCAAAATCATCCATCATGAAGTTGGATATATTATTTTCTTCCAAATTGCATTTTGAAAATTCAACTGTCATGTCGTGATTCTCATCAAGAACTAAAGAGGGATATTCAACGACGACTGGATTGGTGTGATCAAACTGCTGCTGCTGATGATGATCGGGAGGTTCCTGTGGCCCCGAGGTACTGATCGGGATAACTTTGGTGCACCTTGTTGCCTTTGTACGTATCACGGTACATGAAGCGCCTGTATTTGCTTTTGGTGGCTCCATTACATGAGCTGACGCTTTGGTGGGGTTTGGCTTTTCTTGTGCTTGATTTGATGATAATGATGATCTACGTTTTGATGTGGGGTTGGGGTGACCTAAGAGTACTTTCCTTCCAATGTTGGTGTTCCAGTAATTCTTGATTTCATTGTCCGTTCGTCCAGGAAGCCTCCCAGCTATCAGAGACCATCTGCAATGAGACAGATGAGGCAGGACATTCTTATCAGGATCAATCTGCGGTTGTCTGTAAACTACATACTCTTAATTACTTCCTCACCTGTTTCCCAAGAGTTTGTGAAGCCTGATGATAAGCTCCTCTTCATCATTGGTTATGTTGCCTCTCTTAATTCCAGGTCTTAGATAGTTCAACCACCTTAGCCGGCAACTCTTCCCACATCTCTTAAGCCCTGCATAACCCATTAAACTATTTTTATTTTCTTAAGCTTAATCTACCGCAATAAAGAAAACGAAAAACACAAAAACGCATAAGGTTGTTCCTCTGATATTTAATAGATGGACAAAAATATCTAACCCGCTCTTTTGGGAACGTTTCTCCATTTTCCTTCGCCATGAATTTTGATGTATCCTTGGAGTATTTTGTCTTCAATGGCTGTCCATGTTCCCCTATTCAAGCTCTGATCTTTTGAACAACAAGGACTCCTTCCCATTTTAATTTTTAACCAATCTCCAAGAACCCCCACCTCCTCTGTGTGTGCGCGCGCGCGCGCGTGATCTCCAGTTGTTTGCAGTGGACAGAGAGATCGTGAGACCCTCTATGCAGATTGAAGATGGGGTGGGATTGTAGTGTTCCTATTTATATATTGTCACGAAGAATGGTAAAGGGCACGAACCACTAACATCATGTCCCCGTCGGCCTCATGTTCCGCATCTTTAATTTTGGTCTTATTTAGCTTCAAAATAATAGTAAGAAACATGGGATCCCAAAGATGCCGTAGGTTGCATATGAAGAACCTCGTACGTCCGGGACCATCAATTTACCGAGCAGCTTCTGCAAAATCACGTTTTGTGAGTGATGATGACGAATGGCTCTCCGTAAAATCTCTGAAGCTAATAAAAAAACAGACAAGAGGGGAAGGATATATCAGGAAAAAAATTACCACGGCGAGAATTATAATTAATTTGACAGCAAATTAATTAAAAAAATTAAAAATGAGAAAAGATGCAAAACAATAGGAAGAAAATTTTGAAAAATATTGATTAATGATAAAATTTAAAATTATGATGATTTTCTTGAAAAGGAGAATTTTAAATTATTGCATAAATAGAAGATTTGGAAAAAAGGAAAAAGAGAAATGCTAAACCCACACATGGGGTTCTTGATGATAGTGTTTTTTTTTTATTATTATTACTTAATGATTAAAGAAGTATTTTTTAATGATATTGTAAATTTTTTTAAAAAAGAATATATTTAGAGTATTAAAATATACATAAAAAAATAACAAAAAAAAAAATTGTGTCGGGATCCCTTGTGTGTGGCTGTAGAGTCACTAAAAAGAAAACTAATATTGTCCCAATCTAAAGAATTAAGATTAACTTTTCTTTTTTTTTTTGGGTCAAATTTGAACAAATTCAACTTCTTAAAATAGTTAAGCCCAATCAACGTAGAATTTGAACCGAATAGTACCCCATATCAATTTGTATTTGTATAAAAACTTATACAAATCTTTCTTGGAGCTAAACTATAATATATTTCTAAAAAAAAAAAAATCATCATGAGTACTGCATGCACCTGCCCTTCTACCATGCATGGGAAAATTAACGCCTTTTCTTAAAGCTAACTTTCTTGCTGGTGAAAGTTCGTTGAAACTCAAAACCTAAAGGACATAAAGCCATGCTCCAAGTTTGAAAAAAAAAACGTGCGTGATGCAAGCCGTGCATGGTACGTATGGACCACATGTCGTCTCTTTATCAATTATCAGTTGGACCACATGCATGAACAAGTTAATGGGGTTAATTTTTAGATGCCAATTAACTCATGTATGCATGCAAGCCATGCATGGTACGTATACATTGAAGGAAGTTACGGAGTACTTAATTGAGTTGCAAAAACAAACCGATCAGGTTGCATGTTTTAACTTGTAAATATTACAAGAAAATTATTTATTTGTAACCAGTTATTTTCAGCGAAATAATTATTTTCAATTAAAATAAATTTATTTTCATCGCAAATAGTCCTTTCATCGTAAAAAAAATCACGAATATCTATTTTTCTTATGCTGGTCTACCGCCCCAAACATACCGCCCAAATATACCGCTTGGTGAAAAAAAATTAATTTTTTTTATTTAATAATTAAGAAAATAATTTTAAATGTATTAATATATTTTTTTATTTTTTTAAAAATATTTAAATTTATTAAAAAAAACTATAAGCAGTCAAGTAGAATGAGTTACAGCAGAGTAGCCCGACTCCTTTCTTATAATGAAATTTGTAGACATCAGCTGGAAAAGCTAACCATACTGGCGCGTTTTCAATTCCCACGCGTAGTCATACTGGCGCGCCAACGATCGATCCTATTGGTCGTCGATAGTGTATATTACAAGTTTAATGGCCCGACATTATTGATGATGGGAACCATATATGATCTGCCATTTATCTGCCACGCATTTATTAGAATTGCTAACCCTTATAATTAAGCTGCTTTGCTACCATTCAACGTTAAAAAGACAGGAAAAGCGATATACGACATTAATTTACACACAACATGTATACTGAAGTCTTCCCTCTTTTGAACGTACCTACGGTGAATATTGGAGGGCTTTGCTTGTGCCAGCATTCATTAATGTTTCTCGCTCTTTCTCTCTCTTTATCTCGTGCTATATATTTGTTTGACTATTTTATCCTATGGTGATATAATATATATATATATATCCTACGTACATCAATATTGTTTAAGAAGCCAAATCCTGTGTACTGAAAAACAAACCATAATAAACTAATTTTGCTTTTTCTTTTTCTTTTTATTCTCATTTTTTTATTTGGGTAATTTTTATAATTTAGGGTGTGGATGGAAACATTAATAGAGTCACATTAATACTAGGGGATATTAAAAATATTGAAAGATATAAAGATATTGCAAATGTGAGGAAATAAATATATATATATATATATATATATATATATACACTTTTTTATATTGAAATTATCCAAGTATCTCTGTAACGCAATGAAAATATCTACCAATTTATTCAACAAATTAGTTAGTCTTCAAGCATGCAATTAATTTAATAATTAAACAATAACGTAAAATAAATAAATTGCATAACACTAAGATTGGTATCGAAGGAAAATCCTTTAAAAAACTCTTTAAAAGTAAAATCCTATAGGACAACCAAATCTAAAAAAGTCAATTTTATTATTTGAAAATCAATTACAAGTAAAACTCAATTACAAAATCTTTATCAATTGGCACTCTTACTTAACCAGACAAATGACCCATTTATTTTCTACCGTAATAGCAGTCAGAAACTCTGCTGATCTTCAAACATTGGTGAAATTACCCAAGTACCCCTGTATGGTAATGCAGCGAAAATATCTACCAATTCACTCAACAAATTGATTAGTCTTCAAGTATGCAATTAATAATATAAAATAAATAAAGTTACATGATACAACGATTGGTTACTAAGAGAAACTCTTTAAAGCATTTTTTAAAAGTAAAATCCTACGGGACAACCAATCTCAGGAAAGTCAAACTTATTATTTGAAAATTAATTACAAGTACTCATCAATTACAAAAATTTTGCAAGTTGACTCTTTTACTTGTCTAGACAAACGACATGTTTGTCTTCTACCGCTATAGCAGCTAGAACTTTTGGCGATCTGCAAATATTGCCCTTCTTCCTGGAACACTAGTGGTTGAAATCTAATCAACGATCCTTCACACTTGAAACACAATCACACTCAAAGAGAGATCACAAATATGAAAATTCACTAAGAAATTTTCTCAACAAAATATGCACTAGAAAGTGCTCTAGAAAATATGTAAATCCGAATCTCTATCGATCCTAACCAGTAGGATCTTTTAAATAAACAATCTAAAAAGAGTCCCAGTTGAAGTAAGATTCTGCTTATAGGCAAAGACAATCGTGAGAACATTTCCTGACATGTCGTAATAACTATTCTCTACAGTAACTAATTTTTGTTCAGCTTCTGTTCTAGATAAGTGCAGATATTTATGGACTCGAATTTCACATTGATAACTTATCTAAACAACCTTTAAGACTTCTAGATAAACTCAATGTTGTTATAGATAAAATTAATAATTATTTTACATTCATCCATAATTACAAATACAATGATAAGATATACCTTATCATTTTAGTCATCTAGTCATATCCAACTTATCAACTAAGTTACCTAGTTCTAACCAAACTTTTGCATCTACAATCTCCCCCTTTGGCGGACTGGTGACAAACTCTTTCATCTACAATTGGCTTTTCTCTTAGAATTTCAGTAGCTAAAACACGACCAATTAAATCTCCAACATGGAGTACAATCACACTCTTTGAAAGAAATAATATGAAAATTCTCTAAGGAATTTTCTCACCAAAATATGCACTAAAAAGTGCTCTAGAAAATATGTAGATCTGAATCCCACAAAATCATAAGGAGTATGATCCTTTAAATAAATAATTTGAAAGTACTTTTAGTTTTAGTAGGACTCTATTGACGGGGCGAGTCTATCGCAAAGATGTCTCTTGACAGAATGCTGACACCCACGATAACTCTTTACTACAGTAACAGATTTCAAATCAGCCTCTTCTTTGGATAAGTGCAGATTCCTTGAGACTCGATTTTTTCACTTATGACTTATTTAAACAACCTCCAATTTCCTTAGATAAAACTTAATATTGTTATAGATAAAGTCAATAAATAATTTACATTCATCCAAAATTACCAACTTAATGATAAGATAAACTCTATCATTTTAGTCACATAATCCTATACAAGCTTATCAACTTAGTCACTTAGTCCTAGTCAAACTTTTACATCTATATATATAAATAATAGATAATATTGAAATAATATAAAAAAATAATACATCGATTAGAAGAAAATATACTTGCTGTTTAAAAAGAAAAAGAAGAAACGCGGCTAGCTGACATATACTTGCAGTTAATCAAGGCAATATTATTCTTAATTAAATTACATCGATCAGAAGAAAAAATATATACAACAGTACGTACACGTACCGAGATCAAAAGAGACAAATATTATTTGACATTGGAAACTAGGTATCCTATGATAGTTTTGTGGCAGGTTGGAGTTGTTTAGATCTGTAGGATGCAGGTCATGTGGTTATGGGGCCATCATTTATTTTTACCATTTATATACAGAAATTATATGACAAAGATAATGATGTCAGGCCAACATATATTGTATCTTACATGCGCATGATGAGCTATATATGGGTCTAAAATATTAATTGGGTTTGCAACGAAATGTACGTTAAATACAAATTAATAGATGATTATGGTTTGTCCTAAAGTACTTGATTTGCTTTTTAATTGAATTCTGTAGTACTCATTGTAAGTGTACGACTGATCAAATAGTTAGCATGAGCAGCTTGGCGCTGCATGCCCTTATGAAAAATAAATAAATCAAAACTTAAAAAATTGTGACAAAAACTTTTAGGTCATGTAAAGAATAAAAAACTAAAATAAAACATAAGAAGAAGCTAGCACTCGGCCAAGTTCCAAGTTCAATTAAAAAGGGGACCAACTTTGTATGTATATATATATGTAATCCATTTCATATTTAATGAATACTAATTCAAAAAAAAAAAATAAGGTTGGGTCAATATATAGGCCGTGGATGTTTGGATCGAGAGTAGTTATTTGGAATTGTGCCCTTCTTGAGTCGGGTCGAAAAGTTGAATTTCTGGTTGGATCAGGTGAACAATGTTGCGAGTCATGAACTCCTAACCCTAAGAATCACTTAAAATGAAGAAAATGATTTAATTACCTAAATAATTAAGTCGACTTGATTAGACTAGTTTGCATGTCCCGTTTTATTTAAAAATAAAGAGACTTCTAATTTGAAAATCCCAACAATAATCTTAATCTCAACTTTATACTCACAAGAAAATATTAGAACAAATATATATATATATATATATATATATATATATATATATATATATATATCACGTGAATGGTTTGTAGTATAAAAATCTTTAAATATAATTATTCTCAATTCACAATTTGCTAAATTATTCTATATAATTCGACTCACAACTTGCCAAATTAAGATTCCTTCCCCGTGCAAAACAAAGCTTCTTCTGAGTTCCAATCCTAAGTGACCGACAATATGTCGGTACTTTTCAAAGAGTTTTACTATTTATTATCTTTATATATCACACGTCATACTTTATTTTTATTTTTATTTTTTAAAAAAAATTTTAAAAATTATTTTTTATTTTATTATTCTTAAACTTATTGAATTTTTCTACTCATTATCCATATATTAGACATTTGATAAGAAAAAAAATATGATATGTGAATATGATGAATATAATTTTTCCATTTGATCAAAAGCTTATGTATCCTATCAGCTAGCTACTACATTTATGATCCGCATGCAACATCATGACGACTCAAACCCTGAAGTACTACGTTAATGACATCATCTTAATAAAACAATATTTCTAGTTCTTAATAAAATAATATTTTTAAGCATTTAAACACATCAAATTAAAATAAAAATCAAACTAGAATTTTAAAAATTTATATTAGTTTAATCCATAGTTATATAAAAATTGTTACCAAGTTGGTCGTCAACCATTTTTGTTCTTTAATTTATTCCCATGCATTACGTCTCTAGGCGCTCAAACTACAAGAGATTGGGCTTTTTGCAAACGATTTCTGACTTTCTTGCAAAACGAACTTCATTTCCTACAAATTTACATGCAATAGGTCAAAACTTGTTGCAAATAACAAGTTCTGCCAACGAAAATAAACTCCTTGCATTTAATTTTATAGTTGCAATGAAATATGATTATTTCAAAAGAAAATTGTTATTGCAAATAAACTCATTGTAATTGCAACAAAATTTTACGTGACAAATACCAAAAAGTTATCTGCAACGACTACATTTATTCTTGCAAATAATAATATGTGAATTGCAACAACCTTTTCCATGCAAATGGTGATTTTTCAAAGTATTAGCAACAACACGTTTTTGTTGAATTTTATACTCATGTTTTGTTTAGTAGTAACGTCCGGACTTAAACACTATACGTGTTATTTGTTCTAGTTGCATCTGTCCTAGTTCCACTCAAATAATAATATTTTGTAGCAACGTCCAAACTTTTCTTTCAAAGTACTTGATATTACCAAGGACAACATTTTTTTGTTGCAAATAATTCTTTTACCAGTAGATTTATTTTCCTTGCAAGTATGTAATTAATGACCGATTCCAGACTTTCCTTGCAAAGTACTTCATATTTTCAATGATAACCTTTTTTAATTGTAAATAATTTTATTACTACGGTTTATTTCCCTTGCAATTACGTAATCAGTGAAGGCTTTGCATTTTTTGCAAATGATTTTATGATCGACTGAAGTATTGGTTTAGATTTGACATTGTACGTTCGATCCATTCTAATAATGTTCAGTAGCAACGTCTGGACTTTCCTTGCAAAGTATTTCATATTTCCAACAACCTTTTTCTAGCAATTGATTTTATTACCTGTTGTGAAAAACGATAACAAAAGATTGAAAGTAAAATGTGAAAAAAAACAATCAAACAATCACACAACACTAGATTTAAGTGGTTCGGCAAATTACCTACGTCTACGGGAGCTGCAGAGGATTTTTATTACTTGAAGAATCACAATACAATGCTGGACAACTATTGTGGACGCACTGTACAATCATATGACAGAACACATCATACTTACAGTGACAACGACAGAAAAATACTAAAATCTCAATAATAGCGATGTTCGCTCGAGCGGCATGTCGAGTACGCCTCGAGCAAACCTATTTCCTGTAATTGCTCAAGCCAAGTGTCGAGGGATGTCGAGCAAACTCTCTATGTCACATCCAATCAAGCTCATTGTCAAACAGTCTTGAGAGAACTCTCTGACTTGCCTCCGCTCGAGCGGCTAATGACTCCTCTTGAGCGATGTGGACCAGACTCCACAATACTCAACAATTCTCCCACTTGGAGACTAGTAAACCCACTGTATCGCCCTCTGCCTCAAACATGATATCTTCCACCTCTGCAACTCATTGCCTTGTCTTTATGCTAGAAGAACTAAAGATGCACACGACTTCAGTTTCTTAAGTGTAACTCCCTTTGTCAACATATCAGCGGGGTTCTCATTTCCACAAATTTTCTCAAGTAACAAATTTCCATCATCTAGCAATAATCGTATAATGTGATACCTGATCTAAATGTGTTTAGTCCTGGAATGAAATGCTGGGTTTTTTGCAAGGAATATGGCACTCTGACTGTTGCTATAGAGAATGTCCTTCTGATTTTCTTTGCCCAATTCCTCCAAGAAACCCTACAGCCAAATTATCTCATTTGTAGCTTCTGATACTGCAATATACTCAGCTTTTGTAACAAACAAAGAAACTATTTTCTGCAAATTAGAACCCCATGACACGGCAGTACCACCCAAAGTATAAACAAAGCCTATGGTACTCTTTCTACTATCAGTATCTCCAGCTAAATCAGTATCAACATAGTCCTGCACCTCTAAGTTCTCTCCTGAGAAACACAAGCACATTTCTAAAGAGTCTTTTAAGTACCTCAAAATCCACTTCACAGCTTTCCAAAGTTGTTTTCCTGAGTTACTCATGTATCTGCTCACAACTCCCACTACATAGGCAATATCTAGTTTTGTGCAAATCATAGCATACATAAGTGAACCAATAGCCGAGGCATAAGGAACGTTACTCATCTAATCTTGTTCCTCTTCTGACTTTGATGACTGATCCTTGTTGAGTCTGAAGTGACTTCCCAAATGTGTGTCAACTGGTTTGGCCTCGTCTATGCTGAACTTGCTGAGTACCTTTTTCACATACTCAACCTACAAGAGTCTCAACGTGCCTCCAACTCTGTCTTTGACAATTATAATGCCAAGGATTTATTTTACAACTCCCAAATCTTTCATTGCAAAGTGCTCTAACATCTGCTTTTTCAGATTATTGATCTCATCAATACTAGCCCTTGCAATAAGAATGTCATCCACATACAGCAGTAAAATAATGTAATACTTGTCAAAATGTCTGACATAGCAGCAATGATCTACCTGACATCTAATGTACCCTGCACACATAAAAGTATCAAAATTTTTGTACCACTATCTAGGAGCTTGCTTCAGGCCATACAAGCTCTTCTTCAGTCTACAAACTAAACCATCATTTTCCTATACTATAAACTCCTCAAGTTGGTGCATGTAGATATCTTCTTCAAAGTCTCCATGAAGAAAGTTGTCTTCACATCTAACTGCTTAAGAAATAAATTTTCAGTAGTGACCATAGTCAACACTAACCTGATGGTTGTAATCTTCATCACAGGAGAAAAAATCTCAAAGTAGTCAATACCCTATTTCTACTGAAAGCTTTTTACAATAAGTCTGGCCTTGTACATCTTATTGTCATCATGCTCAATCTTCACTTGGAACACCCACTTGTTGTGAATGCCTTCTTTCCTTATGGAAGTTCTTTCAGCTCCCATGTATGATATCCCAACAAGGAATCCATCTCATCTTTCATGGCTAGCTCTCACTTGCTAGAATTTTTATCATGCAAAGTTTCCTTATAACTCTGTGGTTCTCCACCATCTGTCAACAGAATGTAATTCAAGGTAGATGAGAAAATTTGTGGGGGACGATAGTCCTAACTGACCCGCGAACTGCAGCTTGCAGCTGCAGGAGTAGACGGCTCTAGATTTGACTGTGAAATAATAGGAAGTACTGAACCCACTCTCCCCATCACTCAAATTTTTACACTGCACTGTGACCTCTGGTAGATCATCCAAACTCACGAACTCAGACTCTTGAGGAGCTGCTTCAGCAACTGTACTGAACTTGTCCTTGTACATAATCTTCTCATTGAATATCACATTCCTATTTCTTATAATCTTCCGACCTTGATCATCCCAGAAAAAATAGCCAAATGCCTCATCTCCATAGCCAATGAAATAACATTTCTTTGACTTAGTCTCAAGTTTACTACGAGTATCAGAATCAACAAGAACATAAGAAAGACAACCAAAAGTTTTAAAGTGAGAAAATTTGACATATTTCCCTCTTCAAGCTTCTTCAGGCAATTCACAATCCAACGAAATTAATGGCCCTTTGTTGATCAAGTAGACAACAGTGCTGACTGCGTCTGCCTAGAAAGTAGGTGGTAATCCAGCGTGCAACCTCATGCTTTTAGCACGCTCATTTATGGTTCTGTTCATACATTCAGCAACTCTATTTTGCTATGGTGTCCCAAGAATGGTCTTCTCCATTTTGATACCCAAAACTACATAGTACTCCTTAAACCCTCCACCAATGTACTCCCCACCATTATTAGACCTCAAGCATTTCAGCTTTAAGTCTATTTCTGTCTCAACTATGGCCTTCCAATTTTTAAATACAGTAAACACATGAGATTTATGTTTCAAAAAATAAACCCATACATTCCTGTTATGGTTGTCAATGAACATGACATAGTACCGAAAACCTCCAAGAGATGCTATTAGGGAAGATCTCCACACGTTTGTGTGCACAAGATCCAGCTTTCTTGTTTTCAGTGTTCTACCACTCTTCAAGAAATTGACCTTCTTTTGTTTCCCCATAATGTAACTCTCACACATACTGAGATCAACTGACTTCAGTTCTGGTAGCTTGCCTCTAGACATTAGTTCTTTTGTGCCCTTCTAACTCATATGGACAAGCCTACAATGCCACAAATCTATTGTGCTCTCTGCAACGATAATAGTAACAGTATTATTCAAACCAGTAGTCATATAAAGAATACCAGTTTTCTTACCCCAAACCAGTACCAATGCCCCTTTAATGACCTTCCAGGTGCTATCTGAGAACACTACTGAATGACCATAATCATCGAGTTGCCCAATAGAGATGAGGTTATTCTTCAACTCAGGAATGTATCTGACCTTCTGCAAAGTCCATTTGTTCTTGTTTGGGAGTGCAATATCAATGTCTTCATTCCTACCACGTTCAATGTCTCTCTATCAGCCAAGTACACCTTCCCAAAATCATCTGCAACATAGTTTTGCATTATTTTTCGATAGGAGGATGTGTGGAAGGAAGCTCCTGAATCCAGTATCCAGTCATTAACTGGACTATGAACTGCAAGTAATAGTGCATTATGTACCTTTTCAGTTACCACATTAGCACTAACATTCTCCGTCTTCTTCGGATTTCTACAGTTCTTCTTTATGCGACCAGCTTCACCACAATTCCAGCAAGTTGCCTGCTACCCAGGCCTTGACTTGCTCTTGCCCATGTTCTTTGATTTTGATCTGCCTCTGTTTGAGTTCTTGTCTTGTGATCTCCCCCTAGAATCAACATTAAGTGCTTAATTCGAACCCAAGATCTCGCCTAAATCCCTTCTGCACACCTCCTCAGCCAAAATCAAATCACGAATATCATTATATTTCAAGTTTGATTTACCTACAGAATTACTAGCAGTCATTCTCATGGCTTTCCAACTATTTGGCAGTAAGGCCAATAGTGTCAATGCACGTATCTTATCATCAAACTCAATTTCAACAGATGATAATTGATTAGTGATAATATTAAAATCATTCAGATATTGTGCAACAGACATATCATCTGCCATCTTCAAATTGAATAACTTTTTCATCAAGTATACCTTGTTATTCGCTAACAGCTTTTCAGACATACCTGACAAAGCCGCTATGAGATCCGTAGTCGTCTTCTCCTTGATGACATTGTGTGCAACGGATCTCGACAGGGTACCTGGATGACCCCTAGAACCTGTCAATCTAACAGGTTCTAATGAGCAGCCACCATGTTGTCTAGCTTCTTCCCCAACAATGGAAGATAAAGTCTCTTCCCATAGAGGTAGTCCTCTATCTGCATCTTCCAGTAATCATAATCAATGACATTGAACTTCTCGATCCCCGATACGTTCACTTCTTCTCTAGCCATCGTTTTTCCTTAGACCCGAACATTGGTTCTTGATACCAATTGTTAAGAAAAATGATGACAAAATATTGAAAGTAAAATGTGAAAAGAACAAGCAAACAATCACACAACACAATATTTATGTGGTTCAGTAAATTGCCTACGTCACGGGAGCTGCAGAGGATTTTTATTACTTGATGAATTACAATACAATGTTGGGCAACTACTGTGTACACACTGTACAACCATATGACAGAACACATCATATTTATAGTGAAAACGGCGGAAAAATCCTAAAATCTCAATAATAGCGATGTTTGCTCGAGCGGCGTGTCGAGCGCGCCTCAAGCAAACCTGTTTCCCTCAATTACTTGAGCCAAGTGTTGAGCGACTCACGAGCGAACTCTCTGACTTGAACCTCACTCGAGCGTGTGTGTCGAGCGATGTCAAGCAAACTCTCTGTATAGCATCCGCTCAAGCTCACTGTCGAGCGGTCTTGAGCGAACTCTCTGACTTGCCTCCGCTCGAGCAGTGTGGACCAGACTCCACAATACTAAACATTACCAACAAGTTTATTTTTCCTTGTGATTATTTAATTAGCGATGTCTTTGTATTTCTTACAAATAATTTCATAACCGACCCAAGCATTGGTCCGGTCTTGACAATGTAAGTTCGATTTGTTCTAATAATGTTGAGCAGCAACATCCAAACTTTTTTTGCAAAGTGCATCATATTTCCAACAATAACATTTTTCATTGTAAATGATTTATCACCAACGGTTATATTTTCCTTGCAATTTTGTAATTAGCAATGGATCTATGTTCTTTGCAATTATGTAAGCTTCTGGTCTAGACTTGACACCGTACATGGCATCTATATGAGACTCTTTGTGGTAATTTCATCTGTACTGAACATCGTACAAGGATCTGTTCGATGCACTCCGACCATCAATAGACAAGATGGTAACTGGACAGTTCTAGTATGGATCAAGGTTAGTATGGCCATACTGTTCAAAGCAAACTGCCTAGTTGCAACGAAATATCTTGTTGCAAATGTTTAAATAACAATTCAAAAATTTTTTAAATCTTTTGACTCGTGAGCCATTCATCTTTTTCTGTTCCCACGCTCCTTTATTTCCATTTCAAACCCAGGTAGGCCACCTCTCTCTCTCTCTCTCTCACACACACACACATCTGCATCTCTTAGTCTATTCTCTCTCACCAGTAAATCTCTCAGTCCCTCTCTCTGCTCTACGACAACCTCCATGACTAGATGTTTATGCCAATAAGCCAACTGCTTGGAGCACACATAATTGCCGTCTAGAGCACTGCTACTAGTGAGTCATCCCTCTCTCGGTCTCATCTCGCTCTTCTATCTAATCTCTCTCTACACCAAGGATTCCCTCTCTACCTCTCAATGTCTACATCATAGTCTAGACACTGTACCCAAAAGGTGTCGCCAATGCAGCCCCATCAAGTCCACACCACACCTGTAAGACTATTTCTCTGTCAATCTACTATCCTTTTGTATCTCCCTATTTTCTCTGTAACTCCCATCTCTGGTTCAATCCTCTCTCTCTCTCTCTCTCTCTCTCTCTCTCTCTCTCTCACGCACACACACGTCATCAGCCCACCTCATTCTTTAGCTAAATATTACATACTATGCTTGTTTCATTTGGTTGTTTAATTGTTTGGCAAAACAAAAATGGAGGACAAGGTTTCCATATAGAGAGACACAACACAATGTTCGGTATATGGATTGAGGCAAGAAATGGCTCGTCGGCTATGGTGGCGATGCCATTATGGGTTGGTTTGGTCATGGTATGATCATTTTCTTGGAGTTCCCATGTTTGTGTAGTTACAATCAACCTTAATGTTTTTTTTTTTTTTATCTCTTAAGTGAAATCTCAAATGCATATATAGGTTCCTTAAAAAAAATGCATATGTAGGTACTAGAAGTGTATGATAGTATGAGTGGTCAGGTTGCAATCCATTAACCCCATAGGTTTGGCCCTTTCTAAGAGCTTCCTCATCAATTTTAGTTTTTTGCGCTCACCTTCCTTTTGATGGCAATAAAGAAAACCAAACTTCTAAGATGAAAGGTAATCAAAACATTTAAGCATCCTAATAATTGTATATGATCCTTATGGCATTCATTATATGAAATGTAGGCAAATGGTTATGTAGCTGTTGGGATTGCTTTACCTATGCACTCTACATTTAAGATAATTGAGAGGAAGCCCCAAAAATAAGAATTAAGGTTGCTTTCATATCGGACAAGTTGTAATTTATTTTGGTTTCCCTTTAGAGAAATGTTTTCTCATAGTTTTGATTGCTTTCCATATGTACTTTAACAAATTGAATTTGATTTGCATATGTCTTCTTTGTGTTTGAAATGATTGAGAAAATTGTGACTATACATGATTTTTCTTTCCTGGACAATTTATGTTTTGTGTGAAATTTTTTTACCAAAATAGAAATATCTAAGAGATGCAATGTACTAAGAGCTCGAATGCAAGTTTTTACTGGTTTGAATGCAAATGTACAAAGAGCGTGATTGCAAATTTAAATGCAGCAATCTATATGAATTTGTCTATATAATCTAGTTTGTATTACAATAACTGAAAATTGTTTAGAGCAAATATGTACTAAGAGCTTGAATGCAACTTAAATTTTGCATTATTAATATATTGATAACTAGATTATATTTATTCAATAATTGTTAACCTTATATTCTTATACTTTTCTTCTTTTAGTTTGTAATGTTTTTTTTTTTTTAAATCTTGAAAAGTCAACGCTTACAGTTTTCTTTTAGTTTGTAATGCCTTTTTCTTAATTGTTGACATGACAACACTTGGATTGTAAGCATATATATATATATATATATATATATATATATATATGTAGGATTTGGGAAGAGCATGTGTTACATTCCAGCCAAAATTATTGTAGGAAAGGTACACCGATAGACAGAAATGATCAAAGGTAAACTTGCCAGGCCAAATATTTGGCAAAACTATACTTGTCTTTCGAGGATGCTAATGTTGATTAAGTTGATAGAGTATATTGTTTAGGGATTAATAGGTTGAGAACTGGATGATTTGGAAGTTTCTCTTTAGAAGGAGACTTTCTAGAAGTTGATCTTAAACTTAATAACTTATATGTTCTCCTTAGGATCAGTGGGTTGATTAAACACGTGCTTTTATTGTGCATTTGGAATGATTGAAAACTTGATAAAAATTCATTTTTGAGACGATTTTTGTTTGGGACGAAATGAAAAGTGTCCCAAAAAATGAGATGTAGAGACGAAATTCAAATTTTATCCCTAAAAAATGACGGAAGTATTTACCGTTTGAACAGTATATGTAGGGATGAAAATTTTCGTCCCTAATGAAATAACCGTTAAAACGTTGACAAAAAAACATTTGAACAAAATAAAATAAGCATTCAAACGGATTTTATATATGGTCGAACAAGAATTCGATGCGTTAAGTGATAAAATTTAGTGGGACATTGACTTACTGTTTGAACAACATACAACAACGTTCGAACATCAAGGTTAATCAATGTTTGAACAAATATTATATTTGATCGAACGGAAAATTGGCGGGTTAAGTCATTAAATTTGGTGGGACATTGACTTACCTTTCGAACGTAAAATAAAGAGTTCAAGCAAAGATTTATTGCAGAAATATCTAGAGGGAATGTGAAACGTTTGAACAGTATATATTCCATTCGAATGGTGATAGAAGTTTTACAATTTTTTATGGCAACACAATACCTTACTTAATTAATTATGGACATATATTTAATTTATATAAAAAGTTAGCAATTAAATAATATATATATATATAATAGAAATCAATAATTAATTTTAAAAAGACAAAATGATTCATAATTAAATTAAATTTACAAAACATAAAATATTGTATATACAAAAAATAAAAATACAAATACAAATAAAAAATATAGACTACTACAATCCCAACTCTCTACACACATCCTCGACTATAGTTAGGGGTATCTCTAACTGTGTCAGCGGAGTACTGATTGTGACTGAGTCATAGACATGACATCAATCTCTGTACGTAAATCAGAGATACTAGTATTAATCTCCATACGTAAGTCAGAGATGTTAGCATTCATCTCTATACGCACTGCATCAATCACCACTGATGTCTGTCCACAAATCTTTGCACGCACTATATTTGACATCTCCTCATGAGTAGATGTGCGTAATGCCTTAGCTTATGTGGATGTCTCACAGGCCGATACTCCATGATCTCTCTGGTGTGCATCTCCCGAAGTATCGACCCACTCTGGAATAGGACCACGAAGACAAAGTCTCAAGTGACCCGTGCTTTGTGACATGGTGAAGGAGTTAATCGGTCTAATTGGCTCCCGAACACACTCCGTAATATCTTGTAAGACCCTAGCATGTAGCAGAAATTTTGTGATCAAGATCCCAATTGGCAGCATATTTATCGTAATGTACTGAGCCTCTAATTGAACCCTAGTGAATATATAACATATTAGGTCGATAGGCACCCCACGAGCGACACATATCATAAACTTTGTCTGATCCATGCCAACCACTATCTTGTGTTGCCGAGGATCAATGTTGTTGGCGATGGTCAAGTTCATGATCTTGAAAAAATCATATAGATATGCCTGTTTGATGCTCTTTGTCCCATTATAGGGAGGAGCATTTGGACCAACAACTAACTCTCTCACCTCATAATCAGAAAGGTCATCGAGTACATCTCTATCAAAGCCTTTGTCTTCATTCGTCTCCCCATCACCCGTAGTTGAAGACACCCTGGGCACCACATTCGAATACATTGTGTGTAATCATGGGATACCAATAAAATCAGCAGGTCTATCCACTGAAAATGTAATTGAGGCTCCATGGACTGAAAAAAATGTATGCATCATCGTCATCTTGGCGGGAACGATCGAGCTCTCTATAGAACTCTGAGACAATGTTGATATAGGAAAGAAGGTCTCATGCTTTGTCTTTCTGGTCAAGGATTGGTGTCCAATGACGCTCGAGGAAGACAATTGGCAAGGAATGACCCTTATAGAGAAAATTCTAAAAGTCAGAGATCTTCACCTAACGTTCTAACCAAATAGTCCTCTCTTGAACTGCTTCGCTAGAGGGTTGTCATGGTCTACCACGCTTTTGTCTCTTATAAGACATTGTTAACCTAAAATTTAAAAAATAAAATTAAGAAAATTAGATATAAAATATCATACATATGATATAAACCTCACCAAATTATATACTAATCAATATAATTTAAAACTTTTTTGTGTAATACCGTTCGAACAAATAATTAAGCATTCTAACGGTACAAGAAATTTCAAACAGTTTCACAACCGTCAAATATTATTGAAAGTATAAAAGCGTTCGAACGTCAAACATATGTGTTTGAACACTTTCATCGATCACTCAACCATTTGAGACATGAGTCACACCTGTTTGAACAAATAAACCATCATTAGAACGGTTTCTATATCGAACTTAGCAATGACCGAGTCAACTCAGTGGCCACTTAAACGAAAGAAATCCACTGATTCTTTTTGTTCTTCCACAAATAATACACATAGAAAGCCAAGATGTGCATAAAAGCATCCCGGCCTTGTGTTTTCCAACCACCTACGATGTATATCAATGAAAACTATTCATCTTCCTATTTTCTATCAAAAATCTATGAAACTAACATGGAATAAACTTATTAAACATTATTAAGTTGTGTACCTCTTGACTGGAAGTGGTATTTGACGGTGGCGGTGACAGTGGCGGTGACGATGGCGGATCAAAGGTAGGAGGAGTGTTCGACACCATACGTGGAGGGTTTAGAGAGAGAGCGAGAGAGAATGCGATCAATCGGGAAGTTCAAACATTGTTTTTATGTGTTATACCGTTCAAACGTATGTTTTACGTTTGAACGGTACTGTTTGAACGCTAAAATGAAACGTTTGATGGATGTTTCATACGGAGAACTGCTACATACAGGCAAAAATTGTGCCTATATATGCAGGACTTTGCCACGTTAGATCTTATCTTATTAAAAAAAATTGAAGAAGAAAAGAGACAGGATAGAGAAAGAAAAAAGCTTATTTTTCCCCTTTTATGATCTCTGCTCCCATTTTGCGATTTCTTCTCCGTAGATTGGTGTAGCTCCTTCCAAACAACTCCATCATAGCACGCGAATTAATATATCTTTCACTCTCTTTCTCTCTCTCTTTCTCTGTGTTTTGTTGTGTCTTGAAGCTTTTTTTGGCTTTGCTTCTCATCTTTCTCTCCGAGTTCATGTGAGCAAGGAGGGTTTGGTGGGTGAGTAAAGTAGATATTAGCTTTTTTCAAGTGGGTTTTTCCTTTTCAGAATTTTTTTTTTTTTTTAACAACTCTCTTTTTAATTCACTTACTTTTGCAGCAATCAGCGTTTTTTACGTTGACGAAAATGGGTTGTACAACTTCTACTAGCAACTGTGTATGTATCTTGAGAGGGAAGTGATTTGAGAGGGACACGAGATTCATCAAGGGCTTAAGATTCTGTAATCGGCGTAGAGAAATGGAGGTTCTTCGCATGGTTGGAAGGGAGCAGGAGATGCAAAGGGCTAGTTTTTGTATTTTTATTAAAACGTACCGTTTCATGAGGTTGTATTGGTGAGGAATTGATTATGAAACGTTTCGTTTCAATAATACACGTTGGACGCTGTACACGGGGAGGCCCCAAGTATGCCTGACTCTAGCATTTTTCTTCATACAAGGTACTGTTCGAACGTCAATATTTACCTTTGAATGGTACCTCGTATGACTCCCAAATATGCCCACTCATATTTTTTTATTTTATTTTTTTTTTTTTTTAATAGTTAAAGAAGTGAAAATTAGTGAATTTATATATATATTTATTTTTTCTTAATGGTTAAGGATGTTTAAAAAATACTTAAAAGAAAAAAAATAAAAAAGTAAAAAGTCATTTTGACTAGTTTTGGAGTGCACATTTGGTGTGCACTCTAATATTGTCCATAAAGCTAAATCGATGAGACTTGGGTCCCAATGGTGTCTACCGACACTTCTTTTTTTAAAGATATAAAAAAATGTATAAAAAATAAAACATAAAATAAAAAAATCATTATGCCTTATCGGTAGAATTAGTCGTGCTACACTCTCGGTGGATTAGCATGACTCTACTACTAATATTATAGTATAGTAATATTTTATAATATTTGTATTCTACTATAGTACTATGTACTATACTACTACATAATATATTACTATGTACTATACTACAATAGTAGTATACTACTATGTACTAAAAAATTACCTTTAATTAATTAATATACTATACTATACTATAGTATACTATACTAAGCTATATTATACTATACTATACTATACTATATAATACTATCATATAATATTATACTATACTATACTATACAATTCAATACTAAATTATACTACACTATATTAAACTAGTACTTTTTTATGACAATTATACTAAACTAATACTAATAATATATTATACTACATTATACTATACTAATACTAATACTATAGTACTATATATAAATAAATTAATAACTTTATAAATCACTATAACTATATAATAGTATTAGTATTAGTATATATATTATATTATACTATACTAAACTATAATATACTATATATATAATAGTGATATACTATACTAAACTATACTATATTATACTATACTATAGTCCAATACTAATACTATAATACTATATATAAATAAGTTAATAACTATATAAATTACTATAATTATATTATAGTATTAGTATATAACTAATACTAATACTATTCTAATACTATACTATACAGTATGATAGTATATGATAGTATATATATTATAGTATTATATTATACTAGTATGAATATAGTATTTATAATATATTATAGTATATAATATATATATTATGATGTACCACCGTTCGAACGACAATACCTTACGTTTGAACTGGATAGGAACATTTGAACATTTTTTCCAATGGCAAGTCACGTTCAACGGTGACTAGGGCTTAATCTGTATGCTAAAATGGTGGCGGGAATTTCTTTTATCAATCCTTGAGCATCGAATTAAAGTTCGAACGGTACTTTGCCACCATTCAAACAGTGTCACAAAAATTTTGTAAGTGAAAGAATTTTCATGCTGAAAAATTTTTCACGTTCGAACATAAATAAGGCATTCAAACTGCATAGATTTTAAAAGGTCGCACAAGTGATGACTTTTTTCGCCATAATAAGCATTGTTTTAATTGGAATGGCGGTGTCTCAATTCAAGTAACTTGTTACGGCGACATTTTGTCGCCGTAATAAGTTCAAAAATGCTAAATCTGGATTAAATACCATAGATCACTCATAGCATCGCACACTTTGCATTTGAGAGTTCTTCGATTTTCAGAGAGAGCTAAGGTATTTAAGTGGTTTTTTTTTTTTCAAAAATTCAGAGAGAGAGGTAATCACACTTGGGGTTAGAGAGAGAAAAAAGAGTGAGAGAGATAGAGATAGAGTGAGTAAAATTAAGGGAGAGTTGGAGAAAGGATTGCAGGTGAATTTTTCCGAGAGATGCTCTTTGGTAAATATCTATGCACCTTTAACTCATGTTCTTCATTGAAAATTTTAGATGTTTACTAATTTTATTGTATCCCCTAAATGCGATGTAGGTATTTTGTGTTCATTGGATTGTTTGAAATTGCATTAAATGTAAAATCTCACATTTCTACTCATTATAATCTATATCTATGTTTGTTCATTTGTATTGTCCATGATTTGTGAGGTTATGTTTGTGAATAATTACTGTATTTTGAAGAGTGTATTTGTTGATGTTATTCTGCGTTTGAGTCTAGAAACTGAGTTGCAACCATTCTAACAGTATCTGTTACCATTTGAATTGTCATTCTCCTTTCAAACGTACAAAATCAAGTTCACATAAAATTAGTAATTTAATTAGTATAATATAGAATAGAACATACACAATAGAACATCATGATAATAAACATAATGAGAGTATAATTAATACTTAAAAACATAATAGGCAATAAGAGGTTAAATAGCACAATAGAACGACATAATAATAAACTATAATTAATACTTAAAAATATGCACCCAAGTAAATAAATATACTAATAAAAAATACTTGGTCTGAAGTAATTAACATAATTAGAGTAATTCTAATTAAAATACTCAACAAAATACTTAACATAAAATAGACATATACAAAATCTAATGATGTAAAATTTAAAATATTCTCAAGAATAATATATCACAATGTATTAAATTTAAGAAAATTATATAGCACAACTGATTAGATTTAAGAAAATCATATAGCACAATTGATTATATTTAAGAAAATCATATTGCATAATTGATTAGATTTAAGAAAATCATATGATACAATTAAATCATATAGCAAAAATATAATACCTGAATTATATAATTATCTATTGTTTGATATATTCTTGTATCCTGAATTGTTGTTGTGTATTACTCTCGTGTCTTGTGTGTTGCATCGAAATAAACCTTAAAGTCATTCGAGAGTTATCAATCTCATTGAACGGTTGATTGATAACTCTGAAATTGTCCAGAGTGGACAGTTTGGGATTATAAGATTATTCTCACAAACTACCCAATTGTATCTGTTCGCGTCCGATATTATGATTTTGGTAGAGTCATTCCCTGTTGTTCTCTAAATATGCAATTTCAGTGATGATGCATTGACATGTTACTCGTCATTGCACATGACCAAATGAGCATATTTGGAGAACTATGGGAAGATGCTATTGAAATTTCGTAGACGTGACAGATAATAGTTGATTGGTTGGCGACTATGATCTTACAATCTCGAATGGGGTAGGACCAACTACCCGATGAAGGGAAGAAATTACACAATATGTTAGATATATGCTTACTTGTTGATGCCCACGTGATTGCTTGTAATAGGTATATGGCATCGATAAGAGTTAGATGCTAGTTAGAGATCGCTTGGGTGAGGATTACAATGTATATGCTGAAAGTGTTAAGAAATTCTTGGAGTTTGCATCCTATACAGTTGATAGTGACAGGCGTATTAGATGTTCATGTCAACAATGCAAGAATTTGCATTCTCATAAGATAGACTTAGTGAGAGAACATCGTTTGTCAAAGGTATTATAACCAGGGTTATACTGATTGGATCTTACACTGTAAACCATATCCAACATCATTTGAGCCTCCACATGAAGAAGAAGACATCGATGAAGATGTACAGCCAGATGTTGTTGGTGATGAATGCGATGAGGATATGGAGCAAATGCTGGGTAACATTGGTATGAGAATATCTATGGATGAAGGTGATATGGACACATCAAATTCAAATAATGCGTGAGTTATATCTAGGATGATTCACAGCGTGAGTTATATCCAAGATGTAAAAGACATCGTAAGTTGTCATTTACAGTTAGACTACTTCACATAAAATTCATGTGTTGATTAACAATTACGGCTGTCAATATGTTACTCGAGTTGTTTAAAGAGGTATTTCCATAAGACAATATTTTACCTTATAACTTCTACGAAACAAAACAGTTGAAGTGAGGACTCGAGTTTAATTACAACATACTACATACATATAAGAGTGATTGTGTCTTATTTTGGTAAGAGAATGAGCAATTGAACGAGTGTCTCATTTGCCAAGAATAAAAATGGACATCTGAGAAGCAGAATGTGCTGTAAAAGGTCGTATGTCACTTTTCATTGATACCTAGATTACAACAGTTATTTATGTCACGTGCAACGATTGTAGACATGACATGGCACTCATCATCCAGAGTCAGAAATGATGGTGTCTTGTCACATCCTGCTGATTCTCAGGTTTGGAAGGAATTTGATTTGGAACACCTATGGCTTACTGAAGAACCTTGTAATGTATGACTTGAGTTGACAACAGCTGGATTTAATCCATTTGGGAATATGAGTACTAGTCATAGTATTTGGCCGGTTGTACTTATGCCGTATAATCTACCACCATGAAAGTATATGAAGGATCCATATTTTATGACGAGATTGCTCATTCTAGGTTCGAGATCACCAAAACATAATATAGACATACACTTACAACCATTGATTGCAGAATTGAAATATTTGTGGGAGAATGGGATCCTAACATTCATCAACACGCAAGTCGTTCAAGATGCATGGTATCGTGTTATGGACAATAAATAATTTTTCTACTTATAAAAACTTGTCAAATTTGAGTACCAAGGGGAAAATGGCATGTCTGACTTGTAATAAACATACTCAATCTAAATGGCTTACTTATGGAAGGAAACTATGCTTCATGGGTCATCAATGATTTTTACCTGGTGACCATAAATGACATGGAAAGTCTAGGATGTTTAATGGCACTGTTGAATGGGGGCACCCTCCACCATACTTGTCTGGCCAAGATGTATTTGCATAATTGATATATGTCAGTTGTAATGAATTTGGTAAAAAGTAAGGAAAGATAAAATGAACTGCGAATGAGTTGAATTGGACAAAAAATAGTATATTTTTCGAACTCTCATACTGGCTATCGTTAAAAATGTGGTATAGTCTCGATGTTATGTATATTGAGAAAAATATATGTGAGTTTGTGCTAGGAACTTTGAAGTCAATTGAAGGTAATACAAAGGATACATTAAACTCACAAAAGGATTTGAAGCGGTTGGGAATAAGACCGAAAATGCACTTGTAACAAAATGGTTCATCTGTCTACATGCCGATTTGGTGGTATACATTGTCAATGAACGAAAAAGCTACATTTGGTAAGTGGTTAATGAAGATTAAATTACTAGATGGTTATGCCTCAAATCTAACAATGTGTAAGTGAACAAATGACTAAAAAATGACTAAATTAAAAAGTCATGTTTGTCATGTATTTTTATGACGTATCTTGCGGCCTCTTGGTTTCTGTGGGTACTTGACGCGAGATGTGTGCATGGCTTTGACTGAGTTGGGTGCATTTTTTAAAGGCTTATGTGCTAGAATGTTGAATGTAGAAATTTTGAATCGTATGAAACGAAAAATTGCTATAATATTGTGTAAGTTGGAGAGTATTTACCCACAGTCATTCTTCAACGTCATGGTTCATTTAGCTGTTTATTTGTCACGTGAGGCTCAACTTGCAGGACCAGTCTTTTTCTTTTTTTTTTTGATAGAAACAGACTTCATTTCATTTAATAAATTGAAGTTACAAATGTGACTTATCAATACAGGACAAACCAGATTATAAGCCAAACTACGCAACTGCTCTGGAGCATCCCCGCACACATAATGGCGGACAGTGTCTAAACTTCTTAACAACTCTATCTTAAAAGAGAAAGCGCTCTGTAGAAACAGAACTAAAAAGACCCCTCCATCCTCTAAGGGAGGAGTACGGGACATAGCTGCTATGGACACTAAGTCCGATAGCCTATTTCATCTTTATTAATACCTAAACAACATAACTAAAATACAAAACTACAGTTAAAACCAACAAAACCACGAGCATTGGCATGAGCACAGACAGTACGCCCTTCGCAGACATCGGCTTCACGAACTCCGACAGAACGAGCACCTAGCTCTCGCATGGACCACAAAGTCCGGCCGTACTACCAGCAGTCATGACATCGTCCGCCATTCTCGATCAGCTCTTGTCACAGATTACGTCCAATCTAATTTCTCAACACCTTACTCGGATCAAAATGAAAACACAGAAAAAATAAAACACTAAAAAAGAAAATACAATGCCCTAAAGCATATAACTGAAGAAACAAACTGTCCATCCAAAACAAAACCCAGCCTAAAAGCAAATAGTAGGGTGACAACTAGGGTTTCATCACTTAGCTCTCAGCCGCCGCCACCCCACCCTTTTCTTTTTTTCTTTGATTTTTTCCTCTGTTCTTCCTCCTTCACCCGTTCACCCGCAAGCAACAAAGGCCTGTGGGACCGCCAGCCACTGCACGAGCAGCGGGCCTCCATCGCTCACAGCTTCTCCCTCCATCAACCACCACTGTCTCTCTCGCATGAGCTTCGCCCCGAGGAGCAGCGCCCAGCTACCCCATCACCGTCTCTCTCACCCATTCCCCACCATCAGCCACCTCTGGGTTTTGAAATACCTTCCGCCCTCGCACAAGCCCCGGCCACCTCCAGCTTTTCTACACCGAAAAAACCAGCGGCTCCCATAGCTCCGCGCGATCTTCAAAAGTTAAACCAGTCTAATATAGATAAATGAATTCCAGTAAACAATTTCTTGAAAAGTTAAAACGCACGATGGGTAACAATGCCCACCCAGAAATTAGGTGGTGGTGGGTGCTAGGGTATTGCTACGAGTATTTAGGTGGTAGGTAAGATCAAAAGTTACGGGTTGATGCGTGGGTTCTTCGGCTGGTGGATATATTTGCCCATCATTTTGGAGCGATTTTTGACTTGTAGTCAATTTGCTGCTAATTGGTTGGTGGTGCATGATTTTCTTCTATGAGCCAACTACCGAAAAATACTTTTCAATTTCTTTTCTCACTTGGTCTATGGTGAGTAGACTGATTATATAGGAGCAAACTTAAGGCAAACAAGAAAGTTATGGATGAAATAATAGCATAGCCACGTGGGACTAAATATATTGATAATAAGGGTTCATACTATAACGGTGTTACACTATATCATTCTTGTGAAAGTGAACCTTAAATAATCTATTGCATGGAAAAATGTTCTTCGACCCTGAACACATTCGATATTTACTCAATAAATCGACATGTCTTTAATTGGATAGATTGTTATGCTAACTCGAAGAGGTTGATATCTAGGGAAGAAAATGCTTGATCAGCCAAAAAATAAATAGATATTTTATTTTTAATTCGGTGTGTAGAGCATACAATCTACATCACTTAAATAATAAAATTTGATTTATAAAATTTAAATTTTTAAATTAAATTATGTTATTTAAACAGTATATTGTGTAGATACTTTAAAAGTGCAATACTAAAAAACAAAAAGGAGGAAGATGATCCACGTGATCTTTTTGAATGCCTATCGATGGTATATATCTTAGAGGTTCAAACATTATTATATTCGTGACACTAGAAAATGCGTATGGCCAGCGAATCAGGTTTGGAAGGACAGCAATTATGATTCAGCATTGGTGCATTATTACTCTGCTCGATTTAGCTCAATTCTGAAAAGTGATTGGTCTGTCTGTCACACTCATATTGATGGGCCTCTACATGTACAATTTTTCCTGGTACATCTTCTGAAAAAGTCACTTTTTAAGTGGGCCTACCATGTGTATGCCGTGCAGAGAACGTCGACAGAGAGAGACTTCAGGACCATCAGTATGTTCTTGTATGCATGGTCTACGTTCTGCAACGTTAAACTCAGCTTCGCCTCGCGAACCTGTGCTGGTTCTCTCTATATAAAATCTTTTCATCTTTTTTAACATTACACATATTTTTTTTTTCTTATCAAATATGTAATATATGGATGATGAGTAGAAGAATTTAATTAGTTTAAGAAGAATAAAATTAAAAAATTAAAATAAAATATAATGTATGATGTATAGAATGATGATTAACACGTCTTACCGAAGCGCCTGTATTTGCTTTTGATAGCTCGACTACATGCAGCTTGGGGGGGTTTGGCTTTTCTTGTGCTTGTTTTGATGACGATGATCATCTCCGTCTTGTGCTCCTCTTCATCATTGGTTATGTTGCCTAGCTCTCTTAATATCAGGTCTTAGATAATTCAACCATCGTAGCCGGCAACTCTTCCCACATCTCTTAACCCTGCATAACCCATGCACTAAAACATCTTTTTATTTTCTTAAGCTTCTGCCCCGAGAGAGAGAGAGAGAGAGAGAGAGAGAGAGACGAGGTATAAAAAAAAATTTGATGCCGGCAGAATTATAATTATTTTGACAATTAGTTAATTAACAGAAATTAAAAATTAAAATTGAGAAAAGATACAAAACATGAAGAAAACTTTGAAAAATATTGACCAATGATCAAATTCAAAATTATGATAGTTTTCTCAAAAATGAAAAATCCCGATTATTGCATAAAAAATAAATACGTAAATAAACAAAAATCCTATAAAAAAATCTGATCAAAATCGAAATTAGGATCATTTCCAAAATTTGAAACGAAATATTTTCTAATAAGGAAAAAATAATGTAAATAAAGTTTTAGAAAAAAATAACTAATATTGCCCCAATCTAAGGAAAATTAAGACGTGTTTGGTTAATGAAATAAATTATATGAGGATTTTGTAAATAGTAATGAATTGAAGTTTTGTGAATAATAATGAAATGATTTGAGTTAAGTTCTTTTATTGAGTTTTAAAAAATTACAGAAAAAAAATTAAATAAAAATATTATAAAGTTTAAAAGTTGTTTGAATATAATTTTTTATTATTATTTTGTTTTAAAAAAATTTTAAAATGTTTATTTTTTATGTTTTGTTTGAAAGTTTGAGAAAATTGTAATGATTAAATGAAAATTTTAAAAATTTGAAATTGAAAAGTGTTTTGTATTTAACTGATGTTTAGAAAGGAAATTATAAAAAGTTTTAACATCTCATCTCACCTAACTTTCCAAACAACCCCTAAGTTTTTTAATATTAATATTATTTTGTTATTTGAAAAAATTGAATTGTTTATTATATTTTATATGAAAATTTGATAAAATTGTAATGATGAGATGAGATGAGTTAAGGTGAGTTTCGAATCCAAACGAGTACTGTAAAGTAGATCTAACGAATCGCATAAAGCTATATCAGTTTGTAAATTTACTTTTATATAATCTATTTATGTCTGTAACAGTTCTCGTATAATTATATGTAGGGCAAAAAGTGTATATATTGCATGTGCATATATATATATATATCTTGTAGGGGACCACAGGTACATATCATGTATGCATGAGGCTGATCCATCTCCGATTATGTGGTCTAAATTTATTGATCCATCGCCAATTCTCTATTGTCTAAATTTACAAAGGTGAACTAAAGGAAAGAGAAAATGTTGAATATTAAGAATATCTCATAATATTTATGGCTACAAAGACATCGTACCATGTCTCTTATCATTCAGGCCATAATAAATTTAGGAGTAATGTTATTTATAGTTGTAGAATCCGTAAGCGTTGCACAATCGCTTTGAAAAAGAGTAGGGTTCACTATTAAAAAATTAATTTTTTCATATAGGTCTTGTAATTACTCAATTTTTAAAAAAGATTACGAAATTTTTGTGCACTCTATAACTACAAATATCATTACCTATAGATTAATTGGGTTTGTATGGTTAATATTTAGATGCCAAAGTGTATGCCTGCCATGCATGGTACATTGAAGGAAAGGGAGTACTTGAGTTGCAGAAACAACTGAGTTTGTGTTAAATTCTAAATTTTTAAGCCCAATTATATACAATAAGTAGCTTTGATTTTGAGTATGTATATCTACAAATAAAAAAATGAAAAAAAAAATCAGAACTAAGAATCAGGGGAAGCTAGGCTCTTCAGGCTCCCTAATTCCATCACTAATGTGTGTGTGTATATATATATATCTTGTTTTGTCACATGGTGTCATGCACTGAACTTGGTTTCATTGGACTAACTTGAATATTCCAATTTATGTGGGAGAATATTCTGGAAATTGGCCGACGATATATATTGACACTAATACTAGATATAGTTATAGATTGTGCAAGTCTCGCAAATTTCCTTTAAAAAAAATTGCGTTTCACCATTAAAAAATTAATATTTTTATGTAAATTTCATATTTACTCATTTTTTTTAAATGAGTGTACACCATTTACGCATTCTATGACTACATGAAATATTATTTCTCATATATTGGTCGTCGTATGAGGAAGTACATTATTACTAAGGACCATATATGATCATCTGTCATGCATTTATTAGAATGGTGGTGCTACACCCACCAATGATCGGTACTGATCAGTGTTATTATTATTATTATTTAGATATTTGTGTGTGTATTTTTTTACATACTAAAAAATAAACACACATAAATGCTATAAAAAAAATACTGATTAGTACATTTTATCGGTACACTTTATCGGTGTACTAAGCATTTTCGTTATTAAAATAGCTAACCCTAGTACGTACCTTTTAATTAATAAACTAATTCTAATACCTATATATATATATATATATATATATATATATATATATATATACTAAAATGGAAATGTAATCAAGATATATATATTGTCGGTGTACGAAGGGCGTTCCAGAATTTTCAAGATATTGATTTAAAACCTAAGATCGCCAAATTTTCTTTAAAAGAATCCAAACCAATGAGTCTGATAAAAAACTGGTATCCCAGACCAACACTTCCTGATTTAACTCTTACTTTGGATGATACTAATATTTTGAAAGTTTTAACTTTAAATATTTCAACTTCTTGTTATGAAATAGAAGAATGTAGCAAGTCTCTTGCCATTGTTTACCACATTTACTATAGGATTTTAAAAACTAATTTGAATCCTAAAACTATTTTTGAAAACTTCAGGTAATAAAACTTTGTTAATCCAGAGTTCTACTCTTGATGCTAATATTAACGTTCCAAAAATGATATATTGGAAAAATATTTATCTTCCCAATGAATAGACTTTAGAACATGAAGTTCCTCCTATTAGAGTTTCAAATGATGAACTTAATCTTGATTATATTTAGCAATATTTGGATGGTACTGTTAAAGTTAGTTTTGACCAATCTCTAGTAAACAATGAAAGAAGAAATTCTTTCGCTAGAACTAAATTCTCTTTTCTTGGTTATGTTTTAGAAAATCCAGAAAGAAAAGTATAAAATCTCAAAAAATTTCTAGAAGATTCTGTAAAAACAACTCATCCTATTAACCCTGATTTAAAACTAAAAGGAGTTTCTACCTCCTCTCAAGTTACTTCTGCTTATTATACTACCAAGGATGCCGAAACATCTAAAAGTAAAGCTGTAAAGGAAAAAGCAGATAAAGAAGAAGAAGATGCTTCATCTCTATCTCCTACAGTTTCAGATATGGTTGCACCTATTTATCACAGCCAGATTACTATGATAAGTAGAACTTTTGAAATTGATTTAATTTCTTTGTTTAAAGAATAAAGTTCTATTGAAAACCGTGATAAGAGAAAAAATTATCATGCTAATCTTTCTGATTCTGAAAAATTATGTGTTAAAAAAAATAGAAAGAAAAATTCAAGAAAATCATTATGTTTCTAAACATAGTTTAAATGTTGTTAAATTTAGTTTTGTCAAAGAAGAAGGCAATGCAATGGTTAAATCTAGCCACCCTCCTTTTGAAACGATTATCATTTCTTACAAGGGAACTGAAGCAAAAGTTTCTCCCCTTAAGATACCCAATATTGATCCAAATGCTACTATTACAATGGAGACAAAAAAGATCATTAAACAAAACAATTTTGTTAACCAAATTCTCCATATTATAGGACAACAGTTAGATCGTATTGAAGAAAATGTAGAAAAACCTATTTCTACTCCTTTAAAAACAAATTAAAAACTTTTGATTATTTTACCAGAAGATAGGCCAAAACTTGATTTAAAAAACAAATAGTCCAATACTCTTGATAAAATCAATCAAATGGTTGCTGATATTAAGAAAGAATGACCCTCTACCAGTGCTTTAAATAGCAATGACAGAGAAGTTGTTCTTGTTGAAACTACTGAAGAATCATCTGACAGTGATTCTTCAGTAATGAAAGTAATGCAGGACCAGATAACTAGAACCAGTAATAATGAAAATCAATTGAGAGCAATTAGGAAGAGTAACAATATTTATTCATGGTAAAATAACTTACAAGGAAAACTCAAAAAGCGTAAGGATTTTCTAGAGAAATACGGGTAGTAGGAAAGGGAAAGATGAGTAAAATATATTCGAAAGGAAATGAATCCTAAACAAAAGTGATAATCTCAAGTTGTCTGAGATTGTTGTTAATATAAGCATTTGCTACCATAGACATTTTACTCATGGTATTGAGGATATCTTGTTCAGATAATCCTTCAATATTCCAGTTATCTGATCCTGCTTTCAATTTATTTTCATTAATTTATTTTCATTATTACCGATTCTAGTTCGCTGGTCCTACATTACTTTCATTTTCACTACATCCAGTCATCTGGTCCTGCTTTCTTGAAGAACCTTAATTTGTACCCAAGATCTTTTATAGTTGATCTTGATTAGAGCATTCTCAGTGGTTTATGAATTGGAAAATGATTTATTTATACTTATTTTACAATTACTTTACAATTCTATATATTTATATAAATGAAATGAATTTTATAATATTGAAATTTTATTTTTAATCTAGTGGCATGATTGTATTGGTTAATTGAAAATGAATTGTAAAAGAGTTTTGCTACTCATCATCCTCACACACCACAATTTTTTTTTTAAATTGATTTTATTCTTCTTAAACTAATTGAATTCTTCTACTCATCATCTATATACCACAAATTTGGCAAGAGAAAAAAAAATATGATGTGTGAAGATGATGAATAGAATTTTTCATTGTAAAATAGTTGTAAAGAAATTGTAAATGTGAATAATGACTCAATACTTTATAATCCATGTTCCAACTTCCACGGGTTATTTTTCTCAATTCTAACTATTTATGTGATAAAAATTGATTTTTTTATATATAAAAAAATGAATAAATTCAAGAACTTTATTTGTTTACTAATAACGCTTAATACCAGCTTATAGGTATCAAAATAGATTGTTAACTAAAAGAGTATTGTTAAAAGGGTCATGCTAGGTTGCTGCCCAGCCATGACCGCTAGGAATGCCCTAGCACAAACTTACTTTTTTATTTTTTTTATTTTTTTCATATTTTTTAACATTTTTAAATATTTTTAAAAAATAAAAAATATATATCAATACACTAAAAATCACTTTGCAGTACCGTGTTATATGATTTCCTAATTAAAATATGGACAAACTTAAACATTAGAAAAGGAGGTGTTGACATCGTGTTTCGCAAGCCTAGGCAAATCCACACAGGCAGTGCCACGATGTGAATTATTTGGAGCCCCCGACGGTGTTCCGGTGCGACTATACGGTGGCGTTTCATACGTCCATGGCGGCGAATAGAAAATACGTGCAGGGAAAGTAAAAAGAAATGGACACTAAGATTTACGTGGTTCGGCAATATGTCTATGTCCACGGGGGTTTGGGGAAGGAAGTCTCCATTATAATATATCTGTTTACAATCACTCATGGATCCTCATATCTCACTATACAGAGGAGGTTGGAGCTCTTCCTCAATATATTTCCATCGATTCCCTATTGATCCGTGCTCATCCGTCAGTTCTCTATCTCTCAATCATTTTCCCATCCTCCCTGATATTGTCTGGGCATCCCCTTTTATATGTTTGCCTGTCATTTTACTGTACATACCAGCCTGCCATGAGTTGACAGATCTCTCTTGCGTGAGTCTCTTTGCTTTCTCCTCCTAACCCTCTGACATTTGCAACCTTTACATTTCTCTTGTCTCTCCCGCTTGCCTCTTGCTTGTCTCCTTTTTTGTCCCTAGTGATGTCTTGGTGGGCTAGGCCCAATTTATGGACTCTGGGCATTTTTCCCCTCACATAAGCTCGCTAATTTTTAGCACACTTGTTGGCTGAAAATTATAAAAGTTTTTTCCTTATGAGAATTCCTATCCTGGGTGGGCATGTTGAAGGTGAATGGGTTTTCGAACTAATATCCAGCGTTAATGAGTACGCGTATGCTGCGAGCGGGAGATGGACTCAACCGCATAAAGCGCGAGTGTGGAGCTCGAATGTGGCAAGAGATGGACTCGACCACATAAAGCACGAGGAATGAAGTGGGAGATGGACTCGACCGCATAAAGTGTGAGCGCAAAGCTCGAATGGTGCTGAAAATGGACTCGAAAGCTTAAAGCGCAAGCGCGGAGCTCGAATGGTGAGGGAGATGGACTCAATCGGGTAAAGCACGAGTGCGGAGCTCGAATGGAGTGGGAGATGGACTTGACCGCGTAAGGCGTGAGCGTGGAACTTGAATGTGGTGGGAGATAGCTCGAATGTGGTGGGTTTGGGGAAGTAAGTCTCCACTATAATATATCTGTTTACAATCACTCATCGATCCTCATATCTCACTGTACAGGGAGGTCGAAACTCTTCCTCAATATATTTCCATCAATTCCCTATTGATCCATGCTCATCCGTCAATTCTCTATCTCTCAATCATTTTCCCCATCCCCCTGATGTTGTCTAGGTATCCCCTTTTATATATTTGCCTGTCATTTTACTGTACATGCCAGCCTGCCATGAGTTGGCAGATCTCCCTTGCGTGAGTCTCTTTGTTTTCTGCTCCTAAGCCTCTGACATTTGCAACCCTTATATTTCTCTTGTCTCCCTCTTGCCTCTTCCTTGTCCCCTTTTTTGTCCTTAGTGATGTCTTGGTTGGCTGGGCCCAATTTATGGGCTATGGGCATTTTTCCCCTCACAGAAGGAGTTGCCTAATTTTGTCATATACACAGATACATATATATATATATATATACATATATATATATATATATTTATATACACACACACACATGTATACACATGCAAACTCAACCTCAAGTTAAGGGTTACATGTAAATGATGTACACGTAGCATGAAGATGATACAGACGTGGGTTGCAATGCCAACGATTGTTACACTCGGTACCACTTTGTTTGGGTATTGGACAAGTTTTTTTTACTGTGCTTGTCTGCATGATAAAGTACTTGACAGGACCACATGTGCGTGTATATAAATATAGAGTCCTACTAGGGATACAAAGGGGATCCCACAAACTAACGTGTCACCGTATCAATTAATTTTTTTCTCCCCATCAGCTGTAGTTCCTTTCTCCTTTCCTTAGTCTACCCGCAAACCCAGCCCTTGCATTTTTGGTACTTTCCACTTTCTCATCCCTACCATCAGTCGGTAAGGTATTTTTTCTCTCTTTTTTTTCCCACTCCTGTTCTTTACGTTGCCGATAGCCAATTTTTCACCGTCGACGTTGGTATTTTTACTGTTTTTGTTAATGAACAATGGGAAGAAAGCATTCACATTGGTCCAAGAATCATGAACAATACCAAAAATACAGCATCAAGAGCGAGATGAAAAACACAACATCAAAATCAAAATGGAAAATCAAGATGAAAAATGAAGCATCAAAATCAGGAGAGCAAGCTCGTCTATGTTTTTTTTTTCATGTTTCTAGTACAGACCACTAGCTGCTGAAAATTGAGAGACCAGAGTTTGAGAGAGAGAGAGAGAGAGGGGGGGGAGGGAAACTCGGTGTGTGTGGGGGGTAATGAAAAGAATATAAAAAATTAGATGACATGTTAGTTTGTACAAAATTTTGTGTTGAATTATTTTGTACCTCTAGTAGTTTTCATATATAATATATATCTAATTAGAAAAATATTTTAACCACAAAGAAATTATATAAAAGTAAATCTATAAACTAACGTAGCTTGATGCAGTATGTCAAATAATCTCGTTTGGATTCAGAGATAGTTTTAAATTAGTTGAATAAAATATTATTAGAATATTATTTTTAATATTATTATTATTTTATTATTTGAAAAAGTTGAATTGTTTATTATATTTTATGTAAAAATTTGAAAAAATTGTAATGATGAGTCGAGGTGAGTTTCGAATCCAAACGCGTGGGGTAAAGTAACTCTAACAAATCACGTAAAACTACATCAGTTTATAGATTTAATTTTATGTAATCTATTTATGTCCTTAGCAATTCTCCTATAATTATATGTAGGGCAAAAAGTGTATATAGTGCATGTGCATATATATATATTTATATATATATAATATCTTGTAGGGGACCACTGGTATATATCATGTATGCATGAGGCTGACCTATCTCTGATTCTGTGGTCTAAATTTACTGATCCATCTCCGATTCTCTATGGTCTAAATTTACAAAGGTGAACTAAAGGAGAGGGAAAATATTGAATATTAAAATATCTCATAATATTTACAAATAATAGTGAAAGAATTTATAAATAGTAGTGAAATAATTTGAATTAAAATGTTTTATTAGATTTTGAGAAATGAGAAAGAAAAAATTGAATAAAAATATTATAAAGTTAAATATTATTAAAATATTATTTTTATTTTTAAATTTGAAAATCTTATATTATTTTTTGTGTTTGGTTTAGAAGTTTTGAAAAGTAAAATGATTAGGTATGATTAGATAAAAAAAGTTAAAGATCTAAAATTGAAAAGTATTTTTGTTTGAGTGATATTTGAAAATGAAATATTTAAAAAATATTTTTATGTAATCTATTTATGTTTGTAGCAGTTCTCATATAATTATATGTAGGGCAAAAAGTGTATATATTACACTTGCATATATATCTTATATATCTTGTAGGGGACCACAGGTACATATCATGTATGCATGAGGCTGATCCATCTCCGATTCTGTGGTCTAAATTTTCTGATCCATCACCGATTCTCTATGGTCTAAATTTACAAAGGTGAAATAAAAGAGATAGAAAATGTTGAATATTAAGAATATCAAGTATAATAGTGAAAGAGTTTGTGAATAGTAATAAAATAATTTAAGTTAAAATGTTTTATTAGATTTTGAAAAAGAAAGAGAAATTCTATTTGCAATCCTCACTTGGGGATTGTATGTGCAGACCTTTTATTAAATGAGAAAAAAATTATTTTAGGAAGGATATTTTTGTAATTTTAAAAAATTTTAAAGATAAAATTACCTAAACTTGCATTGCAGTCTCCAAATGGGGATTGTACGTAGCATTTCTCTTTGAAAAATGAGAGAGAGAAAATTAAATAAAAATATTATAAATTTAAAATATTATTAAAATATTATTTTTTAATATTATTTTTATTTTAAAATTTGAAAATCTTGTATTGTTTTTTGTGTTTGGTTTGGAAGTTTTGAAAAGTAAAATGATTATGTATAATTAGATAAAAAAGTTAAAGATATGAAATTGAAAAGTATTTTTATTTGAGTGATGTTTAAAAATAAATATTTAAAAATTTTTGAGAAATTTTGAAAATGCCATAAAACAATCTTATTCCTAAAAGGTCGTGAAGTCTCTCTATGTTGTTCTCTATCATTGCATGCACACGGCAGGGCCGGCTCAATGCACAATGGTAAGGCCATTTAGGCCAATGCTTAAGGCCTTGCCCTTTATACAAGGCCCTAAAAATAAAAATAAAGTTCTTTTTAAAAATAAAATTTAAAAACTATTTTATTAAATAATTTTTATAATTTTCAACGTGTGTAAGGCCCCATAATACTAAATTTAATATTTAAGATAATGAATTTTTTTATATATAAGTAATACAATGAATTATTTATATTTTAAATAATTTTTTTAAAATCTTACTAAATTGAGGCACAAAATCTGCATTGAGACCTCATTTTAAGTTGTAAATATAAATTTATAAAAATTGTATTTAAAGATTTTAAATAAAATCTCATTTTATTGAGAATTTTGAAGATGTTTCATATAATAATTTATATTTTATTATATTATAATTACGAATGAGTCATTTAAATTTTACCTTAGGCCTCAATTTGTATTAAACCGCCCCTAGCACAGGATAGGTGAATAATAAATGACTTTTCCAGAAGCTATAATGCCATATTAGGACAAATAGTTGAGGCCCAAGAATATGAGTGTGAGACATCAATCGCTTTTTAGAAAGAGTAGTGTTATATGTACTTACAGTTTTACTTATATTTTTACCTAGACTCATTTTTTTAATTTTCTTTTGAATTTCAAATTTTTATAATTTTCAACGTTACAATAACTGACATGTGGAGAAGTAAGTTTTTTGTAAGTTTTTCTTAAATATATTTAGCATTTTTCTTTCATAATTGTGCTGAATAGATGATAGAGTAATGCTAAATACAGTTTTAAAATGTATAAATTTAGTACATTTTTTTGAAAAAAAAGTTTGATCTATCATTGAAAATTATCTTAGGGGGAGAAACTATGTGTTTCTGGGTTTGGGGATACAGTACGACAACCTTTTTCCCGATTGTTTAATGCAAGACAGGACCAAAATTATGTAAGGATTGGATCAATATATTTTACCATTTATCTAAAAAACACTATGGATTATTTTTTAAAGATAACAACATTTCAACCTACAACGAACAATGGAACAAAATTAAATAGAAATTTATTGAGGAGAAATTTGAGGCCATGAAGAAAATTACTTCTGTCGCCCCCCCAAAAAAAAAAGAGAGAGAACGAATTCAGTAACACTGAATTAATAGAAGGCTTATAACGTCAACAGTAATTGCCTTAATAAGATGTCATGATCACATCTAGATTTTTTAGTTGGCTTCAAATGGTCTAAAAGCACCTGCGCCAAATTTGCATAACTTAATGTAATACTTTAGATAGTAAATCCATTTTTATTGTAAATTAGATATGGCTTACTACATCAAAATTTATAATTGAGCACTTTTCAAAGAACAAAAAGCAGGCATTTATCAATAATAAATTACAATAAAAGCCCACCTGACCATGAATCTGTTGCAAATTCAGATAAAAAATGGATCCCAGTCCAAAACATAAGAAAATCCTGTCTCTAGTAATCGAGTAGAATACAAAGGCAAAGCCCACCCAAGCCCGATCGTTTGACTGCTAGATGGAGGGCAGGCACGAGCTCTATCTGTCATGGTTTCTTACCCCCAACAAAATGATAATAAATCTACTGAAAAAACATTATAGAAGATGGTCGACTGCTGCGATCTCTCCCTCCTATAGTTCATGTAGTTGCTAAGTAATTACAGCTATTTGCTATTGGCAATCTATATTCATTCTTCCAACCTGTGATACAAAGAAGCAATTAAAAGAACAGTAAATTTAGCAGGACAGTGAAGCATTGTAAAATAAATGCATGCAAAAACCATGCAAACACAAAATGGTAGTAACTGCTACCCAGAAAGTATTGGTTCACACGATACAGATCATGTAGCAGTTTGGCCATATTCTTGACTCGACAAGATATTGTTTTAACAAATAACTAAAGCATTCAAGAAATTGTGACATGGGCTCCTTGAATCTGCATGTGCAACATGCAAGCTCAGCTCCTATATAGAGAATGCCATGCAACCTCAGGCAATAAGTACGGCATCTGAATGCTGAGTCACACTTACCTATAGTGTTCATGAAGTCTAAGAATTCGGAGTGCATTTCTACTAAATCCGCGTCATCTGCTGTAGCATTTGGGGACCAGTAGAATGGGAAACTAGCTGTTCTGAACTAAGAGAAGGCCGTACCAGATAATTGGCACCAACTGGGTTACCAAGTCCCTGCCTTATCATCTCTTTAGGATTACTTGTATTTGTTTCGGAGTGTGGGGTTTCCATTAATGTGCGTATCTGATTAAATAGTTAATGCAGACAAGGAATTATTGCCAAATGAAAGAGGAATACAGATCAAATATATGTATATACTCAGGAACTTACCACATCAAGACGCTTCTTGTGGAGATCACTTGTTAACTGCAAGATTGAAATTAACTTGAGGAATCAAAAAATATTTTTCAACTGATTATTCTTTTGAAAGTAATGACGAATCTTATATAAACTTATAGTGCAAATTCATCTTTAAAAAGATCTTAGTGTAGAAGAAGTATTCTATGCAAAATCTTATGATATTAATCTATGGGCAATATTACTTATCTCTAAATAGTTCTCTGATACAAACACACCAAAAATGTTGCACCAAGTTGTGCATAACAATAAGAAAAACATATGGAAGGTGCTTACAGGTTTGCTTTGGTACTTCCGCTCTTCACTTGAATATCCCGGAATGTTCAATTGCCAATTTTTCTCTGCAAAATATTTCCATGCAATAGATTGTTTAAGGTTCTATCACTATCACAAAAATAATATAGAGTAACACCGTTATAGTATGAACCCTTATATATTCAGTCCTACATGGCTGTGCTATTATTTCATCCATGAATTTCTTGTTTGCCTTAAGTTAGCTCCCAGAGATATTGCCAACATAACCCTGAGATCAATCTCGAAGGCCCTTTATATAATTTAGCCTAATCACCATAGACCAAGTGAAAAAAGAAATTGAAAAGCATTTTTCAGTAGTTGGTTCATAGTGAAAAACATACACCACCAGCCAGGCAGCAAATGGACTACAAGTCTACAATCGCCCCAAAATGATGGGCAAATATATCCACCACCAGAAGAACCCACGCATCAAACTGTAACCTTTGACAACCAACCATTACCATCTTACCCACCACCTAAGTACTCATAGCATAGCACCCAAGCACCCTAGCACCCACCAATACCAAAAATCAACTACAACATGTCAACACCCACACTTTACCATCGAACATCAATCATGAAAAACCACCACAAATACACCACTAAACACTACCAGTTCAAAACCCCCCAGTGTTTAAACACCATCAATGGCCGCCACCTATACAAGAAAGAAACCCCAGATGTGCCACATTGCTGCTAATCAAAACAACAACAAACCCACGCTGATGGCTAAACGCCATATGCCACCACCTCAAATTCACAACCAAGTCGAAACCAATCTCCTACTCCCTCAACAATGCCACCAACTCCCAAACCCAATTCCTCTTTTTAGACCCTAACACTAGACACGGACAAAGTTATCCCTCACCCTCAGCGCCCATGTCAAGAAAGCAGAGCAACAATCCATTGAAGATCAGGGGAAGACTGGTCAGGGGAGAGGAGATAAAGTTGCCGAGGCCATCGATGGAGTAGCTGAGAAAGTTCAAGCTGGGGCTGCAGTTTACCATGTTGGCAGTGACAAAGGCCTTTTACAGAGTGAGGCTCTAAATGTTTGGAGAAGACCTCACACTTTTAGAAGCATGAATCATTTTCCTCCAGCTTTGCTTAGTTTTCTGTTGACTAGGATTTTTACTGTGCAAGGTTTTAGCAGCACCAAACACCCAAAAATGTGGAAAGGTTTTTCCCAGAAAAGGCATAATGTCAAATCAAACATGTCCCAAACCCAGGTGGGCTATGGCCCTTGTTCCATGCCCATGGCAAGGAACAGGTGGAGGCAATTGTTCACCATCTATCTTCATTTGCAATTTTGCATGGCAGACAAATGATGAATACCAAAGTTCTAAAACCGAGCAATTTTTCTCTGCTGTGTATTCAAAAATGTATTTTTCTGCATACTTTTCATTAAGAAAAGTAGTATTTGACAAGAAGTTTAAAATCTGTTCAACCCAAAATCACATTAGTAAATGAACATCAAATATGGTAACAGTCAATGAACATTGATAGCACTTGAATTCACAGCAACAATTCACCATCCAGAATCAGAAAACTTCTTCAAGCCCAACTTGTTCAAATCATATGAGATTTTTACTTTTCAAAAAAATTCAGCCAGTCTGAGAAACCACCAAAATCAGTGATGAAATTCTTGCGATACTCGAACATTTTCTAATGATGGACAAGCAACCCTTTCCACAACTCTTTTCACAACCATGAATTAAATGGGGGTACTTTTGCAAAATGATGATACCTTTGTAATTATTTTATAAGTTATTTTACAATAATGCCCTTAATTTAAAACATGATTGTAAAAAATGTTGCGAAATTGTTGTGTTTATCATCTTCCCAACGTATTATTATAATAAATCTGATGATGACGTGTTGTAGTTAGCACAAACCTAGGTGTAGCAATAAATCCTTGGACTCTAAAGTTGAAGATTTCCGATGTTTTGCCAAACTGCATGCGAATGTTGTCACCTGCAAATAGAAACAAGTCCATATCAGTACGACCATCATGATCTTACCTTAAAGCACACAAATCATTAACCACAACTGTCCTTAGAAAGTATAGGACACAACAAGGTAGACAGACCAAGAAAAAAAAAACAAATAAGACAGACAATACTGGCAAACTAAAGATGTAATTGCAAACTTCAAAAAATGTTCTAAAGTTTATGCTCAAGTGCAGATGATTCATTTAAAGCAGAAAACAAAAGATCCTTGGTATCATACAGTAATCAATTGAATGGTTTGAATTTCAGACTTTCAGATTCATATGATGGAGCTATTGAAATGTGGCTCTTTGGGCAATGTAGGACAGATCTTTTTTTTTTTATAAGTAATAATCTTTATTGATGTGAATGAAACTAGGCAGTGCCCAAGTACATAGGAAGTATACAAAGTGAGACACCTAATTACATTCTAGTAGGTTAGAAAGAAGATAAAAACTCATGAACATTCCCTCCCTTCAATACAATAGCAGAAAACCACTGGAAAAGAGAAAAAACAAAAAAGTTCCAGATTTCCCCCACTGTACGCTCCTTGTTGTTAAAGCACCAGTCATTCCTTTCCAACCACAAACACCACATTAAGCACAAAGGGATCATCCGCCACACAGCTGCTAGTTGGACGCTACTATGAGATCTATTCCAGCATGCTAATAATTCCAACACACTCTTGGGCATAGCCCAATTTAACCCAGCTCTACAAAGGATACCTGCCCATAGCTCCCCAGCCACCTCACAATGTAAGAGCAAGTGATCTACCGATTCCCCACTCTTTTTACACATGTAGCACCACTCCGTAACCATCATACCTCGCTTTCTTAAATTATCAATCGTCAAAATCTTCCCATGAGTAGCTGTCCAAGTAAAAAAAGCAACTTTAGATGGAACTAAAACCTTCCATATACTTTTCCATGGAAAGAAGATGGGCTGTAGGACTGTCAAGACCTTGTAGAATGATTTAACAGTAAACTGTTATTTCCTCGTGTGAATCCACAACATATGGTCACCCCCATTGGCCCCTAGCTTTGCTGAATACAAGTAACTGTAAAAAACTGCCAGCTCTTCAAGTTCCCAGTCCTGAGCATTTCTTGTAAAAGTGACATTCCAAGTGACCATCCCATTGGCCCGACATAGAACTTCTGAAACTGGAGCTTGCTGATTTCCAGCCATGTTAAAAAAAATTGGGAAAGCCATGCAAAGAGAACTCTCCCCACTCCATACATCAAACCAAAAGCGAGTACGTGCTCCATCACCCACCTCAAACATAAGATGTTTTTCAAAGGTATTCCACCCCTTCCTTATGAATTTCCACAAGCTTACTCCATAAGACCCCCTACCCTCTTTAGAGCACCATCCCCCCCACGCACAGCCATACTTATGATCAATAACCTCTCTCCACAGCGAATCCCCTTCCATTTGGTACCTCCACAACCACTTCCTTAATAGTGCCTTGTTAAAAACACACAAATTTCGCACCCCTAACCCCCCATTCGCAATGGGAAAGCTCACCCTTTGCCAACTCACAAGGTGAAGTTTGGATTCCTCACCCATGCCACCCCACAAGAAAGCTTTAAACAACTTTTCAATCCGGTTTGCCACACCCACGGGTAATGGAAATAAAGAGAGATAGCAAGTGGGAAGATTGGAAAGAGTGCTTTTGATGAGGGTTAATCTCCCCCCTTTCGATAAATATTGCCGCTTCCAGCCCGATAGTCGTTTCTCAACCTTCTCTATCACTCCATCCCAAATGCTCTTTGCTTTGAAAGACGCCCCCAAAGGGAGCCCAAGATATTTCATAGGGAGAGAGGCAATTTTACAACCTAGCAACTCCGCTAAAGAGGCTATATTATTTACCTGCCCCACCGGAACCAACTCCGATTTCCCCAAGTTCACCTTGAGTCCCAAAACAGCTTCAAAACACAACAAAACTGCCCTTAAAACTTGAATCTGGCCACTGACAGCATCACAAAAAATGAGCGTATCATCTGCAAATAGTAAGTGAGAAACGGAGCTGGTATTACTATTGCTGCCCACTGAAAAACCAGCAAGAAATCCCCCCCTTACAGCGGCCTCCACCATACGACTCAAAGCCTCCATTACAATAACAAAAAGGAAAGGAGATAGCAGGTCCCCTTGTCTCAAACCCCTTGAAGATTGAAAAAAACCACATGGTCTTCTATTGACTAGGACTGAGAACCGAGCAGTCGAGATGCAATGTTTAATCCATTCACACCACCTAGCCCCGAAACCACATCTTCTGAGCATATAGAGGAGAAAATCCCAACACACATGGTCATAGGCCTTTTCCATGTCGAGCTTGCAAAGAACCCCTGGGGTGCCTTCTCTTAACCGACTATCCAAGCACTCATTTGCTATCAAAACTGAATCTAGGATTTGCCGACCCCTTACAAATGCATTTTGAGGTTTGGAAATGAGTTTATCCATCACCAAACTCATACGATTAGCTAACACCTTAGATATTATTTTATATATCCGACTTACCAAACTAATAGGCCGGAAGTCTTTCAATTCATATACACCCACTATTTTCGGGATGAGAGCAATGAAGGTGGCGTTTAGTGACTTCTCAAACTTTTGACTAGTATGAAAAGCATGAAAAATCTGCATCACTTCCTCCTTCACTACGTCCCAACTATCTTGAAAGAAAGCCATAGAAAAGCCATCCGGACCCGGGGCTTTGTCTCTGCACATACTTCTCACCACGAGATGCACCTCTTCTTCATCAAATGGCCTCTCCAACCCACCTGCTACATCCGCATCCAGCTGAGCAAAGAGTAAACCATCAAGTTTGGGACGCCATTCTACTTTTTCAGCAAGGAGATCCTCATAATACTGCACTATGTGATCTTGGATTTCTTTGGGAGAATGTAGCACATTGGTACTAGAATGAAGGACTTCAATAGCATTGTTGCGCCTATGTGAATTGGCCACCTTATGAAAGAACTTAGTGCATTTATCCCCCTCCTTCAACCAAAGTGCCCTTGATTTTTGCCTCCAAGATATTTCTTCCATCAACAAAATTTTCTCAAAATCGGTCACCACCACATTCTTCCTTAATAAAGAATCCGCATTAACTACCCCTTCCTCCAAAGCCTTCACAATAACCCTAAAGCTAACTGAATCCGTGTTGACAGTTCAAACTCAAACATGATGATAATATATATTTTTTTGTAACTACAGAATCTGATCCCTTAGGATAATATAAGATATAGTCATATAACTTAAAAAAATACATATACGAAACTACATAGAAATCTGGCAGAAATTTGAAGAAAGATCAGATTTCATGCACAACTGAGAGAGAGAGAGAGAGAGAGATTTTTTTGGACCCGTAGACAGGCACGCACACGCATCTTTAAAAATATATTAAAAAAAGAACAACAGTAGAGGGCCTCACAGAATCAATGAAGTCATCAGCAATCTCTAAAAGAAGATCTTGAACTTCAGGATCCAGCTTTCCCTGTGAATCCACCTGAGCACAATCCCGGGTGATAAATATATCATTAGAGAAATGAAAAGCAAGACATACAAACTGACATCTTTAGGAAACAAATGGGATTCACTAAGTGGAAATGCAGGAAAGACCTGTGAGACCAAATCCTGTAATTTTCTTTTCCCAAGAAGTTGATTGGTTGCTTCTGTTCCATGGCTCGAACTCCCCCCTGGTGTCGTTGTACCAGATGCAGTAGCATCCGGTTGTGATCCGGTCAAACTTAGGGATTTCTGGCCTGTGGGTCCAGGCACCCTTGGAGAATGCTGCTGTTGTGGCTGCTGATGCAAGGACAGTTGTTGCAATTGTGGTTGTGCAGGTTGTTGTAGTTGCTGTTGTTGCTGCTGTGGCGAAGGATGCCCCATTGGTTGCTGCTGCTGTACCAGTTGGGATAATTGCTGTTGGTTTAGGACCATGGAGTTTTGGTGCAACTGCTGCTGAATGAGTACTTGCTGCTGCCTCTGATGTTGCTGATTACGGAATGAAGCTGAACCAGCACCAGAGATTGGTGGAATTTGCTTCAACCACTGTTGCTGTGATAAAGCATTCTGCATCATAGCTGGCTGTCCATTCTGAGTCATTCCAGATAACTTAGGGTTCAAAAATGCCAGTGATGATTTCCTGGGTAAGCTTTGAACCTGTAATTTTGAAAAGATAGTGTGCATGTCATAATCATGCATAAAAATTTAAATGTAAAACATACATACAGAACCCAGCAAAACAATGGTTGTGAATGCTTATAATATATTAATAACATCCGTAACCATCAAGTATATTATTAACATTGATGAGAATCAAAAGTGCATCCATTTCACTCCAAAAACTAGACAAACAAGATGTTATAAAACATAATATTAAAAAAACGATGGATTTCATTCATTTAACTATGGAAATCATCCTGCATATGATCTGGAATCATCTCATTTCAAATGCTCCGAGCTAAAAAAAAATGGACTTACTGCAAATGTACATAATGAAATGACTCAACTTCACGGGCTTCCAAGTACTCCCAAATAATTATAACATGTTTTTGTCCGATGGTATTTTCTATGAGATTATAGGTTTTAGGGATCAATTGGACAAAGCAATTTTTTCCAATTAAAGAGTTAGTGAATAAGTTCCCAGTCCAACTCTTGGAAAAATCTTCAGAATGTTTTGAATTTGGGACATCAAACGAGAAAATCAGAGATGCTCACCCATACTACAGAAGAAAAACACCACTTAACAATTTTTTTTTATTGGCACCAGGTGTTTGGGAATTGCGTCCCGACTAATCCCCGGGGTGCACAGGCCCTCGGTAAGGAGTTTCCTACAAGTACACCTCAAGTATTTCAAGGGAAAAATCCCACAGTCCAATAGCCCCTAGGGATTGTTTGCACCCACTGGGATTCGAACCTTGGACCTTGGAGGGAGCATACCACCAAAGCCAAAGCTTTTACCACTTGAGCCAACCCCTAGGGGTTCACCACTTAACAATTATAGAAATAAGTTGTAAGCAAACCTTAAAAAAAAAATTAAAGAAAGGGCACAATTAACCCAAAGCCCTTCCAAAAAGTGTCAATTTATTAATCTGAGAGATACCTTGGGATTTTGGATAATGTGAACTTCATAAGCGAGCGAGACAGCATCATAGTTTGCAAAATCAAAAGTACAGAACCAAGCGGATCAAAACGGTTAAGAGTATGTATCCTCCACCTTAAAACAAATTGTAACCTTTATATCCCACATAGGAAACTTAGACTTATAAGACGAGAAATAAAAAGCTTACAACCACGTAGAACAACATAAAGTACTGAGAAACATGGGAAAAGCATAACCATCAGCAGTTAACCAAATCCAGCAAAGCAATATGCAAAAGGCAGCTTTATACCTGCGGAGAGTTGAGAGAACTTTGTTGTTGCAATTGCTGCCTCATCTGCCCCAGGTTAATTTGCTGGGTATAACTGAGGGGTCCGTTCGCTCTTAGTTGCGAGCTCAAATTGAGTGTCCCCATCATCCCCATTGCTTGCATTCCTTGCAAAGCTTGACCAGAGTTACCTGGATGGAATTGAGAGCCTTGGACCAGTCCAGATTTCTGCCTCGGCTGCATCCAACATTCATTTTTTAAAACTAAACAGAGATTATATTCAATTCATAAGTAAAAAATACAACATGTTGCTAAATCGATTGCCAAGTTGTAACGCCTCAATGGAAGGCCCAAGCCACATGGCCTATACTCCAAAAGGACTAGTCAATGATACAATTAGAGCCCATTGGAACCTTATAAAGAGCAAGAACTTCTCATTCCCAAACTTTGTGAGATCTCATACATCACCCATCATTTTTCTTATCATATGGGATATCAAAATCTTCCACCCCCGCTTTAAATTCCCAACATCCTCATCGGGCCAGTTCATTGTAGGTGGCACGGCTTAAGTCTCACATTTCTGATTGGGATAGACTCTAATACCATTTGTAACGCCCCAATAGAAGGCTCAAGTCACAAGGCTTATACTTCTGAAGGACTAATCAATGATATAATTAGAGCCCATTAGAACCTTACCCAAGTACTGCAAGGTTCTCATCCCCAAGTAATGTAGGATCTCATACATTACCTACCATTTTCTTTATCATATGGGGTATCACACAAGTACTGTATGCTTAAAAACAAAGCAAGTAGGATATTAATCAGGCCAACCACAAACAGGAAAATGATATAGTAACATGTATTTGGATGATTGTGTTCCTAATGTGATCCAGTTGTGCAGGAAAGAAGGCTTTTTCCCCAAGAAGTGGCGATATCAAATAGAAGATTCACTAAGGTACCGTCTTTGAACAATTATAGATCCCCTACTTTTTCCTGCTTCTAAAAACTAAAACCCTTTCAACATTCTACCTTCCAAAACAAGCAGGAATAGCATAAAAATTGCTAATTAGAGATGAATGATAATTCGATTTATTACCGAAGCTAACAACTGGGACTGCAGATTGAACTGCGCTGCAGCTGCGCCTGACAACATGGGCAGATGGCCGCTCTGCCCGATCAGCGCTGACCGGGACAAGTTCCCGCTAGTACCCAACTGCTGCTGGGTCTGCTGCTGTTGCTGCTGGGTCTGCTGCTGAATGCCACCAGACCCACCAAAATTCACATTCCCATAAAGCCCCTGCTGTTGAAGCTGCTGCTGCCTCATAGCCCCAAACTGTTGTTGCTGTTGCTGAATTTGGTTCAACCGCGACATGGACGGGGAGCGTTGCTGGATTTGATAACTCGACATGGCGGCGACATTCTGGGTCAAACTCTGTTGTTGCTGAGATTGCTGCTGTTGGGATTGTTGCTGTTGCTTTTGTTGTTGGAAATCTAATCCAACGGATGGAGTGAGCTGCTGCTGCTGTTGGTGGTGGTGTTGTTGTGGCTGTGGTTGCGATTGGGGAAGAGGGATTTGGGGAGGAGAGGAGATGCGATCAAGAGAAGGGGAGTGGGAGTGGGAAAGAGGGGAAGGGGAAGGGGCGGGCTGTGGGTTCGACAGGTTTTGAGGAATTGAGGGTGTGGGTGTTGGCGTTTGTGCTGCTATTGTTGTTGGTTGTGTCGCTGATGTTGGGTCGATGGGGTTTGAAGTTTGGAGGGGTTTTGGAGACGATGCTGCACTTTCTGCCATTTCCTTCTGAGAAACTCGGTTAATGGAACTACGCGATTTTCCTCGGCCTAGTTCATATCCCAATTCGGGTTCTGTAAATGAGAGAGAGAGAGAGAGGGGGGTTGAACAATGAAGGGGAAGAAAAAGTTCCAGAAGGCCGGGAGGGGCAGGGGAAGCTGAATCTGAGCCGTACACATCAGAAATCGGAACCATATAATTTTCCTCCTCGGTTTGGTTGTAATATTATTTAATTATTATAATTTTTCAAAATTTTTATTCAAAATGTAATAAATAATTTAATTATTTTAAATTTTAAAATAAAATTAATATTTTCTGCTCTTAACTCACTATTTAATCCTCTCATTAATCTTAATTGAATTAAGATGACAAATATATGCCGGTACTTTAAAAAAATTGATAAATTGATAATATATATTATTATTTTTTAAAATAAAATAATAAAATTTGAACATGTGTATCCAATATTACCCCAAATAAATTATCCTCTTGTATCTTATTTGAATCAAAATCTCTTACTCAATCCTCCTCTTTCTCAATTCCAGTTGCAACCTAAGTTCAGGAGGAGGATCTCTCTTTAGAGCATTAGCATTGGTTTATGCATATACATATGTAAAATTACCTCTTTTACATAACCATTTGGCCATTCAAGTAAAACTCCCACATTGGTTTATGCATATTTGAGATCAAATAATAATAAAATATTATTTTTTTATTATTATTAATTTTTTTCTAAAATCAAAATTTATATATATTTTTTGTAATTAACATCCACTATATACATTTGACATTAATAATACAAATGTAATATTAAAAAATATAATTTTTTTATATATTATATTAAAAATATAATAAAATGAAATATATATATATATAATATTATAATAATAAAATGAATGTATATGTGGAGATTTGTTTTGTTGTTGAGAGAGGGAGAAAAGGAAAAGATTGAGAGAGAAAGAGTGGAGGAGAGAGAAATAATAGATAAAATATATTTGATGAAATGAATAGTTGCTATCCAAATTTGGATAATAACTGTTCATAGGTAACTAAATTTATGGATATACATAATTCAATACAGGTGATTTATGACCATATTATGCAAATATAATTTTGCATATACATATACATAATCCAATATAAGTATTCTTATGCACGAATTAGAAGAGAAAAAGGGATTGAGCCGAGTTCAACATGGTTAAAAAATAAAAAAGGGTCCCTTTGATAAGAAAGGTCCTGCATCTATCCTCAAATCTCAATTGCACATTTATTTTTAAAATCCTATATCATATTATTTCATAAAAAATTTAAACGTATTTAAAAGAAATTATAAGAAAGTCTTTATTACATATTTTCATTTAATTAATTTATTATTTTTATATTTTTATTTAAACTCATTCATACAATTAAATAAAGATGTGTAGCATTGAATTTTTTTTTTTAAATATTTATTGTTATTACCAAGTCCACTACCAACCCCAGATCGAATGCTTATTATACGGTATGCAAATCAATACGAAAGGCCAGAATTTTCTCAAAAGACCCATCACTCGGCTCGAGTACTGTCAATCAAATCTCGGCACAGAGTCTCTTTGTACGTCTTTTTGTATGATTTCAGGGCTTTCTTCCAGCTGCTCTGGCCGAGATTTGATTCTTCTCCCATTTATACTTTTCTCGAGAAAATATTTGTGTCTCCCTACCGAAATTGTTATATGTTTTCAAGGTAAGAGCAAGAGAACTTATATTCCGTTGTCCTCTTTTCTTTTCCCACGTCTGTATTTCTTCTTCTTCTTCTTCTTCTTGAGTGTGGGTTTATGCCTGTACTTTTCTCTGTCTGGGTTAAGTAAAACTTCCCTCTTTGTTCTGTGAGTTCCAATGCTTTTGTGTTGTTGAGTTATCACAATTTGTACTTATACGATGAAAATATCTTTCTCAAAATTCCCAAAACAGTTGCTTAGTCCTCTACTTTTGACACAAACATAAATCTCTCTAGTCTCTGAAGAAACGAAACGATTGCTTGTTTTGCTGTGTTTTCTGCAGCAAATAGAAAATTTTATACGACATTTTTTGGTCATAGTTTTGACACGATTGGACTTTTTACTAAACGTTGTTCTATTTGAGAGTAGTTTTCTTCTACCTTGTGGGGCATTGACTGGTCTGGTATTTGGGGTCACCCAGATTCTTTTCCACTCAAAATCAGACACGGAAATTGTTTTTTAGTACAAAAACAAAAAGAAAAGCTTCCTTTTTGTGGAAAAAGGGGCCTGCTTTTACGTCGCAAACTAATGGCCATGTCTGATTTTTCTCCTTTCTGTACTCTCTCTTACGCTCCACTTTTCTAACCGACTGTTTGCTTGCGGAGAAAACGGAGGAAACTTCCTAGGCACAACTGGGTTCTTGATTTTGTTTCTTTTTAGCCAACCAATGAGAGGTTAGAATTCAACAGTCTCTCATGCTTTCAATCTTTCTTCTTTTAGCCCCCTTCAAATTGTGCAGAAATCAAATAAATTATGGTAATCCATTAAATTTCAAAATCATATGAGCTTATCTCTTGCTTTATTCTGTCTCTGTTTTCATCATTCTTGGTGTTTCTGATGCAGGCCCGGGGCTGGTTTTGATTGAATTAAAGCGTCACTGAAATGGAAGGTGATATATTTTCTGGCATAGGAAATGGAACTCAAGTAGATAGCAAAGTTTTGCAGGCATTTCAGAAGAATTTTGTGCAAGTCCAGGACATTTTGGACCAGAACAGGTTGCTAATCAATGAGATCAACCAAAACCATGAGTCAAAGATCCCTGATGACTTGAGCCGAAATGTGAGCTTGATTAGGGAGCTTAATAACAATATCAGAAGGGTGGTGGATCTCTATGCTGATCTTTCGAGCTCATTCACCAAGTCAGTGGAGGCTTCATCGGAAGGAGATTCAGGTGGGAGTTTGAAATCCAATGGAAAAGCCAGTCAGAAGAGAATTAGGTCCGGGTAATTTATTTAACCGAGCTTCTGCATTGATTCTGCACGCTTTCATTGTGGGATAAGAATGAGTATTTCAGTACATGAAGGAAAGGATACGAAGAAAATTCTCTTACTCTTCTATATTAGTCAAAACGTGTTGTAGGCTTTATGCGTCAGTTTAATTTTTACCATTTTCATTGGAATAACATTTTTTTTTTCTGTAGTTTTAATAGGACGATTTACTTCAATAAAGAACGTGCCAAATATGAACTAAATTTCAGTGTAATCTTCTTAACTCATTGGATTCAACCATGCTTCTGTTTTAATTTCTTCAAGTTTGAGGCAGATACTGATAACTTTGGGTACTATGGAGATAGCTTTGATCTTTATGTCTTCCTTTTCTTGATTTTTAAGTTATTTGTTAGGTGAATTTGCCTGTACTGTTTTAAATTTCAATTATTATCTCGTTCAGTGAAAAACCTTGTTCGATTGTGAAAATGTCGGTAATTTGATTTTGTGGCATATGTTTGGCAAAAGGAATTCCTTGTAGTGTCCTCATATTGGTTAAAGTATTGTAGTTGAGTGTTGGTATGTACTAATTCTTTTCAGAAGTTCTATGTGCAATCACGTTTGCATACTCATTTGTGCACTCTACTAATGTGATTGGCTGCTTCTTTTTTTTTAATATAAAATAACTATTTTGGTCAATCACATCAATGGAGTGCGCAAAGAGTACATAAAAATGACTATATGTAACAGAACTCAATTCTTTTACCCCCAAAAGATGGCAAGATCTCTATGTTCAGGAATCAGAACCTCCTATTATGTCACTATAGGGAACTAAGAACATGCAATATTTTGCAATGCCGGTAAGAGTTTTTAGACTTTTGGGTTGAAGAGACAATTAAAGAAGGAATCTTTGATGATTACAAACACCACTAGTTTGGAATATCATGTAGTGGTTTTGTCCTACTTAATGGCATTCTCTTGAATATTCTTGGTGTGAAAATGGATGATGAACTGAAATTATACGAAGTGTTTAGCTGAGTTTAAAAGAAAGCACCACTGCTTGAAGGGACAAAAACATGATCAAACGGCAGAACAAGGGCCCAATGATCTGAAGTGGTGGGATTGGTAGCACCTGCTTGTACTTAATCGAGATTCCTTGCTTCATACGGATTGATTTTATATTTTCCGTAAGTTTTTAATGTTGAAAAAATGCCTTTTGAGTTCATTCTTTTGTAAAATTTATGAGCTTTCTGATATGGTTGGAAGACCCACGTGAATGATTGCATTCCACTTTAGTACAGCTGAAGAGGAACGAGTAATCATGCCAGATGAAACGCAGAAAGGTAGTTTTATGCATTGTGCTTAAATCTAACCAAGTTTCATTTCGATAGATTTATGTTACCTGCTAGTGTTCTGCTCGTGCCATTGGCTTTAGGTGATGATCCTTTTGACCAACAGAACAAAGCAAAATGGAATGCTTGGCCACCATTGAAATGCAGTTCAATCCCACCATATCACACAAAATCAGATTTGATTCATGGTTCATCTGCTTAAAAAAATTGAGTATGCTTTGATTAAAGTAATCTCTGAAGCAGAGGGAGCTTGGGATGCCAGATAATGTGAAGGGAGATGATGCCTTTTAATTTGCCACTTTGCTGTATCGACAAATGGATAGCATAGCAATAGCATCACAGTTGCTTCAATTGTTTTGTTTATAAAACATGCGACGAGATTAGCGAGGAAGACGTTTTTTTTCTTTTTTTTAATTTTTCGGAAAGAATAAGATAGAGAAAGTGACATAAATTTGGGGAACTCAACGCAGATCGATGAGGATAGGAAAGAAGATGTTTCAAATCATAACCTAAACCTTGGGATGCTCTCCACATGAAGCGGTGGAACCAGACAAAATAAAATTTGTGTCCTTATTCCTCATGAATGGGCATGGAGTTTCATGTTAAAAATATATATATATACAAAACTGACCTGAACATCTTTTTTTTTTTGGCATGGAAACAATTTCATGAGAACGTTAGCAAGAAGTCAAAATAAACGACTGCAAGTCAATGTGCGTGGTTTGGGAGTTATTATTGAAGCCCTTTCTCAGTTTCTCTGTTTGCGGCTCACTTCGTTTTTTGAATATGAATTACATAATTTTAGATTATCGAGTCTCATACATTTTCTTTAAAAAAAAAGTAGATACACTTTAAATTCTTATGAAACTGCTACTTTTTACACGGTGAACTCTGCTCGTTTATAAAAATAATCATACGAGACTTGTACACCATATATAATATTCTAAACATTTTCATCCAATTTATAAATAATCCTCTCAATGAGTGGATCCACTCGTAGGCCTAACAATTTATTTAAAAGCTTTAGGACTGTTGAATACTAATTTAGTTAAATCTGTAATCCTAAGTATCAACACACCGATAGGCTTTCTCCGTCAATCTAACCAAAGTCAATGCAAAACTTCAACGACACCATTTGTTAAAGACCTGTTTCGTATCCCGTCAACCTTTGCGTCCAATTTGTATCAAGAGAGTTTGTTCACCTGAAGTATCATAAAACACCTCTGATATTTAAGTTAGTTTTGCAAGAGAGAGAGTTTGTGATAAAAACATGAGTCTGAATTGTACATGTATTAAGGCTTTTATACTCCTTTTTCGATGGGATCATTGTTCCCTCTATGTCTAGGGTGTCTGCCCTTATTCTGGATAACATGTTGTTGTATTTAATGCGGCAACTTTTGTCAGAGACGAGATCTCCTGTCGGGATCTCTTGCCAATGGCACATGTTGGGACATTTAATATGGTGTGGTTCCCTGCGAGATATCCAGTCAACGTGCCTGTGTGAACGGTGTCCCCTTTCCCTATGTTAGTCTGGACTCTCAGCTATTTTAAGAGTCAGCGGGCTTGTAACATCTGGATTTTGAGCCTTAGTCAAGATGGATCAGGCCCATGCGTTCCTCCACCATTGATCACTTATGACCACACAAAGTAGAGAACATTTGATAATCAACATACCGAGGAAATGAAGAAATTGGGTTCAAAGGCAGCAAACACCTAGTCTATCTCACAACAATGGGTTAAAACAAAAAACAAAAAGATTGGTTGAACCGGGTTCATAAGCGGTTCAATATGGTACCCGTTCTTAAGAATCAAAATCAGCCCTAAATCGGTGCGGTACAAATTTACATATTTTGAAAACCAATTTAAATCGAACCAGATCGGTATATATATTTATAAATTTTTATATTATATTATATATATTATATATTAAATTATTAATTAATATAACATGAAATTCTAATCTTATTATTCAAGTCTATTAATCTTATAATGTAAAACTAATCTTATAATTTCTAATATAAAATAAAAATTTTAATTTTAAATATAAATATAAATATTAATATTAAGTTATTAATATAAACTTTTGATATATATATATCAATGATAAATACATTCTTGGCATAATAAATTATAATATATATATTCTTTTGGACTAACCAACGGATTTTTCATGACTTACCAACACAAGTCTTCTAATATACTTCTCTTTCTTTTTCTATGAGTTATCTTTGTAAAAATATGTATCAGTAATTTTTTACCTCTTTTTTTTTTATAAAGCAATGATACTTAAATGATATCTTATATTCTTAATTTCGTTTTTTAAGAATTCGCAAATAGTTAAATTCAATGCAATACGAGTATGTATTAATTATTATAAAATAATGTACTTATACTATAATATAAATAGACAAATAGTTTAGTATATGTAAACATCATGTTATTACTAACATAGATAATTCATAAAATCAGAAAAATTGAAAAAATGGACTAGACCAAAACTAAAAAAAACAGAAGTTTCAGTTTTGGTAGTGAACAGTCCAGTATCGATTCTTAAATTTTCAAAATCGGTATATACCGGTTTGATTCTAAAAAATATACAAAACCAGATCGAACCAGACCGGTTACATCCATACTCACAATCAATCTCCATCGCCATCGGTTTCAAAAACTACAACCCTAACTTTTACTTCTTCTGTCCTTCAAATGGGATACGTACAACCTCGTTTATTTTTACAAATGAGATAAGATGAATTGAGATAAAAATTGAAAGTTAAATAAAATATTGTAAGAATATATTATTTTAATGTTATTTTTGTTTTGAGATTTGAAAAAATTGAATTATTTATTTTATTTTGTGTGAGAATTTGATAAAATTATAATAATTAGATGAGATGAGATGAAATGAGATAAGAATAATTGTGAAAACAAACTAGTTGAAGTTTGGATATTGAGTTGAGATAAGATGAAAGTTAAAAGTTAAAAGTTAAATAAAATATTGTTAGAATTTTATTTTTTAATATTATTATTGTTTTAAAATTTGAAAAAGTTGAATTATTTATTATATTTTATATAAAAATTTGAAAAAGTTGTAATGATTATATTAGATAAAATAAGTTGAGATGAGTTAGAAATTATCTTTCTATCCAAAGCCAGTAATAATCTCAACTTATCTCTTTATAACTATAATTTTTTCAAATTCTTAAATAAAATATAATAAATAATTCAATTTTTAAAATTTTTAAATTTTAAAATAAAAATAATATTTTATTTAATTTTTAACTTTTACCTCATTTTATTTCAAGTCACTAGTCTATTACTTATTGCTGTTTGTTTTATACGAATGGTACATGAACTACTGTAATATTTTTCTAAACTCTTTAATCCCCTGATGAAATGGAGGAGAGAAATAATAAAAGATACAGTTTTTTACTATTTTCTTACAATTTAAAATAATGATTTTCTTATAATTAAATTTTGCAAATTATCTTCTAATTAAAAAAGTATGATAAAAAAAAGTTTGTATATCTACTTATATATAAAGAGCGAATCCGTTAAGAACAGTATTTTCGTCTAATAAAAATTTTTTCCATTTTGCCCCTGCTTCTGTTTCTTAATTTCGGTTTTGCCCCTGGCGTTCTTCCCATTTTGTCCCTGCTACTATTCCAAAAATACCGTTTTGCCACTCGGCCTCCCCCGTTCGCTTCGTCTCCCGCAGTGCACCGCTGGACGCCGGCATGACCAACACCACCCGGCGATTCTCTTCCCCTCCTTCAGGCGTCCCACTCCTTCAAATCTCAGCTCCTATCGTGCCGCCGTTAACCGCCACGAGCGAATCCAAGCCGCTGCCGGCCGATTTCTTCATCCCCTCCAGTGCGCCGCCTCACGCCGCCGTGGCCAACACCGCCCAATCCATTCTCTTCGCCTCCGTCCGTCGACCCTCCCCTTCCAATCTCAACCCCTCTCCTGAAGCTGTTAACCGCCGCAAGCCGATCTAAGCCACTGTGCGAATCGGGCATGAACAGTGTTTCGTCCAAAAATATTTTTCCTATTTTGCCCCCTTTATAAAAACACTATCAATTCATCTCATTTCATTTCATTATTATAAAAAAGTATTTTTAATGATATTGTAAAATTTTTTTAATGTTTAAGCGTCTAAAAAATTGAATAAAAAATAAAAAATATATATATTTTTTTATCCTTATCGAAAGAAAGATATAGCATTGCTTTTAGGTTTTAGATGTGAAAAATGAGTAACATTACAAATCAGTTGAGCTTTACAATTAGACTATAGTATTTTTTTTTCTAAATTGATACCAAGTCTTCATAAAATTTTAATAAAAAATCAAAATCTTAAAAATTAAATTTTAATGTTGTGCAACATTTTATTTCCTTTAATTTTGAATTATGTAAATATCGAATTGAACTATTAAATTTTAGTATAAATCTAATTTTTTCCTTTTATTAATAATTTTTGTTTAATGATTTATTAAGAAGTAAACTTAAATATTTTTTTTTTCATTTCTAGATAAATTGAATAGTTTATTAATTAATCTGAAATTAATTACATTATTTGAGATAGATCTACAGTTTCTAATGTACTATAGTTTGTTTAATTTTTTTTTTAAATGTAAAGGATAAGACTTTATAAAATATATGATTAAATTATTTAATACTTAACACTATAGTTTTGAATTTTAAAATTAACACATTATATTTTTATTTTGAAAATAACAAATATACAACATACGCATCCAACCACAACTATTAAGAGTAATAATAGTAGCTTGCTTGGTATAATTACAAATTTTCATAAGGAAATAAATTATAACTTCTTAATAATTTAAAAATATAATATATCATTATTACTATTTTATTTAACCAAGGTTGAAAATGTTAAATAAATTAATATTTTTTGTTGTTATTATTTCTTATAGTGCTTCTGTTTTAATAATATTAAAAAAGGTTATGAAAACTTTTTTAAAGTAAATTAAAATGATTTGGTTTACATTCTTAAACTAAAAACTAAACTGCCTTTGGAATAACGCAATGATTTAACATTATTTGTTGTGTAGAATAATATAGTCTAGAATACATTTTTAATTTTTTCCTTTTCTGATAATTTATATAATGTTGATTTTTTTTTTACATATTTATGAATAAATTTTTCATAATTACTAACAAATTATCTTCTCATAAAGAAGATAAAATTAAAACAATTTTTTTTTCAATAATCTTTCAGTAAAATCCGAAATTTAAAAATGTTTTCTCCCATAATCAAATGAATTCACCCCATCTTTTTTTATATAGAAACTTAACAAAATTATCATTAACATTAATTTTAATTTTCAAACTGTAATAAACATCATTTTTTCGCTTGTAGCCTTGTTTCTACATTTTAAAATTTGTAATAAAATTTTAGTATTAATATTTTTATTATTAATTTAAGCTTTTATTAAAATTTTCTTATTAAACTTTTGCGTTATATAACTAAATAAAACACAAATTTATATAGATTTATCATTTCTGTTAAGTTTGTAGTAGGTTTACCTCAAGTTATGTAAACCCATGACTTGTTTTAATTTTGTTTAGAAAAATTTCTTCACTTTCTTATTTCTCATTTGCTATCAATTTTTCGTTTTTATATATTTGTAACTAAGCACACGTTCAATACACAATTGCTCATCAATTACTCTTTTTTTTTCCTATTTTTCTCATAAAATCCGATTCTCTTATGCTTTTGCTCTTTTGTCGATTAGGTGAGTTAAGGTTTTTTTTCTTTTTTAAGGCTGGATATTAAATTTAGATGAGATTAGTTGAGATAAAAATTAAAAGTTAAATAAAATATTGTTAGAACATTATTTATTATTATTGTTATTATTATTTTAAAATTTTAAAAAATTGAAATGTTTATTATATTTTATATGAAAATTTAAAAACTTACTAATAATAACTTACTAAATAACTTACTAATAATTTAAAAATGTTTTCTCCCATAACCATATTACTTATAATAACTTACTAAATCTTTAAGGGAATTAAACTCCATTCCCGACTTTGGCTCCTTAATCGTATCATCATCATCCATTTGGACATTCTGAGATTTCTTGACACTACCATCATTAGGTTCCTGAGGAATTGGTATATCCTTAATACATTCTTCAATTTTAGGAGATTCACATGGCACTTCAGTTTCCCCACCATCAAGTCTATTATCATCTAAACCAATTATTCTGTTTGTAGTAGAGTTTGTATTGTTAGTTAGAATCGGAAGTTCCATGATATGTTGAAATGGGTAATCAGCATTATGCAATAAACACAAATACTCTGCAATTAAACTCTTGCAAACAAGCCAACTTAAATATATATATATTTTTTTTGTATACGTGCAAAGAAGCTAACTTTTTAAGAATAAATCGTGATCAGTTATTATGATTTTTCGTTGTAATTTTAGACTATCTCCACTATTTATTTATAATTAAAAATTTGAAACATAATAAAATTGGTCACAAGGTAAACGTGCAGCGCACGTTGCCATTGACTAGTATATATATATATATCAAGAATGAGAAACCTAGAAGGTTGTTGTATTCATGAATACGGAAACTACCCAAATGTCAAAGTTAAGTAAAAATAAAACTATTACAAGTATTTATACTGAGAGCTAAAATAAATGAGCCTAAAGAATACAAAGGAAATGTAAAGTATAAAATAAAATACAAGTACACGTGTAAAAGAACTATTTTATAGCTTAATACCCCCTTCAAGATGGAGAGTAAATGGAATGAATTCTCATTTTGATGATAAAAAATTGAAATTGTTGAGAGCCAAGAGGCTTGGTAAGAACATCTGCAAGTTGGTGCTGAGAAGCAAGATGAAATGTTTTGATGACTCCAGCTTGTATTTTGTCTCAGATGAAATGATAGTCTAACTCTATGTGCTTAGTCCGTTCATGAAAAACTGGATTGACAACGATGTGTAGAACAACTTAACTGTCACAAAAAAGTTGAGCACAATGAGAATGAGGAACATGAAAATCAGATAGAAAGGTTAGAAGCCAAACTATTTCACAAGTAGTGGATGTCATGGCCCTATATTCAGCCTCAGCTGAAGAACGAGAAACAGTCTATTGTTTTTTAGTTTTCCAATAGATCAAAGAGTCACCAAGAAAAATACAAAAATCAGTAGTAGATCTTCTACTGTCAGGACAAGAGGCCCAGTCTAAATCTGCAAAAGCCTTGATTGTTAGTGAATTTTGAGCTAGAAAAAATAGACCAAGACCAAGAGCATTTTTAATATATTGCAAAATCCTGTGAGCTACATTCAGATAAGGTAGTCTAGGTTAATCCATAAATTGACTAAGTCTCTGAACTGAGTAAAACAAATTTGGTCTTGCAATGGTAAGGTAGAGAACCCTACCAATTAACCTCCTAATTACTGTAGGATCTAGCAGTAAGACACCATCATCTTTCCTAAGTTTCAAATTTTGCTCCATAGGGAAAGATACTAGTTTAGATGTTAAAAAATCAACATCTTGTAAAATTTCAAGCGCATATTTTCGTTGACACAATGAAATGCCACTAGGTGATCTAGCCACCTCTAAGCCAAGAAAATACTTGAGGGAACTAAGATCATTGAGCTTGAATTTAGCATCAAGTAAGGATTTCAAAGAATTCACAACCTCCAAATCACTACTAACTATCAAAATATCATCATCATAAACCAGTAGAACAATAAAAGAATGACCAGTGGACTTAATAAACAAGGAATAATCAGTTCTGAATTGTACAAACCCCAAATCAAGAAGAGTGGTAGAAAACTTAGAGAACCACTGCCGAGAGGCTTGTTTGAGGCCATAAACGTACTTATTCAGCTTACACACTTGTGACCCCCCCTTTAATATATAAACCAAGAGGTAACTTCATGTATACCTCCTCCAAAAGATCACCATGCAAAAAAGCATTATTAACATCAAGTTGAATAAGATATCAATTCTTAATAGTAGCAATAGCTAACAAAGTTCTAACAGTAGTCATTTTGGCAGCAGGTGAAAATATTTCAGAATCATCTAAACCTTCTTTTTTAGTGTAATCTTTAGCCACAAGTCTTGCTCTATACCTTTCCAAAGAACCATCAGAATGATATTTGATTTTATAAACCAATTTACGGCCCATGGATTGTTTATCAAGAGGCAAATTTACAACAGTCCAGATATTATTGAGTTCTAGCCATAGCATCTCACCAATGAGAGTGCTTGACTAGTATATATATATATATATATATATATATATATATATATATATGATTGAGGGTGAAGAAGAATATGACGACATAGTAATTGGGGGAACAAAAATGAAAGGAACATTATTTTTTTTATAATTTTTTTTAACTCATTTTATCTAATTTAATTATTATAATATTTTTAAATTTTTATACAAAATAAAATAAATTATTAATTTTTTTTAAAAATCTTAAAATAAAAATAATATTAAAAAAATTTCATCCTCATATTTTATTTTAATAATATTTTATTACAAAAACAAATCAGGCTGGGCCGATGGCATGTAGGTCACTTGTCTCACGTGTCATGGGTGTAGGACTTTGGGCATAGGTCACGCCTACAAGAATTTTTTTTTTAGATCTTAACCTTTTTATACTCGACTGAAAAACGACCCAATCAAAATCAGCAAAACTAATTAGCTTTATATTTTATATATATATATATATATATAATTTCTATCAGAATTGGATGATTTAATCTTTAAGAAAATAAACATAATGTATTGAGTCCTATCACAATTAACTAATAGAGTAATATTAGGCATAAATTTTAAATAAATAAATTTTATACAATAACAATTTTTTTTACATATTTTTTGGTAAAATTTATTTCTTTATAAAGACTTATATGAGATTTATCTATTTAAAATTAAAATTTATTTATTTAAATTTCCTACTTTTAAACAATATATTATTATTATTTTTAAAAATTTGTATTTACTATTTTCATTGTAAAAAAACTCAACTTGTATAACAAGTTAAAAATATGAGGGATTAAAAAAAAAATGAGGACGTGGCAGTCTACTCGCATTGGCAACCAGACGGACTCCAAACCCTCCTCAAATTCAGTTCAGAATATATCTCGATTCCGAACCTGTGTCATAAACAGTAAGCACACAGCGTACCGGACAAGCGAGTCCAAAGTCTCTCTCTCTCTCAAGAAAAAAAAGGAAAATCCCCGAAATTATCATCGAATTAAATTCCCACAATTTACCATCAAATTGGTTTCTTTCCCCCGAAGTCAGTCTAATCTCCCTCTCTCTCTCTCACTCTCTCTCTCTCTCTCTTCGACAACTCCTTTCCTCTACTCAGTCTCAGACGCTTTTTACAACTCGGTCGGAATCGGTCCTTTTCAGCGGGGCTTTTAGTTGCAGCGACTGAATCAACTCGGTCACCCAGTCCTATGGTGAGCCCCCAACCACCAAGTTTCTTTTTCAAGTCAATTAAGTTTCGAAATGCAACATCTTCAACTAATTCCTAGCTTTTTTCCGTTTCTTTCAATTTTATGTTCTTAGGAGCATATTTGGTCTCGTTTTAGTCTTTAATTTTATAAAATTTATTTTTGCAATGTGGATATGAGTTTTTGTGTTTGCAAATTAGAAAACTTCAAATTTTATACTTCCAATTATTTTTTTGGTACTTATGCACCGATATTATTCGTATCTAGATTATATAAGATTGGTTTTAGTTTTTAATTTTAGTTTTAAGAATCATGGTGTATAGTCTTTCTGTGTGGATATAGGAAATTTAAGTGATAGAATTGTTATTCTTGTTTTTTAAATTGTTATTGTTATGTATTCTTGCTTGTATGTTTGACTCGCATGTGATGGATAAAGTTGTAGTTTTGAAAAGAAAAAAAAAGGTTCACATTGAATTATCTATTTATTTTTTCTGTTTATTTGTTTTGGATGTTCAGTTTGTGTATTTGAGTTGCATGTGGTGGATTTTCCATGGAAACAGTGGTTGGAGTTGAGTGGAATGATGAAGGGAAGGTTGAAGAGAATGGGGTTGATAAAAGTAGCTCGGCTCTGTCTTCACCAAAGCAGATTGCTGATCCAGTTGTCTACAAGCTTGTCCGGGTATTTTTTTTTTCTTGTATTTTATATGTAAATATGTGTGTGTGTGTGTGTGTGTGTGTGTGTGTTTGTGTGTATCCACAAATCATCCGCTGCTGTTGTAGATTTTGTTTTGGTATAAATTAGGATGAGGAACTCGTTACTCTTTTCGGGCATAAAAATGTTGAATTGAGGTTTGGTCAAGATGTAAATGCAAAAGAACACACACTTTGTCCCTTGCTTGCTTTGTATGTGGAAGTTTTGTTGAATACCAAAGTCTTGTAATTGTGTGGTATTCTGCCAAATGCAACCAGAAGCAAGTTGTTAGGGAAAATGCCTGGGAGTTGTTAGGCAGCTTGTATATTATTGGTATGAAGAAGAATATTAAGAAAGTCCAAGCAAGATATATCAGCGGAAGGGAGATAGACACCCAAGTAGGGACATTCTCAGAAACCATTTTTGTTGATCTTGCCTACCGATTCCCTCACCCCCTTGAGCACACTGTTAATCAGCTTGGCTTTCCAAGCTGGTGGGGTTCTCCCTCTGGACTTGGCTTGGGTCTAATTCCCGAACTAGACCCAAACCTTGCCCTCTCCTCCCCCTTTGGTGCATGCCCCTCCTGCAAGACATCATTTCAGGCACCATACCTGGCATCACCCAGTAAGTATCTCGACTAGTATAGAACAAAAGACCAAATTTGTCTAAATGAAATTTTTACCTCTCATAAGTGCATTTTTTCTGTTGGTTTCATTTTGTGCTACTAAAGGGTCAATAGAAGTGAAACTTTTGATATTTAATAAAAGTTTGATTATGCCTCTCTTTTTATTTGATCAGTTAATAAAACTCATCATACTTACCAAGAACGATTCTCTTCATCTTAATGTGATATGATGTCTTAATTGATATATAGGTTGAAGGAGATGGGAGATTAGTGCCTGCAACAGATGATGAAGTAATGGAGGTTGAGGATTTTCTTGAAGATGAAAAGAGTGAAATGCATGATGTTGCCAACACTGAGCAGACTATGGGGAGTATAGGCAACGAAGGGTCATCTTCTGAGAAGATACTGTTAGAAAGTTCAGAAGGTCTGCTTTTGTTACCATTTCTACTAATTCTTCCTCTTTGGATTTTATCAATATGCAGAAATTGCAATGGCAACACAAAGCAGATGGATATGAACTGTATACTTTGCATTACTATTGGATCAAGGAGTTTTGTATCTTGGTACTATGGGTTTAAATTTTTCTGCAATTAAAAGTTTTTTGGTTTTATTTTCTGAGATTGAATTTGTCTTTTCTTCTTTTGCCGCCGTCCCGCCCCCCGGGGGGGTTGTTTTGATAATGATTAACCTTATTCTAATCGTTTCTTCTCTTTGGGTTAGGATTCATTGTTATAACTGTAGGGATCTCTAGTTTGTTTTCTTTTGAATTTAAGATTTGGCAGAGTATTATACTACCACATATAATGCACTACTTGTTTGACAATTTTTTAATGTTGTCTGAATGAATATCACTACTGAATGGATTTTGCAACTCACTTTAAGTTCAGTGCTGAACAGATATTGCCTCATTAGCAACTTGGTTCACTTCATTGGACATGTACTTTAAATATTCTGTTTCTGGTTATACTTATCAAAAAAAATATTTTGTTTCTGGTTACATATTACTTTCCATAGTTGAATAACACAATATATGCCAGGTTTATTGAAGACCAAGATCTCAGAAGCTGATGCTGGTAAACAAAATGCGCAGCTTGAGGTATTTGTTGCCCTTTTTTTAAGGGAGGGGGTGATATTGGTTCCTGCTCTGTTTCAGGATTGAATGGATTATCAATTAGCTATCTTACTTATAAGATTGTTTCCATAACCACTTGTTGAATATTAATGCATTGATATTGCTATTTCATATCATATCATTCCATATCATTGCTCTTGCCTAACATGTAAAAGATCAAAGTTCTGTTCCTCAAGTTGATGTGGAAATTTGCAAGGTATGTTGTCTTGCATTTTGTTCATCTAGCACATTTGGTTTCAGTTTTTAGGGAATGCTATTTTGTTTACTTGCATTAACCTATAACTTAAAAGTGTAATGAAAGTTGATGACATTAGTTAAAAAGAAAAAAAAAAATCTACTTGGGTGTGGATATATATTGATCAAGTATAAATACTGCTATAATAGAGATATGAAAACTTTTATGTATTCATGTGACTCAGGTCCAGTCTTTTTTTTTTTTTTTTTTTTTTTAACAAAAAATGATGATTCAAATTTAAATGGTTGCTCTGTAATCGATGGGTGATTCATCTGTAATTTTAATGTCACATGTCTAAAGAATACTACAACAAGATTTAGCATATATGAGTGTTGTCAATAGGATTTGATGGGGTGAAAAATAATGTTATAGTGAAAGCATTGGCAAATACGTAACAATTTGGAGTTTAGTAGAGGGATATGCATGAATTAGTGACAATGTGCATTTTTTGCATGCTTTTAGCACCAAAAGAAGGGGAAGAAGATAACTCTGGATCATAAGTTACTTTCTTTTTTGTCGTGATTTGTGCATACGCATAATTGTTCGTACCCCAAGTGGACTGTTTTGTTACCTGTTTGTCGCTATACATATGTATACATACATCCACACATGCACGCATCCATCCATCCATCCATACATACTTACGTAAATACATACATACATGTATACATACATATGCATCTGGAATTTTGAATAGCCATGTTCTGATTAATGATAAATTGCTTGGTATTGATGAAAAACTTGAATGTCGAATTTCCTTGCAGGAAAGTGTCCCTTCATCAAGTTTGAATGATAACCATATCGATCAACCTGGGGGCACTGGAGAATGCCCAAATCCTCCAGATGGAATGATGGAAAGTGGATCATCAGCTTCTGCTGCCGGTACTGGTTTGAAACCTGATTTTTCCAAGTTAAATGGAGAACTTTGCTTAGACAAACTATCAATTAGAGAACTTCATGAAGTGTTTAAGGCAACATTTGGGCGGGAAACTACTGTCAAAGACAAGCTGTGGCTCAAGAGGAGGATTGCCATGGGATTGACTAATTCTTGTGACATATCAACCACAACTTTCACAATTAAAGATAACAAATTGGTGAAGAAAGATGAAGAAGAATGCAGTAAGGATGTGGATGATTCATTCACCCAGGATCCAGCAGCTGGAGCAGCTGATGTTAATTGCAAAGATTCACCAACTAGCCATGGTAGCCAATCGGAAGACCATCAAAGTGGGTCTGGCAAGAAATCAAGAAATAATAGCTTGGAAATTGATAGTGGAAGTGAGCATCTTAATACAGAGCAGAGAGCAGCCAAAAGAATTCGGAAGCCCACCAAGCGATATATTGAAGAACTATCCGAAGTTGAATCCAGAGATTATAGCCAAAAGCTAATCAGTTCACCCAAGAGTGTTGGACTTGGACAGATATCTCCAAGATCTTGTCTCAGGCCTGTTAAAAATGTGCCTTCAGATGGGAGAACAGTTGTCACCAGGTTAGACTCTCTTGGGGGATCTGGTGTTCAGGTTCCATATGTTTCTCGGGTCCGAAGAAGCCGTCCAAGGAAAAATGTCATGGCTCTTATGGTATGTGACGCCTTATATAACTGACCTAAACGATTGTGGCTTGGTTTATCTGGATGTTTTGGTTTTAGTTTTTTTATTCTTAAGCATATACTATAGTCCTTTCATAGCCCTCCTTTGTGCTAGACGTCAAATGAATCTGGAATTGATTCTCTCTGTGGAGTAGGCTACTGATTGTGAGTTCCATTCTGACCCTTCCCCGTGTCAACTTTTTTTTTTTTGTAAGTAAAATAAACTTTTTTCGAATCAAGTAAATAGGGATAGCCCAAGCACATCGGAAGTATACAACAAAGAACGTCAACTATAGCTTCTTCTCTTTGAAGCAGCATGTGGTTGGAATTGCGCAAACTTTTGTGGTGTCTTGTGGTTGTTACTCACTAGGTTTTTTTTTTACATGAAACTTCACCAAGGCAGGATCTTTTGGGTAAACCCTGAATATACAACCCCACCTATTAGAATCACGTATCAGGTAATCTAGTGGACTCTTAGTGCGGAATTGAATGCCTACATGCATTAGGAAATTTAATTATGTAGATTTCTGATACTAAAATGAGACATGGGCTAGATCTGGCTAAATTTAAATGGAAAACAAATAGCATTAGTCTATGTTTAATCCAGTTTGTTTGTCTTTTTATCACTGATAATATTCTTACTACAGAAATACCTATAAAAAATATTCTTACTACAGAAGTGATGTGGTTTAAATTTTAATTGTTAGAAATTCAATCCAAGTGACATGGGCATGGCAGCTAAACTAGTAAAGAAGGCCCTTGGTGTTCGTAGTTCTCAAACAGATGACGATATTGGGAGTAAGGTCTTGAAAAGGAGATATGCAGATCAGATTCAGCAGCCGGTAAGATCAAATTTGAGTTTATCACGTAATAATGTTTTCATTTTTATTATCAACTGATTAGATAAAAATTACATAAAAATGGAGTTATAGGAATTTGTATCTGGAAGAAATTCTCATGTTGGTTATTTTATTAGCAGTTACTGTCATCTGTCTGAGAAAAAAATTCTACACTTTTTAGTCTGTTGTGGTCTTTGGCTCTTCTGAGTACTGACGTTGAGGTAGAAGTACAGTACACATGTTCCTGTTGCTGTGATTCACTTGATGGTGTTACTCACCTATTCTATGAAGCATGTTTCCTGGCAAGTTAAAATATTCTATAGTGACGGTAGTCTCTGTGGATCATGAGATAAAGCAGCTGATATGGTTCGTTTAACTTTCTCCAACCATTACTGCTTTAAGGGTGATATATCTTATAATTTTTCACAAGTATCTGATAGTGGAGAGGTGAAAAAAGATGGTCCAACTATATCTAGTAAGTTCGGTGAATTGTTTAAGACGATTATTTTGCTATGATCTCCTGGTATGCCACTTCTTTTGAGCAATTGAGTGATATTCTATCTCTTGCTCTTATAACGTAATTGCATTTTAATTGTATAGTTAGCGGTAAATTCTTTTTCCTACGTAGTTCTTTGCTGAACTAGAGAAAGAGAGGCAGAATTCGGTAATGGGCAGAACTGAACGGGGAGAGAATTTGGGGAGGTCACAGGAGGATTCTTCTGGGGATAATTCGGATGATAATGTAGTAACTGTTCCCACTGCCAAAGGTGGAATGAGAAGGAAACATCATCGAGCTTGGACTCTTGTTGAGGTTATGAAATTGGTTGAGGGTGTATCTAAGTGTGGAGCTGGGAGGTGGTCTGAGATCAAACGACTTGCTTTTGCATCCTATTCATACCGCACGTCTGTTGATCTTAAGGTACAAATTGACATTTGATTTTGTTCTGCCCAGTTAAGATGCTCTAAACATTGTTATATCAAGGCATGTTTATATTTTACATATATATATACACACATAATAAATATGAGAGGCAGGTTTAAATGATTTAGCCTTTGCAAATATTATTAGGCTGACCCAGATTATAACATGTAGGACAAGTGGAGGAACCTGCTTAAAGCTAGCTTCGCACAGGCACCTCCAGATGACGGGGTAAGCATTCAATTTTCATTTTAGTGACATATGGTGGTGGGTGGGCGTTTAACCGTGTGTCCTCTTCCCATGCATGCAATTCCTAGCGCTGTGGATAACAAGTTGTCTCTTTGTCCTCTCTTAATTATTCCAGTTTTTTTCGTTTTCTTTCAATTTTTTTTCTTCGTTTTCTTATATATATTTAGCTAGCTCTTACAATCACCACGAATCAGTTTACCCGTTCGGTCCCGATTGATAGAATGGGCTTGAGTATCATGCATTGAACTGCAATTACCAACATTAATTTACTTCATCAACGGAAATTTTGATGTCACAATTGTTTCAACATGTAATCAGGATGTCTCAGTTGTAGTTCTTGATTATTGAAACTATTATATTTGCTTTCTGTGGCTAGTCCAGCTGATGTATTTTTTATGGTCAATGATAGATGAACTCCCGGAAGCCTACTTCAATGCCCATCCCGGAGCCAATTTTGGTACGAGTGAGAGAGCTTGCCGAGATGAACGCACAGGTCCCTCCAAATCTTAGCTCAAGCAAACCCACTGTGGGTAGTAGAAACATGCATGAAACAAAATCTGGCTACTTGTAACGTTGTAAATAATTCCAGAAAATAAAGATACTTATCTGTAAGCATTCTAGAGAGCTGGTTGTTCCTCGGTATTTCTTTTGGTGATGCTTTGTATGGATGATTAATTGTAGGCATCGAGTAAGGCTAATTAAAGAGCTATGGAGACGCTGTCATTCAAGTGGCTTGGTTGATTTGATATTTAGCTTTTGGAAGAGACGACCTACTTTTTGATAGGGATAAGAGATGGGAGAAGAAAAAGAAAGAGAATGTATCATCTGCCTTGTCACCTTCAAATCCTACAAACAAAAGAGAGAGGATGATCGGAGCTGAAGTCAGAACTGCGTGTCTTGGAACAAATACGCGTAAGAAGAAAACTTCTGTATCAACAAGAGATGAACTTCTGCATCACCTATTTTTCATATCAGTCTGAATCGTTCATACAAATAAACTGATTTTTTACGAACTTATGACAGAGGTAAGCTTCAATGAGAATATGTCATGCTTCATGACACGTTAAAAACATAAATATTGTTTGCGCTTTGGGTTTCATTAGAGTTAACGAAATATTTAGCCTCTGGATCGCTTAATTATCGGCCTATATATATATATATGTTTTCCCCTCCAACAATGCTTGGGTGCACGACGGGTGCAGTTAAAGGGAATTAAGGAGATAAAATGGGGATGAACAGTAAAAAACTGTTCAAGCAGTACTGTCCGTGTCCGGAGCCGTTCCCTTTCTTAATTCTAGGGGAAGCTGGTGAGCTGTTCATCTCAAGGGCAACCCTTGGGTGAAAGGCTGAATCACGACTTCTTCGGTTATATTGCACTCATGAAGTTCTGATGTGGACCAACCAATATTAATATATATTTTCAGCACATTAACAACATGCATAAGACTACGTTTTCTTCATAGATATTCAAGCTGCATGCATCCACCCGATCGAAAGCTCAAGCTGATTAATTTCTAGATCACCTCGCTAGCGAATCAATTAATTATTAATGCACCTCATCAGAATTTAGGCGAAGATTCTTGCACGTTCTAACAATTTTGATTTTCCCATATGGGTGGCCAGGCCAGCCAACACCGACCACTAGTCTATATAATCTATAGCTTCAAATAATTAGCCAATTAATTAAGACATATATATCATGTGACTTATGATCAGACATGCAGAATATCCTTAATTTGCATCATATAGTATATATTGCAACTCCCATTTAATGCTTGTTACAGGACCGACCCTGCATTAGTTATGACCGCAAACAAAAAAAATTCCCCTTTTTTGTGGGACCGCTGCATGCACATTTTTGCATGATATCATTGGTCTAAGAATTCGGGGTGTAGTAGAAATCTAATTAATTCCTTCAATCAGTCATTATATATCATCTATCATGCATGAAGACAAATCAATCAGTTTCTTTCATTTTGAAAGATTGTAATCTATCATGCATTAATTCTCAGCTTCAAATTTGTTCGTGTGTGCCAGTCATATCAGCTTCCTTGGAGCCGTCTGTCTTTTTTACTCTCAATTTTTGCACGTTAGGCACAAGGCGTAATTTGAAGCTTGGCATATATGCATGAGTGGGCCGGCACTGCCCTATTTAATTTCATGAGCCACCAAACCATGCATGCAGCTTTTCTCGTTGGAGAGCAATATACCTTTCCCACTAGGGATTTAGAAAGAGAATATTCTTTGAAGCGGGTAGAGATCACATGATGATATGATATGTGTGGTGGTAGGCGATCGATAGATCGAGCTACGTACAGACGAAGTGGTCATCCTTGGGGGAGCCGTTGTGGCTTTTTCTAAGCATCTTATAACTGGCGATCGAGAGACGAGAACCAGTCATTATCACTATAATGATCTGCATAATTATTAATGGAGCCACAACTTAAGATTTCTACCTTGCATGCACGAATGCTAGCCTTCCTTCACTGAAAGCTAGGTAACAAGTCTTTCGCAATCGCTTTCTATTTCTATAATTATGGTGCTCAAAGTTTACAACACACCCATGAAAGCTGCAGTGGTTGATTGATTGAATTTATTTGAAAGGAGCCTAGCTACTGGCTTCATGCATGCATGCATGACTCAGCACCATGTTTAAGGGATCGTTTAGAAGCTTTAAACGAAAGAAAGGGATATTTTTCCTAAAGATTATGGCCAAACTGATCATGAAGACAATGATTTTTCATTTTCACGGAAAGCTAGCCTTGGTTTCCCCGCCAGGACAGCCCGTCCATGATGCATGCTTATTTTGGCCGATCATGGCCACTACTAGTACTTCTTTCTTTTGGCAGGCTAGATCGCTAGCTAGGGCTACTCATACCATGTGATCAAACGTTTACATATTTTATCTGGCCATAAAGTACTCTCTCTCTCTCTCTCTCTCTCTCTCTCTATAGATAAATAGATATATATATATATATATATATATAAAGTGACAAGGGGTAGTGTAAGAACTTCAAAGCTAAATTTGTTGATGAGATGCATGAATTCTAAAATAAGTACGAGATCAGTGAGATGTCATTTTATCCCGAATCTAGTCCAAAGGCATGCATGCTTAGAGTTTCATTACATGATTAATCTGTGAAATATCATTATTAATTTCTGGATAGACGTCGGTCATTCCTAGGTATAAATTAAATATCCACACACAAAAAAAATTAATATAAAAAAAATGATTCGCTAGTGGGATCGATCTATGAAATAAAGCGGCCGTAGTTTATTTCATTTTAAAGGGGGAATAAAAAGTGGATGGAGCTAAAGAAAATCTTGCTTCTGGCAGATGCAATCAATCTAGCCTCCAGAATCAGCCATGCATATTCAAATTTCATGCTTAGTTGTACGTGTCTATTATAAGACTGCACAAAGAGGCTGCAAGCAGCTGGGTCCTTTAATTTAAAGCTAGCTAGCTAGCAAGCTAGTTTCCATTTCCACATGACTAAAGAATCTTAAAATAACCAACTCAAAGCTAATGTATTCTGCTAAATTCCACATGCATGATCATAAGAAGCGAAGAACAAGATCATTACAAAAATAAAGAAAAGGGCTTTTGTCTCAAATTAAGGCTAGCTAGCTGTCCAATATGCATGCCGTACTCCTTAATTTCTTCCATTAATTTATCCAATATTATTGTCAAGCTTAGTGTTTTTGTGTACGAGGAGAAACAATCAATAAAATGTTGTATCGGTAATGTATCGGTAGATCTGTTAATCAATCAATTAAGTGATCGAAACCCTAATTTGAAAACACAATTTTATTTTATTTTTATTTTTTCCTGATAATATATTCTGATCATCAGACATGCACATGACTGGAAAATGGAGGAGGATCAAATGTCACAGTTTATGCATCTTTATTCATTTCTTTCCTAAGAGAAAAGAAGAGCTGCTGTCACTGTAAGCAGTAGTTCACAACAAGCGATCTTCTTGGGATCACCAAAAAATTCTCCTCACTTTCTCTTTTTATGACTCCTTATCCACAGTAGTCCACACACATAACCATTCTTTTTCTTTACTAAAGCTGCTTCTGTCTCCCTCCCCCCTCTTTCTCTTCTCCCCATTTTCGCTTTTCTCGACATTACCCATCCCCCAAAAGAGAACCTCTCCGGCCACCACCCCCCATCAAACATGCATGGACATCACGGTAATGTGGGAGCACGAAGCTTGACCACGAACACGTGGCCTGATAGTACAGGTGTCAGAGCTTGAGTGGTGGTGAATTCTTTGCTAAGGCAGTAAGGGGGCGAAGTTAAATAAAAAGAGGTGGTTCTGGTCCCTCACCTAGTTTTGACAGCGGATCTTACGTAAGTATCACACGTGTGCATGCGCGACAGGACCTGCGACATGCTGGCCCAGACCTTCACGTGCGGTTGACCAAAAAAATGTCTGGGTAGTGTGGGCTGGCTTCCAAATTTAACTTGTCATGTGTCAGTTTGCTGCGGCACGCTTGGGGTGTGGTGCTACTGGCGCATGCTGGTCCATCATCCTCTTCATATGCAACGCCCCCTACTTCATGATCTTCGTCGTCATGCAGGCATATATAACAGACAAATATTATTGAAAAAAAATTCTATTTACAAATTAATATATAGGGCACGACTTTTCACATTACTGATAAAAATATAATTTGATTTGTAAAAAAAATTTTAAAATTTATTAAATTCTACTATATATATAATAATCATGCATGTTCTTTATGCGGACTTGCAAGTACTTCAATTATTTGCAAATACATTTTTTCTTCACTTAAGTGTGTTACATTTTAAGTACTTTTTTCAATCAGATAGCTTAATTAATTATAAAATCACTTAAAACGTATTATATTAACTGGTGTTATTAAAACTAATATATATATGAATAATAATATATACAAGTCTCGCACAGTCTTTTAATAAAAAAGTATACCACATTATAAGAAAGTGTAAAAAATTCAATTTTTCTTAATGTGATTTACTTTTTTACAAAAGATCGACTTATACGAAAATTGTGCATTTGGAGCTTGTCCCTAACAATATATACTATATATATTTATGTATATATATATATATATATATATATATATATATATATATATATATATATATATATATATATATGACGTTCATGATCACTCTTAATTGTTCAAAGATAATATCCGTTTACTTTTTTTCTTTTTCTTTTTGATTCCCATGCACATGATTGGTGATCCAAGTTATGATGCTCCAAAGCGATGAACCACTTGTTAAAGAAAAGAACAATAAATATTGTATCAAGTACTTATAAACAGAGCTTTAATTTGATCTTTATCGTGGCTCTCGGTCAGGCCAGTCAGGCTAGCTATTTATGAAATGAGACAGATCAGAGCTACGTTACCATTCTATATTAATCCACATTATATAAAGAATTTAAAATTATTATGGAGGCCGTTCGCATTTCTATGAAATTAAGCACTTGTTTATAATAGACAATCACGAGTTCATTTGTACAGTACTGTATATATGTTATGGACGTATTTCACCGCCACCACCTCACGATCCCCTGCGCACAACCAAAGAGTAGAGAGCTTGGGGGATCGAGGAAACGCCTCCAATACTTAAGTCAGTAATTTGTGGATTATAATAGTCACAAGAATAATCATAATCAAATCGTCCTTTGCTTACCTGGGTCTTCTCCGTTATATAGAGCTACATGTGTTATCTTTGCACCCTTATCGGATCAATGGTTGTCCTAGATTGGAATTCAACTTTGAAGATGAGGATTCACTTTTTAACAAATCCGAATGATAACCTCTTTTATCTTCTGCCCTCAAGTAGATAGATATCCAGTCGATATGGGCTATGGACCGGGTTTCCTCTGTACTAGGCCTGGTTATTTGGTATTGGGCCAGGCTACTTGATAGTATTGTAGACTTCGGTCATAGGCGAGGGAGAGCCAGGTCCACCTTAGGTGTTAACCGATCGGGATGCCCTCTCCAATATATGTCATGTGTGTCCAGCTATTTCCTGTAAAAAAGATTATCTCATGTCAAGATGAGTCTGTTTTCATCACAAATATTTATTCTCATCGTAAATAATATCACAAATATTCATTTTTCTTGTAATGACGTATTTACAATTATAACCTCATCTTTGTTTCACAATTACTAATCTATATAGTACTGTTAGCTTTAAAATAACTTTGATTATAATATGTTTCTTATCGTGCGTACATATATAATCCCTTTATAAGAAAGGCTAGTTTATATTAATTAAGAGTATTAATACTACTCATGATCATTCATTTTATCATCATACTCTCATCATTCAATGATGTGGTATCAAATGCTTGGAGGCTATTTATTATATTTTATTTTATGTAGGCCTATCATTTAACGTCATATCCAAGAATGTTGAGAGGATGATCATGATTAAATGGATGATAAATATATAGATTTTTCCATTATTTAATGTGCCCAAACAAACAATGTTCTATGTTTGCATGCCAATTAAATTGCATTAACTGATCAATCATTAATCCTTCATGATTTATATTATTTTTCGTTAAGGTATAAATATATATTTATATATATTATATAGCCATTTGGAACCTATAACGTGACTTTTGACCGTAGATTAGCCTTTTCTTTTTCTTAGAGTTCAACCTAGCTCCAATATCGCTTTGCCTTAACAAATATATATATATATATATATGTTAGTTAAGAATTCCATGATTATAACTAATTAATTAAATTAGAATATGATCAAATTAGTACTGTTAGGATTCAGTGGTCCTAATTCCCATTGATCATGATCTTAACATCATGATATATAATTAAGTAATACTAATTCTTCAAATTAAAAACACTTTTTGTGAGAAAGGAGATCAGATATAATAATGCAACGTCTTGTCCTTAACAATTATGAGACCGGTTAATTGAGATCGATCATTCATCAGATCGAGGACCTGTTAATTAATTAAGTGATATATATTTATATGAAGGCGTAGTTGTAGTTAAGAAGAATATTATGGAGCTTGACACATATATATAACTAATTATACACAAAGCCCTTTAATTTGCAAATAAAAAGTACTATATATAGCTAGTTTCATGGGGAGCCAAATGATTAGACCAAATATTTTTGCTTATGCCTTTCCTAATTCTTTGATTTATGCGTGTTATAAGATCCTAGATTAGTGGTGGATTAATTAATAGCTATTATGCCAATCATTTGGCCACCTTATTACTCTTCTTGCATGCATGGGTACCTAATTCTTCATTTTTGAAGAATGATTGTTCCCGCCCAAAATGACAAGGATAATTATTATTTGAGAAGTACTACAGGCATAAAGAGATTATACAAAAACAAACTCACAAATTGATATGGTTTAACTTGATCTGTTAGATTTATTATATAATAAAATTAATTAACTTTACAATTTGGCGTACTACATCAAGTCACGGACTCAATTTGTGGGCTTACTTTTATGTAATTCCTTTATGGTTAAAGGAATATTTCTCTAACGATTTTTTCATTGGAAAAATTAGGTGGCTTATTATTCACAAAAAAATGAGAATTTCTCAAAAATTATTTTGAAAACAAAGAAAGAAAAACGAGGAGGGACTAAGGAGGATATTCCAGTCTCTCCATGTATCGCGGTAGCTAGCCTCCCACCCCAAGAGAGGAAAGAAGGCTTAGAAGGGGACAATTATTACCTAATGCTCCCACCCTTAGGCTAGATCATTTGGATCATTTCATCTCATCTCAGTTCATCTAATCATTACAATTTTTTTAAATTTTTAAATAAAATATAATAAACAATTCAAAATTTTCAAATCACAAAATAATAATAATAATAATAATAATAATAAATATATTTTAACAATATTTTAATTAACTTTTAACTCATCTCATCTCAACTCATTATCCAAAACTTCCATAATCTTGTATTGCCCTTTTGAGTCTTTGACACAACGTCAGGTCCATGACCTCCACCCCTAATTTATATATATAAGAGTTCCAAGACTTGATGATTTAATTCCTATCGAGTTTACTCATCATTTGCACACACTACGTACCACATTTATTTTTATTTATTTTTAAATTTTATTTATTTATTCTTTCAAAAGTAATTGAGTTATTCTACTCATTATCCATACACCACATATTTGATAAGAGAAAAAAAAAATTATATATAGTGTGTAGTGTCATGAAGATGATGAGCAAAATTTTTCTTTCCTGTCGGATTAAAATAACAAAAGGTTTATCGCATCGAGCGCTAAAGTCTTTTAGCAAAGAGAAATGCTACACAATCTCTCCAACCTCCACACACCACATTTTTTAAAATTTTTAAATTTTTTAATATTTTTTAAAATTTTTTTTTGAGTTTATTCTTTTTAAATTAATTTAATTTTTCTATTCATTATTTATATATTAAATATTTGATAAAAAAAAATGTGATGTGTGGAGGTTGTGTAAATAGTAGGAGATTGAGTAGAATTTTTGTTTAGCAAATTCTAGAAACATTTCAAACCATTTCAAGCTAGCCCTTGACCCTTGCTAATTACCAGACAACGCAAATTTTTGTCAAATATTTTCCTTCTATGCAAGAAACCAACCATATATAAACATATATATATATATATATATGTATATATATATATATATATGTATATTTCTATTTGACATCAAGGCTTACTAGAATCAATTAAAGCTGATTAGATCCTAATTCTGTCCACAGCTTTAATTGAGACCATCCATGCATGCATGCATCTACCGTACCCCTGACCTCATTTCTTTCCGATAAACTCATCAAAATCACCTTCTTTTAATTACTGCCTGCATGTAAAACACTACTGATGATCTCACCGCCGGAGATTAATGATTTTTGTGATCACCCTCCGATCCGGCCATTAATAACTTTAACCAAAATCTAATTTAACAAAGATTGTTTTGCATAAAAGAAATTAATAAAATTATCTATCTCTACGGATTAACTACTACTGAGCCACTTTTTCTGTTTTTTTTTTTTATTATAAATTATCTCTCGTACATGACGTAGTTTATGGAGATTGTGTCATCTTCAAGCAAAGCTAGGGAGGTCCCCCTCTCGCACTCTTATCTCTTTCTTACATGCATGGTTGGAAGAGTAGAAAATCTGCCTTTGCTTTTAACCTCATCTTCTTCAGTACTACCTTATACCCCCCCTCTCTTTACCTTTTTCCATTTTCGCTCGTGATTACAATTATCTGCAAATCTTTGATCACTTCTTCTTTACTTCCTCTATATATATATATATATATATATATATATATCTGTGTCTCTCTCTCTCTGATTTCATCATATGCATTCTTTTTCGAAAGGTAACATGAATATTATAAAATTGATACTCTAATTTTATCATAAATATTGTTACCTCAATTATTAGAATAATTTTTTTCATTAACTACTATTCACTATTCCACACTCTACAACTTATAAAAAAATTATCAAGTATGAGATGTGGGAATGAATAATGACTGATATATAACAAAACTACAATAATTATATCCATCATTGTAACATGTTTCAAGTAAATTTATATATTCATTACTTTAATGGATCATAGTCACTTAAAATATATGTCATATCAACAAATATGATAGAAGACGAATCTATAACGAAGAAGAACGACAATTCTCTATATACTAACCTTTAGCTCATGTTTAGATAATGAGATAAAATGAGATGGTTTTTAATAAAAGTTAAAAATTGAATAAAATATTGTTAGAATATTATTTTTTTAATATTATTATTATTTTTTAATTTGAAAAAATTGAATTGAGATTTGAAAAATTAATTTGTTTATTGTATTTTATGTAAAAATTTAATAAAATTGTAATGATAAGATAAGAGAAAATAAAATAAGATGGTTTTTCAATCTAAACGGGTCTTAATAAAATAAAAGGGAAGGAGAGAAAAAGAGAGAGAAAAGAAGGAGGAGGAAGAGAGAACAAAGTAAAGGGTGGGTAAAAAAAACTGCTGGTACTTACAATAAGATAAATATTATTTTATCAAAATAAAACCCCAAACCATTAACTCCGAAGGCTAAAAAAGAAAAAGGAAAATTTCCAAGTTCTATGCATGGAAGTTACATAATTAAGCCATTGGCAATGGCTCGATTGGTATCGAAATGCGTTGTTTCATAAACGGGCAATTCTTCACGGTACCTCTCGATCCCAATACCTGAAAGATTATCCAATTCGAACAGATCAGAGCTTGAACAACTGGCTGCATCGTCGTCATCATCTTCTTCCTCGGAAGAAGAAGAATCTCCATTGTCGTGATCTTGAAGAACCATCTCCCTCATATCCATGTCCTGCTTTTCTTTATGATAATTTTTGAACAGATCATCTTTGGCAACTTCCTCAACCCGATAACTGCCACCCATGACATAGCATTTGATCTCCTCGTCCCCCTCTGTTCCTATGGTAGAAACAGTCATTATCCCTGGTTTGTCCTGATCAGGTAGACTTTTATGCCCGCATGGCCTGCAATCCTCGTCCACAATCACACTAACAGGGCAAAACCTCACCGACCTTTTCGCGCCGCTGGTGCTATTGCTGAATTTACTTCTCGGAGGCGGTGTCGTGATTAGACAAGACCGCGAAAACGAAGACGCGGAAGAACATGTGGACGTTGTGGTTATAGACTTGGATTTTGTCTCGGAACTGGTTGAATCATACCCTCCAACGACCGAGGACGACGACATCTTTTCCTTCTTTGCGTTTCCTGCAGTGAAAAGTGAGTTGAGAAAGCTCGCGAGGCGTCCACCGGGAGATATCGGCTGCTTCACCTTCTTCAAATCTCCGTAGATTTTCAGGGCCTTGGATTTGGTCTTCACGAAACCGTTCTCGTGCTTTGGCTTTTGCGCTGAAGAAGAAATATAATTGCTTCGTTCACCATAGCCACCACCAAACTTCTCCGATTGAGGCTTCTGTGAAAAACCGGTCCGAATAGGTTTCGGCCTCTGCATAGAGTAAGACGAAGCCCTTGATTTCGACGTATGAACGGGCTCCGACTCGGACGAAGAGAACCCTGCTCCGGAGCTGGACTCCGAAGAGCTCGAGCTGGAATTCTGCAACATAAAACCGCGGTCATCTCTCGGTTTTCTTTCTAAGTCCGCCGTGGAGTTCCGGCGTCCCGACACCTTTTCTTTCACTTTCTTGTCAATCCAGTTATTCTCGATCGTGCATGGTCGTCGGAAGCTCGCAGTTTCTTCTTGTTGTTCTTTTAGGCCATCGCTCTGTTTCTTTCTCATGGTTTCTCTGTAAAGAATGATTTCCTCTTCCCGTTCTATGCCTTGGCCTTCGTCGATGGACCGATAAATCGTGTCGAGAAGAGTGGAAGAGAAAGATGGGTTGTCTCTCCGGTGTCGGTGGCGATCTTCTCGTAGCGATTTGCCCCACCTATCCATGCTTTTCTGTACAAGTACAGTAAGGAAATCTAGAAGGGAGAGAATGAAGGGAACCAAGAACCGTAAAACAATGAGTTCTTAAACGATATCAATTATTTATTCTTATTGTCTGCTTTAGAGAGAGAGTGAGAGAGAAGAGAGAGGGATCGATGGAGGAAAGCATAATTGTACGTGAAAGAAGTAAGAAAAGATGATCTGCAACACAAGGAGTACTACTGTTCGTGTTCTGTTTCTTGTTTCAAGAGAGAGCAAATGAAGAGGGAGATAAAGCAACTTGGGCATTGATGGGTGCTTGATCGCCCAGAGAGAGAGAGAGAGAGAGAGAGAGCAAAGAAAGCCAAAAGCCACGCTGGTGAAGAGAAAGAGAGAGTAGAAGATGATTGAGAGAGAGAGTGAGAGAGTGCTCGCTCCTTTTAGAAGCTGTTCCTATTAAGGAGGGACGGATATATCATGTATTTTTTTGCAACCTCCATGTTTTATACACTCAAAACATTATTGAAATGAATTTCACGTTATAAAAAAAAAAAAAAACGTATTGATTTTTTAATTTCTTTTATGACTAGTAAAATTGTTCCCACCTATCATGTCGACATCTCTCCAATTCTTTTTTGAATTTAAAATTTTCAAATGAAAAATAGATAGACATATTAAATAAATTTTAAAAAATATATATATTGAATATTTTATAATATTAACTAAAAATCTACACAGACAATAATAAATATTATAAAATTTATTTTTATATGTTTACTTTTTTTTTTTTTTACGGAATTAGTTAAAAAATAAAAAAGACTACGTGAATATATAAAGTCCAACCTCGAACTAATCTACCAATTATGAACTCGTTTTTCTCCCTCCCCATTATTTAATTGAAATACTTTATATATATATATATATAAATATATAAATATATATGTATATAATATGCTTTGCCTCCTCCACATGAAGTGACATTAGATCCTTACTTGGTCGCTTTTCCACCAAAAAGGAAGCAAAGTTATTAAGGTTTCTTTCTTTCCATCTTTAATTTCTCTCTCTTTTATTTTCATTTTATTATTTAAAATTCTTACATTTTTCCCCTTACCTAAAAGAACTTCATACATTTTCCACGTACAATATATTCATGACAATTACGGCCACATGCATGTCATGCGTATATTGTATGGTGATCATGCATGGATATATAGATTAACATGTATGTATCATGGAAAGAATATGTTGGTAATTAAGTAAGAAGATAATAATATAGCCTAGCAGCTAGCTAGCTAGCTAGCTGTTGATCATCATCATCCTAGCTAGCTAGAAAGTGGTGATTTCCTTCGTTCTTAATACAATTAGTTCCATCCGTACGATTCATCATTGCGATGATCATGACCACAAGTAGTAAATATTAACCTATATATAATAATTACTACCATTATTAAAGCAGAGATTTGATTTTTCTTTTTAAGATATTAGTAGTAGTCGATGAACAGGTCAACTCATGTACTATATATTATGAAGGATTATTAAGCTGTTTAATTACATTGAAATTGCCTTGATCCTCTACAGTCAACTGATGCGGCTGGCTGGCTAGCTGGCTAGCTAGCTCTTTATTTATAAATTTGGGGGGATTATAATTATAACTATATATAATATTTGTTCTGATCATGCCCTATCATGTCACGTTAAAATCACTAGATTTTCCTTAAAACTAGTACGATCGATCAAGTTTTTGTCAGTGTTCATGAAATCTTTCTGTTTAAAAAATAAATAAAAACCAAGGTATATATATATTTCTAGTAATCAAGCCATATATATATATATATATAGGGATAAACGTACGGCATATGCCAGGGATCAATAAGTGTGAGTTAGCTAGATCACTATGAATACAGAGAAACATATATAATAACAGCAATAATTTAAAAGAAAATATAATAATTAATTATGTAGTTGATTTGGCCAACATATATAATCTTGATTATTTACTATATAATCATTTATTAGAACAGTACGTACTCATGATCCACTTCCACATACAACATATATATAATATATATATATATATAACAACTTGATCATTATCATTGTGCCCTGCATAGAGATTGCCGACAAGGTAATTATGTGACTGCTGATCTAGTGATCATAATCTTTGGATGCAATAATAATTAGTTTACTGTATGATCATGCACTTTCTAACGGATTGATTTATGGTTAATTATAATTAAACATGTATCCAATTAGACTCAATTTCATGGATATAATTAATGTGCGTGGTTATATTATAAATAAATAAACTTGTATCCATTAGTGATTTATATATGTAATTATGGTCAACATGTTATGGTACATAATATTCTTGTAATATACCTGATACGTACAGAAGCCTGTAAATATACGTACACATTATATATATAGTGGAAATTAACAACATTAAATTTCATGGATTTGGGCAATATAATTAAGATTCTCTCAAATAGTTGTTGGCTGAATTCGACGATCATCCAATGCATAAAGAGATAGATACAACATTAAATATTACTTTATATTGCAGAACCCATGATACTTCTCAAACATTCTTAATTTACAAAGAACATTAAATTTTGTAGAACCCATGATAATGTGCATATTTCTCTCTTAATTTGGACCATTCAACTCAGTTAGCTAGATAGCCGATCAAAAGGATGATCTGTGTTCGAAAAAGGGTACGGAATAATGGTGTCAACTTTAATTGATCTTATGACACTAGGTATGATGCTTTTGAATATTGTGCAACACCAGGCCAGAGATCCGTTAAGAGCATGATTTGTGCACAGTATCATGATCAAACACCATGATATATAATCTAATTAACCTACCTCTCATGACTTCCATCAGTCGGCAAATCTGCTGATTGTGTACGTGAGAGAGAGAAAGAGAGAGAGAGGAGTGTGGGGGGTGCTTAATTATTTGCACAATGATTGCACTCGTGGCTCCTAATTAAACTTTTTAGAGAGAGAGAGAGAGCTAAGAAACTAAAACAATTAAGAACAAAAGCTAGCACAAGTGATTTGTTTAGCATAAAGTTGGATGGGATTAGGAGATGCAAGAGAATGTTTGCAGGAAGGGATAAAGTGATGAGATTAGTTTGATCTAATAAGTTAAGGGAAAAAGGCTTTAAAAAGCAACGTCGTGCATGCGTGTGCATTGCTCTTCTTGATCATCGCTAGCATCTCCCTTTTCCTCATGATCACATGTACCACTCCTGCCTCCATCATGATCTCTTTCCATCCATCTTCCCTTCAAACTCAAGACAATCCTTTTATTATTATTATTATTATCATTATTATTATTATTATTATTATTATTATTATTACAACTATATATATATATATATGGCCGATCAAGTACCATGCATACTCACCTATATATATTCCTTATCATTCACACTAAGCAAACTAACATTAATTTGCTCTATCCGCCGACAACAACGACAACAACAATAATAATAAGTCATTAACTGTACACGTGTCTCATCTCCCCTGTTCCAAATAACTCAATTAATCTAACATGAATGGAATATGCTTGTCAAACAAAATTTTGTACTCAAATTTTACATGAAAGTTCCATGCAGTATGTGTTTTCTTTTCTACTGATCTTAGGACTTAGATTTCTTGTGTTTTATTAATTTAGGGTGAGTACCCACATGCAAGCTAGAGTTTTGAGCACTCTTTAAGTGCACATGCACTTCTCTTGATCATGTTTCTCTCGGGCATCATACGATCTTATGGTAGAGTGCCCTACCAACATGGTATAGAGAGCAAGCTAGTAAGCATATATATCAGGAAAAAGTTTGAGAGAGAGGGAGAGAGAGAGATTCCTTTCATATCACGGGTTTAATGAGAGAAGGACGTCGAAAGACAGAAGATTCCATTCAGATCATGGAATGAGCAATCTAGGGACCCAAAAACCAACTAAAGATTAAGATTGACAAGCCCTAATCAAGAAAAAGTAGTTTACCCCATATTTCCACTATCTACCATACGCATCATCCCACCTAAGAACGAATCTAGACAATATTCTATGTGGATAGACTCTAGGATTTCTGCATGCCACCACTCCCAACAACATTTAGAGCAACCACACATCAAAACATGATATATACTGTAAAATGACTAATATTCTTCCCCAGTATGAGCAGCAAGCTAGCTAGCAGTCACTTCAGAAAGAATTTGTTTCCACTTAATTAATTTGTGTGCTAGCACATTAAGTCATGTATTTGTCCTATATATATATATTGAATACTCGGAAATGATGGTGGCATGCACAGGACCATGCATGTTTCCCATTATTATTATTATTCTCACCTTCGTTTCGAGTACTGTGGAGCTAGCTCCAGTTGTTGAGAACCCAAGTACTAATTGCTTTTGGCCCATCTGAATTTGTCATTATAAAGCCAAGAATCATAAAGGAGTTGCGAGTCCAGTACCTTATCTATACATGATCATATTGAACCAAAGTCGATAACTATATATATATATATAATATGTATGTAATTAATCTTCAATCGCCATCAATGGCCATGATGAATTGCACTGGCTAACTTTTCTCTCACATTTATATATACTTAAGTACATGATGGATATATAATTAGTTGTTGAGTAAAAGGAAAAAGAAAAAGAAAGAACGAACGAACGAGAGATCATGCATGGCCGATTGGGTTAGAACCCCGGCCCCAGATAGGAGGGATAAAAGGATATCATCGATCGATTGTCATACGGAAACTTCGATCAGGATCGATCCGTGTGCATATATGGCATTACATGTAAACATAAGAGGGAATAGGGATCGATATTTTTTTATGATCTGCAAATTTTGTTGATATTTTCCGATATTGTACATCAAAACTCATGAATGCCGGGATTTCTCCATGATGGAATATAAGAGCAAGGAAACAGGTACTGCATGCATGGATGCTGCATATACCTAGCTAGTGCACGCCAGTGGCCACGGTACGTACAACCTCCACTAGTCGACTAATAGTCTGTATTATTCCATTGCCGATGCACAGCTACAGTGTACTTAACCCACCAAATTCCTTTAAAGTGAGCCCACATCGGCGAATCCTATTGATCAAGCTAGCACGTACGTAAACATGATGATGCAGCACCTTTTTTAATATTTAATTCATCATTTTTTTTTTATCACATACATTGCTTAGAGTTAGTGGGTTTAACAAACTTCGCCCAAAATTTAATTAAGAAATTTACTTTTATAAATTAGCTAGCCACTTTTCAACAATATCCTCAATAAATCTTTCATTATTTTATTAAAATATTTATTTTAAACTTTTCATTTATTTTAATTATAATTGAAATTTAAATATTTATTCGTTATTAAAAAACTAGACATTAATATTTGTTATTCTAATTCATACCATTACACTTTTTAGTCGAAAGTTTGGATATTAGCATATTGGTGGGAAGGTTGGGGCCCAAGGTTGACATGTATTATTTCACTTTTTATTTCACTGTGGCCAAGTGAGGCGAGAAGCAGGCAGCGGTTTTTTATTTCACTTTTTCTCTCATGCACGGGAGAGAAGCAGCAGCGAGAAGATAATTTTTTAGTTCAAAAATAATATTTGGCCAGTCCTTTGAGCTCAACAAATTTGGTTAGTGATTTAATTTGTAGCTAAAATTACTGTTCATTTATTGAGTCTATTATTACACTTTAGTTTGCACCTTAGTTATTCATTGGCCAAAATTTTACTAGGGCTCTTTGTCTACACTTGTTGGCAGATTGTCTCTCTCTCTCTCCAAGGCATGCAGCTTCAGTAGAAGACGATGGAAGGATGGGGGCTTGCAGTCGTCGCTTGAGTCTGGTAAATGTGTGGCATGAGGGCGTGAAGTGACGAAAAAGAAACAAAGGAAAAGTAGTGTTGGTGGTGATCCCAAAGGGCATAAAGCCGCCTCCTCCTCCAAAGTCCAGGACTAAAGCTATAAACAAACAGAACAAATGCCTCTGATCCTACTCTCAAGTCTGAACAGATCTAGAGAACAAAGGGCACGGAATAAAGCAGCCTCCTTCCCACCACCTCCCCCCCCCCCCCCCCCCCCCCCCCCGGGGCCCCTCCTTTCTTTCTTTTGACATTATTTAAAAGAAAGGACTCTCCCGGCCTTTTTGCATTTTTTATTTGACCATCGAACCCGTGGCCGCGGTAGGAATTATACAGTAGTACCGCTTTTTTTAACAGCCAGTTGCTTTTAATTTTTTTTTAGTTTTTTATTTAAATTTATTTAATATATTTAAATATTTTTAAAAAATTAAAAAAAATATACCAATACACTTAAAATAACTTTCTTAATTGTTAAAAGAAAAAAAAAAATTCTGAACGATCAAATAGAACAGTAAGAATTGGTGAGCATAGTAATGTTTTCCTTTATATATATTCTTTTTTAACTGGTAAACCTGAAACAATAAATCTTCCCAACCTCCTAACACTCCACATTCTATCTTTTTAAAATTTTTTTATTAAATAATTTTTATATGAATAGTAAATAAAAAATTTGAAATAGTTTAAAAAAAATAAATTCAAAAAAAAATTTTAAAAAAATATTAAAAAATGTAGAGTGTAAAGTATGGATGAATAATAAGAGGTTATGTAGCAAAACCCAACCTGAAATCCCATTTACATAATTCGCACAATTAATAGGGATGCAAATTGTTCCTACATTTTGTGTTGAGGAAATGATACTTGGGGCCCCAAGACTCCACTCCAGGGAAGATCATCTGTTCCAAGCAAACAGGTGAGATCAACCACTACCGTCTGTCTGACTCGTCTATCAATGCACAGAACCTCGAGCATACAATCCCCACCACCCGATCATAAGGGTGTTATCGACTACTCCCGAGCTCTAAGCCTCTAACTATGATTCTTATTTTAGCATGAATACTTATCAGTCTGAGACTCGTGTGATACCACACTCGGCGCTCGCTGATTAGTGATTGTAAAAGAAATGTAAATCTACCGTAGTCAGACTCTATAAGAAAGAGCTGAGACTAAAAAATAGTCTTTTTCTCCACTCACGTAATTAGAGTCAGACTCAACCGATGGCGACCTCCACGAAGCACTCTTCGAGTCTAGCCGACACTTCAACCCAAGCCTTCACCAAAGGGCTTCCTCTGTTCGGGGTCATTGCCCATTGACAGCTACGACTGGGCAAGAAAGGGGAAAGCAAGAATACAACAAATTCACATCGTCTGCAATAAAGTTTTCTAATCCAACGACGAAAGGCAGCATAGTAAAAGTAAGTAAAACTAAACGTGGGCGTTAGCCGTCTTCTTTCAGGTTAGAACTCTACCTTATCTGTCATTAAGTAATATTTTAATCTCCATTGTGATCCCATAAATGCATTACTTGATGGAATGATAACATTCAATACAGAGTTAGGTTAGGGAACAAAGAATCTACATTTTTTGCCAGCAACAGTTAGCCGTACCAAGTATTGGGGGCTGCTCGCAGCCACAACCAGCACTCATTACACGGAAAATTTCCAGTAACTATAGGATTAGCAAGTTCAAATTATCAAGGTTGAAACCCATCCGTTATGGAACTCACCCAGGAGGATCTAATTCCTACTATCGGAATTGAAACATATGCCATATCAATTGCAAACAACGGGAACTAAAAGAAAAGCACAACCAGCCGCATTTAATAGATGAACGAAATTGATCATTCATTTCATAAAAAACTGAAGTTTTTCTATAGCTACTACAAACCCTTAACAGCAAAGGGTTTTAACTTCACATTTCTTTTAGAAGTTTGTCGCCCAATTGAGATGACCCAGTTGGGGCTGCTGATAGGCACCCACTTGAGCCCCAGGAGCAGCTGCAGCCACACCAACTCCAACATTACCTCCCATAGCTGGGCCTAAGTGGTGTGGACTGGTAATTGCAGCAGGCTGTGGAGGAGGATGGTACATACCCGGAAATTGCATGTGTGAAGATTGTGCAGCAGCTGCATTGAAGGAAGCATGACCTGTGTGGGATGGCATATAGGCACCATGAGGCGATTGCGCTGGCATGTTGTAGTACGGAGTGGATTGCATACCTGGAAGCTCCCTTGGGTTCTGAATCCATATTTCAGATGCCTCAGCCTGCCATGGCATATACTGAAAATAAGAATTCGAGCAGAACGACCCCAGTAAAATGCAATTGAAAAAAATAATAATAAAGGTGTTTAAACAGCTATAAATGTTAGCCAACCAAATTTTATTGATTGAAAATGCATAGCAAAAGGCAAGAGAGGAAACATCCAAGCACATTCAAAGGGTACACCCTTAATGGGCGTACCACTAATCCAAGAGCATGCAATTGCAGCGCAATAAATTTAAAATAAATAAGTTCCTATACTGTATAAATTCTTTAAGCTAAAAAATTGTAAATTGATACAGCAGGCACCTCCTGCTATGGAAGCAGATCCGGTAACATGAAGCAGAAATATAGCAGAAGTCAGGATGATGCTAGCGATGAGGAAATTGGGTCTGAAAGCTATTACAAGCTGCTTTGTAATCGAACAAGTCAGGATCTATTCTCTGACAAGTAGCTAATATACCTATATATGAGCTGGCTAATTGATGGCCTAATCAACATCCAAAAATTGAAATTTTGAATTCTAAATACATCGTTTTTCTTAGTCATAAGTGCAAGTTTTAAAACCAACAGTCTGAACTTATTAGACAACAATGCCATAAATAGGGAATACCTAGGCATAAAGAGACATCCATAAATTACAACTGAGGCCCCCACATTGAACTTACTTGGATGAGACTCTGATAGATCAAATATCCATGTAGGTTCCAAAAGAAAGAACAAGAATTGCATTTTACCTGCGGATTTGAAACATAAATATTGCCATCTTTGTATTTGATTCTAGATGAATCTTCAAGCCCATTTGCACCACCAACTACACCAGAAGCATTGATATACCCTGTTGGGTTGGTAAAATTTCCAAACCCTGTGGGACTGCCAGCAGGAACAGGCTTAAACTGTTGAACTCCATACTTCAGGCTGCTTGCATTTAAATGTGAACTACCTCCTGGCATGAGCAAGTAACTGCTACCATTTGATGGATGAGGATACGCAGCATTACTAGAATAGCCAGGCATGGCCATTGGTGAAACATAAAGTGGGGGAAGGAACTGACGGTATGGCATAAGATTTGCAAAATGGGAAACATGAACTTGCGGGTACATCTGTGCTACAGGCGGTTGCTGCTGTTGTACCATGGCAATTGTTGATGCAGGGATGCTGTTGGTTGTATGTGAAATTAAAGCCTGCATTCATAAGAGACAAAAAAAAAAAAAATCACTTATCTGGTAACATCAAATATAGTTGGCTAGGTGCGTAAAGTTAAAATAAAGAGAGCTGCTAGAGACACAAAGGGATCTCACAAGCTGACGCAGTGCCAGTGTGCCACGTCAGTCTTTTTTTTTCATTTTCCCCCCCTCCCCACTCCCTTTCCCAAAACTCTCGAGACTCCCCATCTCTCCAGCCCAGCCATCTTCCTCGCCCCTCCATGTCTTCGCCATCTTCCTTGCCCCTCCATGTCTTCGCCATCTTCCTCGCCCCGCACGCCACGTCGTTGCCCCTCAACGGCACTCTCTCTCTCTCTGTGGCTTTCTAGGCTCTGGGAAAGGAGAAGAATGGGTGTGGGGGGATGGGGACGAGGGCCAGGGGGAAGTGAACGAGAAATAAAAAAAAAAAAAAACTTAACTGATGCGGCACACTAGCACTATGCCACATCAGTTGGTGAGATCCTGTGTCTCTAGTGTTTTTCTAAATTAAAAGTGGTTCTGCATTTCACTTTGCAGGTTATGGCTGAAGCGAAAAGCCCATTACATGAAAAGTATACTTGCATGCCCAAAGAACATCAAATATCAAACCTTTTGACTACTAATCAAAATTAGGCTGACATAAAAATTACTTTCATAACTACAAGGATCAGTCAGCAATCAATCATTGATGCTTTGTAAAATACTCTTCTTTGTAATTTCATACATGCCCTACAGAAATGAACAGAAATACAACCAAAAGCCCCTAAACAATGAAAAGAATCCAAGGTGCTCTTGTTCATCCACCAAAACAAACATTACAATCAATTAGGGCTGTGTTCATACAAGTGCAATGAGCACTGCTTTGTGCGCATTTAACAATAAATCAATCAGATTTACCTCCTGAGGAGATGGTAGACCCTGGCCCCGTATAGTTTCATCCACTGTGGGTCTAAAATAGGGTATATCATAACCGGTCTGGGGATCGTATGCCTGCTAGAAAACCGATACAAGTCACAATGGACGATGATGAGAAGTGAAAAACCATATACCCATAATAGCATCAATTACATTAACAACAAAATCACCAGTTTACAACACATTAAAGGTCATGAAAATAGCAAATTTTCACCCTTCACGCTCACAATCAAAGTTTAGCAGGCAAAATTTACTAGCACCAGAAATCTAAAAAATGAACTCACCGAAAATCCTGATAGTTCAGGAGGATCTTGATGGTGCTGCGGCTCTGACGGAGCATAAGATGAACTATTGTCTCGAACCAATCCAATATCTGCATAATTATCCAAATTCTGAGGGCTTGAGGACTGTTTCTTATCAGGCAGTTGATGCTCAGAAGCCACTACAGAAGCTGGAGAATCAGATCCAGAATTTCTAACTAGATCATCATGTAGTTCTGCCAGCCTGCTACCAGAAGCATCATCGCCAGAAGACTCTGGAGCTGATACCGACAAACTGCCATAATGTATTAACATTTAAAACTTCTCGATTAGATTATACACTACTTGAATGAATTATACATTATAACTAACTAAGATTATCCCTGAATGTCCAAAACGTGAACTAAATTTTAATCGAGAATTTTCAAAATAATCAATTGCATTTCAGATATCAATTGCATTTCAGATGTTCTAAGATTTTTCAGTATCATGAATAAATACGATACCAACCTCGCTGTAGGGTTCCCATTTGATTCTTCTGTAGTTCGTACAGCTTGCAGTTCAGAAACAAGATTCCTTGAAGAATCAAATTCTGTCCCAATGCTGCCAAAGGTAAGCCGACAGCGATCAGTCTCAGGGACTCGTATATGCTGTGCTATGATCACATTTTGATTCTCATAGATGTTTACACTTGAAAGCTTATCTTGCAACCTGTCTGTTTCAGATTCCAAATCCTCTAGATTTTCAGCAGGTGGTGAAATAGATTTTGTGGGTGTTCCAATTACCCCAGGGCTACTAACAGCTGACTTTTGGCTAGATTTAGGTTTCCACGCTATTTTATGCTGGGAAGCTGCATTAAAACTCATGGTCAATTCTCTTCCAAAAATTTATAAACAGCCATATGTAAATGGAGATAGATCCCCGCCCCTTTTCTCCCACTTCTTTCTTCTCTACCCAGTACAGCTCAAACAAAGGCAAGCTACTAAAATGGGAAACACTAGTCAACAAAGTTAAAAGCACATCTCCAAGTACACAAACCACCAAATGGAAGCGATCAAGGCAATGCAGCACATAACTACATGGTTAATCAAAATGTAATGACACCCTGAAATAAAATATTTCTTATAGGAAAAAAATGCCTCATAAAAGAACATTTTTCATTAGGCCTTTTTAATAAAATTCTTATTTACTGAAAAAAAAAAAAAAAGAACAGAAAAATGCACCATCTTATACAGTGGTGTGTGATTCAAGAAAATTAGCTGTAAGTAGCTTAACAAATCAGGCTTACTACGCAGAACTTAAGCTGCATTCACTCCAGTCAAACAAATCCAACAAAAAAAATTGTAAGTACAAACAAAGACACATCCATCTTGTCGTTCAGCTCCCCTTTGTTCATTAGCTTAAATCTGGCGTTCTAGTTTTACTTTCACATTGTAGAGCTATCTTGCTTAAATGGGCTCTATAGGCAATAGAACAGTTCTAACCTGGCCTTTATTTATACAAGTAATTGAAGATCTATTGAAGAACACTAAAGACATAGCCCAAATACATAGAACGTATACAATAGAAGCACAAAATAGAAAAAGATAGAAAGAAGTCATGAAAACTGGGATCATTAAAATCTACTGGAGCTGCCCAAAGAAACCAACTACTGAAGGAATAAATTTTAAGCTCTTCCATCGTCTACTAACGCTAACCCACCCTAGCACAAAATTATAAATTTTGAGATTTTAACTAGCACAAATAAAAAAAATAAAAAAACTCCCCATAAGTTAGCACCTTCAGATTTCCAGTTATCATAATCTAGTGAATGAAGAAAACTTCATTTGCATTTTATAAAGAACATAGCTCATTTTTGACAAGTACCTTTCTGATGACTAACAGGTTGTTGATGCGGCCTGCCACCATTCTGGCTGCTTAAGAATGATCTGCTGACTGACATGCTGGCAATAACAGAATCAGTTGCAGTAGTTTGGCTCCGCTGGTCAGTTCTAGAAAACGCATTGAGGGGTCGAAATGATTCTGAAGAACCATCCTTAACCAAAAGTGAATTAGCAAAAGAATTACTTGGCATGGTAGACATTTTGACAGAATTGTCAGAATGCTGTCTCCGAACACCGACGACACCAACTTCACGCTTAATAGCTCCAACAGTTCCTGAGGGTCGGGAATCTGGAGATGGCACATGAACCGGGTCTGTGGATGAGAAATACACCCCAACAGCAGAACTGCTTGATGCCAGACTTGCAGGACTTGGGTGGGAGTTGTTTGATTTTGCTGCTTGCATCCGGGAATTTGTGTAGGGAACTGAAGACCGCTTTTCCTCCGGTACTTTCCCATCATTTTTCCTCAAACTGGCATCCCGAGGATGTCTAGGGTGTGAATCATTCAGCCCATTCAAAGTCTCAGATAAACTTCGTCCACCAGAGGGCTTCTGACTGCCTGCGGTTTCTGTAAATCTGCTTAAAGAGCATACAAGGACCATATATAAATGATATGATTATACAATTCAGAGTATGTGCTTATTCAGGTATGCTCCACTCCATTGTAGCATTTACCAATTCATTGTCCTCAAAGCCTATGCTTCCTCAGAAAGGACAATATTTATTTGTTATTTCATCTCTTCTCCCATCTATTTTTTGGCTAAACGCCTAAGACAATGATCTCCATTTGGGCTTCTATTGCTTTTTATCATGTTTAGCATATCTAAATATCCAACATAAAGAGCGGGTGAAAACTGGCTTCCTTTATCTTCGAAAACAATACATTTTGGAAATCGATTGTTGCAGTTAATCTGGACGTGGCCAAAATATTCTTTGATCAAAATAATATTATATTTTAAAGCAAGGCACTGAAGCACAATTAAGACCATAAATGTATAGGCAATATGGGGAGAAAAAATAAATAAAATCATTTTTCTGTAAAGAATCTTACCCCTTTGCGGGAACATTTGGGATCACTTTCTCATTGGTAGACCTTGAATGTTGCAGTGAAGCAGGCTTCACTTCTTTATCTGTATTTTGATTAACTCTATTATCTCTCACAATACGAAACTTGATGCCTGCATGTAGCAAGTATATATCCATAAACAAGCAGTCCATAGAGAAAATTAAACAGAAGCAACAAATACATCAACCCATTTTCATAAACATTCCGTAGAATGTGTGAAGGTTGTCATGCACAGATATGAAATAAGAAGTGCAAAGAAACCATAACATTAATAACAATACTGGACATACGTTTATAAGTGTATCAAGTATCAAGTAATACCAGAATTATATAGCAGGAAAAATTAGTGAAAGGATGAAAGAACACAAATTTATTCAAACAAAATCCACTAAAGCCCACCCTACGTTAAATTGATACCCATCACTTAGGTTGTTAGTACTTCTATCATGCTGGCACTGGGAGCATGTACACCATGCATACAGCAACAAACTTGATAAATCTAGCATTAAGCAATAATCAGGTGTTCTATTTGCTTTTGATAGAGAATAAGTTCGTCCAAATTTCAAATAGTAAATCCATAAAGAAGTATATTTATTAATAACGAAACCAGGAAATCAGAAACAGAAGATTTACTGAATATGTCCAATCTCCTAAAATAATTTAATGTCAAATTTATCACCAGATCGTTCTTAAAAAGGAAAAAAAAAAAAAGGGAGGGGGGGGGGGGGAAGAATATTTGAACACCACAGTGAAGTACCTTGTCTAAAAAATAATATTCATGTGAAAAGTAATAGGAGAAACCGAAAAAAAAAAAAAAAAAAAAAAAAAACCCTGAAGAAGAAGAAGAAAAAAAAAAAGTAGTGACATTCCATTTACCAGGTAAAGCTTTCCTTGTATAGCCTCCTCTTCGGACATTACGATCAGAAAATGGATTAACTTTCATCCCTTGAGCAACGTTCTCAGAATGACTTTGTGGATCCACAGAGCCCTTGTACTCCACATTCTGTATGCACATGCAGTTGTTGATAAGATGTTACTCGACCCAAGATTCCTCATAAACTATTGATAAATTTAACTAAAAAGGGTGAATGAACAAAACCCAACAAATTGCCTCAAGGATAAATGCCTGATCATATGATGGCATCATATATAAAGACATGGTATAAATCACAAATTCCCTCAGTCTCATCGCAGACTCAGGGTGCTTTCCCTAAACTTAATAATCATGAATGAAACTGAAAGTCAAAACAACTCATGCTTGGATCAGAGGAGAGGAAAATAAATAAGATACTATTTTCCAAAAGGTCATCACATTTACATGATAGAAAAATCAAACACAAATTTATTTAATTGATTAGCATGGTAGTGTCATTTAACTCCATTCTCATGGAATATTAAAGAGATGAAGCTGACAACAAAAAATTGATAAGATTCCAGGGTTTCTACAGCCAAAACATTTGGTAATAGTATCATTAAAATTAAAAGTGAAATTTTTTTTATAAGTGGAAAAATTAAAAGTGAAATTATAAATTAATAGATCAACATCTTTCAAAAGATCAAGGGCATGGCATTATTCAATTGTCAAAACAACAGAATATTTTGTTTTTGACAAGAAATAAGAGATTTTATTAGAGATGGAATATATAGGCGAAGCCGTACACAGGAAGTATACAAAAGAAAACACCTAAATACATTCTAGGATACGAAAAGCAACATCAGAAAATCATGAACGGAAGATCCATTATTCACTAAAGCTGAAAACCAAAACATCAACGTGTACAAAAAAATTCCAGATATGTTCGAGAGAACACTCAGTCATTAAAACACCACTCATTTCTTTCCATCCAAATGCACCACATAAGACACAAAGGAATCATCTTCCAAGCCGCGCCAACTTGAGAACAACCATGAAGCCCATTCCAACACATGCGAAAGTCAACCACTCTCAACAGTATCACCCAAGCCAAGCAAATTCAACAGAAGATGTAATTCCACAAAGCCCTTGCCATCTCACAATGCAAACGAAGATGATCCACGGTTTCCCCACTCATTTTGCACATGAAGCACCACTCCATAACTATAATACCTCGCTTCCTCAAATTATCCAGCGTCAAGATTTTCCCAAGAGATGAAGTCCAAATGAAAAAAAAGCCACTTTGGAAGGCACATGGGACCTCCAAATACACTTCCAAGGAAAAGGAGGACTATCCTGAAAAGTCAATAGCTTATAGTCCGAACAGACAGTGAATTTTTGACACCCCTTTGACATCCACAACATCCTTTCCACAACATTACCGTCAAGTCTCAAGGAGTATAAGAAGCTGAAGAAAGTTGAAACTTCCTTGATCTCCCAATCCTATACAGCTCGAGTTAAACAAATATCCCACTGAATTGCACCCTTAGAACGACAAATCAAATCTGAAACAGTAGCAAACTGATCTGAAATCAATCGAAAAATAGCCAGAAACACACTATTGAGGGCCCAATTACAACACTAAATGTCAAACCAGAAACAGATCCTAGATCCCTCACCAACAGCATAACTCACCTGACTAACAAAGCTCTCCTACCCTTTTCTAATGAACTTCCAAAGCCCCTCGGACTACATTAGAGCACCAGCCCGCCCCCCCCCCCCCCAAGCACTACCATAGTTATGATCAATGACCTCCCTCCAAAGTGATTCCCCTTTCAATTGATATCTCCATAGCCACTTTCTCAATAACGCCTTATTAAAAATCTTCAAATTATGAACTCCCAACCATTCAACCGAAATAGGAAACAAACTTTGTTGCAACTAACAAGGTAGAACTTAGTTTCCTCACTCATACCACCACATAAAAAAACACGAAACAACTTCTCAATTCGGTTGGCCACCCCTGCAAGCAATGGAAACAACAATAGAAAGTAAGTTGGGAGATTAGAAAGAGTACTCTTAACAAGAGTAAGTCTAACCCCCTTTAGATAAATATAGTCACTTCCAACCAGCCAGCCATCTCTCAACTTTCTCAACAACCCCATCCCAAAGAGCATGATCCTTGAAAGGCACCCCCAACAGAAGCCAAATATTTCATCGGAAGGTAGGCAATTTTACAGCCCAATAAGCTTGCCAAACTATTGATGTTACACACCTCCCCAACTGGAACCAACTCCAACTAACCAAGATTCACCTCAAGGCCCGAAACAGCTTCAAAACATAATAACAAAGCCCTTAAAGCTTGAATATGACCACGATCTACATCACAAAAAATGAGGCTATCATTTGCAAAATGAATATGTGAAAGAGTAATAGACCTGTTAATGGCATTACCAACCAAAAAGCTAGACAGCCCCCCCTAACAGCAGCCTCCACCATCCGTCCCAACACCTTCAAAATAATGACAAAAAGGAAAGGAGATAAGGGATCCCCTTGTCTCAAGCCACGTGAGCTATGGAAAAAGCCAGCAAGGTTACCATTAACCAATACCGGGAAACGGGCAGTAGAAACACAGTACCTAATCCATGAGCACCACCTTGCCCCAAAACCGCATCTCCCAAGCATATAGAAAATGAAGTCTCAATTCACATGATCAAAAGCCTTTTCCATAGCAAGCTTACAAAGAACACCGAGAGCACCCTCCCTCAAGCGACTGTCTAGACATTCATTAGCAATAAGCACCAAATCAAGGATTTGCCTACCCTAAACAAATGCATTTTGGGGCTTATAGATGATTTGCTCCATTACCCTGCTCATACAATTAGCAAAGACCTTTGATATTATCTTGTAAACCCCACTCACAAGACTAATAGGTCGAAAACCCTTGAGCTCAAAAGCCCCAGGTTTCTTTGGGATGAGGGCAATGAAAGTGGCATTAAGAGATTTTTCAAACTTCTTAAAAGAGAAAAACTCCTGAAAAACCTGCATCACATCTTCTTTCACAATCTCCCAACAAATTTAAAAGAATGCCATTGAAAAACCATCCAGATCAGGAGCTTTGTCTTTGACCATCCGACTAACCACCTGAAAAACCTCATCCTCATCATACGGTCTCTCCAACCAACTCGCACTAAGAGGATCAAGAGAGTCAAAAACCAACCCATCAAGTCTAGGCCTCCAAGAAGTAGATTCGGAAAGAAGATCTTCATAATAATGCACAATAAGATCTCAAATCTCAAAGCGGAGATGAGATGAGATCACACAACCATCAGAGTGGAGCATCCCAATAGCATTGTTCCTACGATGCGAGTTGGCCATCCTATGAAAAAATTTAGTACATTTGTCCCCCTCTTTCAACCAAAGAGCCCTTGATTTTTGCTGCCAGGAGATTTCTTCCATCAATAACACCCTCTCAAGATCAACCACCACATTTTTTTCCTCAAAAAGGGCCCATCCTCCTCCCCAGACTCCAAAACCCTGCAACTCCTCCATAAGGGAATTTTTCTGACCATTGGAATTCCCAAAAACTTCTGCATTCCACTCCTTTAAATCAAGCTTCAAAGCTTTGAGCTTACAAGCAAGAATGAAATTGGGAGTACCCGTGAACTGATAAGATGTCAGCCAGCTCCTAACCTTGTCAACAAAGCCATCAGCTCCCAATCACATATTTTCAAACTTAAAATATTTGTGCCCCCCCCCCCCCATGAATGCCACCGCTGTCCAGGAAAATAGGGAAATGGTCCAAACACACCCGAGGCATTCTCTTTTGACAACACTCCAGGTAATGTGCCACCCAAGAAGGAGAAACAAGAAAACGATCCAATCTTGACCAGCCACGATTATTAGACCAGATGGATACACCCCCATTTGAGGAAGGTCCAAGAGGTCCAAATCAAACGATTAAACAACATTCTTGGCAATACAAACGATTAATCATTAGGCCTATCACTTGTGAACATCCTAATAATGTACCCAAAATATGCTCAACTATTGGAAAATGTTCAAGAAATTGGATAAAAATCATGATATCTGTACTCCCAAGAAAGTGTATCAAATTCACTATTAAGTGGAAGTCAAATAAAACCTCACATTCTCATAAAAATTAGGAGTGATTTAAGGAAAAGGGACAAAAATTATCTTGGAAAAATCTCATACCTCCTTCTTCTTATCTCTTCTTCTCTTGACCTCATGGAACGGATCTAAAAAATATAAAACATGATTGCATTGAAATGTAATTAAGAATACAGTCCAAACAAGCTAGAAAGTTCACATTATAAAGCAACCAAACTACAGCTCTATAACAGACAGAGGAAGCACCATACAAAGTTGTGAAGTTCAGCCTTCAAAGAGATCATCAGCAATAATAACCTATAATACATACTCATATCACAGCTTGTCCAACATCTGTCATTGATAATACCTTATGAAAAGCACATGCAACAACTAACATCGCATCCTAGATAGCCATTCAAATAATCTATTATGTGTAAAAAAAAATTCTCAAAGTATTTCAGAAAAAATTAGCGTCCCAACAAAATTGTAAAATAGAGAACCCATAACATTTGATAATATGTAAGCATAATTCTCTCAATTCATGAAACATAAACAGATCCAAAAAAAATTGTCTTCCTGCAACAATAAACGATATTCAACTAAACCAAACAGTTGGGACCGGGCCAAAGTTCCTCTGGAATTTTAATCAAGGAACGATCTGATGCATCATGTTGGAATAGGAAGCATTCTACAATTTTCATTCCAACATACTTGTATTTGAAATCCTGAAAATTCATTCTGTCTTTCCTTTACTACCTTTTTTCTGGATGGCATAATACAAAAAACAAAGGTAAAATATTTAATTTGGACAAAAATAACTTCTGAAGGAGCATTTTACATTAGCTGTAAACCAGCCATCTTGCACATTCCTATGTAAGTGGCATATCGCTTGACATGGGTAAGGCTAGGTCCAGGTAGGTTTCTTATCTTGGGTATCAAGTAGTGGAAATCTATCCAGAAGTGTTATCTATCTATTCTACAATTTTTAAGCAAGAAGGGCAACAATTATAACATCGAGGGAATGAGTTGACAAACTTACTGAAATAATACTCACTTTCAAGGTATACAAGCAAATCCCGAGTAAAAAAAAAAATTATTGGCACTGGGTATCCGGAACAGCGTCTCGACTAATCCCAGGGGTGCACAAATCCCAAGTACAAATGAGTGCATAACTATTGTAGATCATGCGTGAGTCTTATTCACATACTTAAAGTTGCAGTAAGCTGTATACTTAATACACAAATGTGAACTGAAGTTACAGCCATTACAGCCTAAAATCAAAGAGTAGGATTACAAAAGAAAAAAGCTCATCCGCAGTCTAAAACTCAACTCAAGTTATCAGAGAAAAAATAAATTTCATTAACCAAATCCAAGCAAAAGGCAAAAAGAAATTAAATAAATAAAATTAGAGAGCATAAAGTTATAAACGAACACAAAAAACCAGCGTGAGCCAACAATAGGTTTGAACCCCCAAACAAAACATCGACAATCTTAACCAACTTCCAAGCTAGAAATCAGTAAAACAACAAAAAGCCATTACCCAAAACAAAGCAAAAGAAGAAGCATAAAGCCAAAACACACACGCCGAAAGCCAGTATGAATCCCACCTTGGTTGAGCAATTTCTGCGCCGTTTCATTAGGATCCATGTTACTTTCCTTCAAGGCCGCATAGATATCCAACTCAGAGTGGTTGCCCACAATTTCCTTGATGGATTGGATGGTCCTGCGCACGCGCGCAGAGAGTAACTGTGTTTCATCACCCTCGACTACGGAGCCGTTAGAGACCATCTCAAACTCTGTCAGACAAAAACCCTAAACCTCCCCCCGTCCAGGGCTCCAACAGCGAAACTCAAAATATATATGTATTTACGTACAATAAATTAGTATCGGTAGCAATCAAAACCCCAATGTCGTTGGTTGAGATGCAACGGTTAGGGTTTTTGAGGAAATAGAAAAGAACAGCAGAGAGAGAGAGAGGGATAGAGAGAAACAGAGAGAGAGAGAGAGAGGGAGAGGGTAATAGACAGGTTTGGGAGCGAGTGTTTTGTAAACGTGCAGTTAAGCAGTTGTCGAACTCCTAGTATTTTCCCCATTCAACCTTTATTTTACGTACATTTACGTCAATACCCTGGGCCTTTGGGGCCTGGTATTGGGCCCTAATTTCTCTACTATTGTGGCAGCCAGCAAGTGATTTAGGTTTTGGGCCACTCCAGCCCAATTTGAATTGTTTATCTTCTTTCAAAAAAATAATATATATCGTTATTTAAAATATCTACCTCTATATTCACAATGGATTTTGCTATTCATCCTCCCCACACTCCACACTCCACACTTTTTAATATTTTTTAATATTTTTTTAAATTTTTTTTGAATTTATTTTTTTAAAACTATTTATAATTTTTTATTCACTATTCATATAAAAATATATTTGATAAAAAAAATTAAAAAAAAGATTGAGTGTGAAGTGTGATGTGAATAGTAGGAGGTTGAGCAGATTTTTTCATTCACAATATGTATACGGTTAAAATTTTAATTAATAATTTGATGTAAAGCCATAATTTGTTTTTTATTTTAAAATAAACATATATTTGATTGATTCGTCAAACATCACTTTTAGGTTCTTCCATCTGGAATAGAACATCTCTAGGATTTTTTTAATACATGCATTACAATTTTTATGATCAATATTATAAGTCGAGTCGATCGACTCAATTTGAGTTTTAAAAAAGTTATATTTTTTAATAATAGATCATAATTTATATTTCACAAACAAGTTCATTTAATATATGAACCAAATCGAATTTAAGCTGACATAGTCTATTCGTATTGAGTAATGCTACGTACATGGAATGCACAAACTCCGTGCAGTTGCTTTAAAAAAGAATGACTTCTACAATTAAAAAATTAACTTTTTTCATGCAGGTCCCTTATTTATTCACCTTTTTAAAAATAATTACACAACACTTGCACACTCACGATTACAACTATCATTTCTCATTCATATTACACACCTAATTTGTATTCAGCACACAACACAATGTTTTTGCCCACCAACAAAACAAGTTTTTCTGCCAACCTTGTAAAGATTTGCTCGTGTCACAAAACGTTCTACTTTGAGAGGCTCCTTAAAATTGCAATCCCATGCAGCTACATTGTTCCTTCTGTTGCGGCATGGGAGAAAGAGGATGCATTCCAAGGGAGAAATTGATCTTTATTTACCCTCAGTTTTAAAGGTCAAATCTTACAGGTACATATTGCTGAAAAAATTTGATCATTCATCATATGATTATCTCAAGCTTTTGTAGTTTAGAGTGGTACTGACAAAAAATGATGATATTTGAGAAGGAAGAGCAAACTGCGATTTCCCCTGAAATATTGGGCTTCCCTATTTAGCAAGTGCAATGAATATTCTAATGATAGAGAATATAAATAGATTATAAAACTCATAATCTCCCATCAACATAAATTTTCGAGACAATTAATGATTTAACACGAGAGGCATCAGAATTTTATAGATGCACCCATATGATTCTAAAGAACACTAACCTTAAATGCAAGGGTAAACCGGTATTGTTCTTCTCAAACCTTGATAGGTAAGGGAAAGAAAGTATATCACTATAGATCCAATTTCATTATCCTAGTTAAACATTTCCCATCATCTTCATTTTGTGCCTCAACTCGCCAAAATAAGCAACCAACGCTTGCACATCATCTACCCAAGAAGAGAAACAGGGGAAAAAACAATTAGCAAATTCATACTAACCAAAAAAGGTATCTGAGGCAGAGTCTCCATATGAAAGATCTGTTAATGAGGTCGTGCGGGTCAGGTCGACCATTAGAATACTATTTGTTGAATAGTGAAGACAGAAGAACAAGCTTAGAGATTTGCAGAGCCGATCATAAGTACTGTTCTTGTATCCTAGTCCGGTTCTCATCCCACCACAATCTCGCATGCATTTCTCCAAACTTTTCTCGGCTGCATAGAAAGATTATACAGAAGAAAATTTAATTTTAATCCAATTGCTGATTAATACAAGCAAAAGAAGGCTTGTGGTCTGGCAAGGTCCAATGAAACCGAACTGTCTACTGGAATCCAATTAAATTTTTTGTATCAATCCCAAGGGATCTATCTTAAATATATAGGAGCTAGGACTGTCTCCTCTTGCCTAGTCAAAATGGGATGGCATTAAATCCCTACTGAAATTTATGGACTAAATATCAAAATGACGAGTTCAGGGAGAGAGAGAGAGTATTGATAAGTTTTTAAAATCCCTAGACAATCAAAATTAGATCAATATCATGTTCAACAACAACCAATGCATACTATTAAATGGTATGAGAACACAAAATAGGATCAGCATTCCTTTCCTTAAGGGTGGAAAGATAACGAAAGTTTATGTCCAGAGAAAAAGTGTGTGTGTGTTAGTTCAATGTGTTACCTAAAGGCTTACAGTTCACTTAAATGCCAGAACAGGGCAATCGACCTATTAACTGGTACTTCTTAAACTGCAACCGTTCCACTTGAGTTGTCAATAGAATTTCACCACTTGACCAGAAGGAACAGAGTCGTTAAACTACACCAGAAGGAACAGAGTAGTAGACTACAATAACGGCTAGCGCAATTTTCAAGACAACCCTCACCATAAGGTAATGCCAATCAAGGAAACATGCAAGAAAGCCCAAGATAAACATATCCTTAGAACAGTTCAAATTCTATTGTCTTCCACAGTAAAGAAACTCACCTAAACCGGACACGTCTAAGCTCCCTAGTGCCATCTGGCAGTGCTCTAATAGTGATGTAGACTCCTGGTTCATCCAGTTCGACCCATTCGGATTCCATATCACTGGCATTGCTCACAGAAAGCTCCCCAGAGTGATCTGCCTCTCTTGATGAACTAGTCCTGACTGAATCGTCTACAGATGATGTCTCCATCTTCGCTCCACTAATGCTGGAAAGTTTAGGTGTTGAAGTTAGACCAACTGTATCATAGAAATGACGGGATTGCATTGGTTGGCGATCAAGTGAATCCGATGAAGAGTAGCCCACTCCTGGCGGGCATTGGCAGTGGCGAGGTAAGCATTCTTTCCTCAAAGGTGGAGTCACGGGACTGTCCCTGGCAGATTCAATCTTGGAGCTCTGAAGAAGAAAGAAAGTACTTTAAACACCAAGCAATGCAAATCATCTTGGCTCTTTCACCATAATGAAATGATTCCACCTAAGGAGAAGAAAATGGTTCTTTCTGATTTTTTACATAATGTGAAAATGATAATCCATCTTGTGACGAATCATCACCATTTTTTCCCTTATGTTTCCACCATGGTATACTAGAAACAAGCATTCAAACAATAGTAAAAAGAGGCATAATGGAGGTAAAAGAAAATTATTTGACCATAGTTTTCCTTATGTTTCCACTAGGGTATGCCAGAAACAAGCACTCAGACAATAGTAAAAAACACAAAAATGGAGGTAAAAGAAAATTTATTTGACCATTGTTTTCCTTCTGTTTCCACTATTATAATTTTTGCAAATTATTTTGGTGAGAACTAACCTCACCAATAAAAATAAAAATAAAAAATCAGTGAAAAATTACCTCGTCTTCAGATCTAGGTGGAGTTGGAAGAGGAATGGCCTGCTGATTGAACCTCTGAACATTGTACAATTCCATGACCTTGTCATAGTTCTCTGCCCACCACTTTTGAGCTTGCCATTTATTAAACATTTCACGGCTGATCAAATTAATAAAACGACAATTAGAAACCACAACCAGTTACTAGAAATCATCCTTAGAGTAATGCTTGAAAATAAGATGAGCATATTTTAACCATATTAAGGTTGCGTTTGGATGTTGAGCTGAGCTAAATTCTTTATAAATAGCAATGAGTTGAGTAGGTGCAGTGAGTTATGTGGGGCCCATCTAAAATGAGTTTAGATGTATTTGAATGTTAAGATGAGTTTAATACTATTTATAGAAAATTGAAAAAGGTTGTGAGTCCCATATATAAAGATGTGTTAAGTTGAAAAGGATTGTGGGTCCCACGTGTAAGGAGATTTTGAGTTGAAATGAGTTTAATAATTTGAGAGTTGGGTGTTTGAATGTTAGACTCAGCTTAAAATTAGACTGAATTGAGTTGATCTCAACTACTTGAAGTGCTAGTTCAACTGACTTGTCCAAGGTTCTGAAAAGCTAGCTTAAAATCATAGCTAAAACCTACTGACAAGATGATCATGAGATAGGAATGCCATTAGCCATTCCAATAGTATCATTTAATCAACGGCAATTTCCCAAACTGATACTAGAAAAAATAAATAACACGGGCCAATTTCTGGCCCATCCTCCCGAGATTTTTCAAGAACATGCGGTTTGACTTTCAGATATGTTTAATTTGAGGGTTTCGGCTTGGATGGCTCATTTTAACCTGATCGGTCAGAATGCATAAATGAAACCGCAGTTTGGTTGGAAGCAACTTTCCAAATAAACAAAGTATTATATTGATTTAATATTAAAAATGATTTTTACCATGACATCTTGTGGAACTTCTCAAAGGTAGGGTCCTTCAGACCCATCCTTGTAGAATAAACCCCGAATACACGATTCCATCCCTAAGAACCATACATCAGTTAATTGAAACTCCCAGTAATAGGACTTCATTCTAACCGCCTGAAAAAGATGAACTCATCCAAATTTTATCAGAGTTGTACATGCTTTATTGACAGGTACGGGAAAGAATATAATTATTTTAACATATGACAAAGCTGCGAGTCTCCTACCATACAAGTTACCATACAAACAACTGATATAAAGCAACTCCCAGAACAAAGATTTTCACCAAAACGCTAAAATCTAACCACAAAAGGACAATATCACAATAGCTCAACCATAATTTCCACTATCACACCAAATACCGACATACGTCTGATCAAACTCAATTTCAGAAACTCAAAGTTCATATCAGTATCAGAAAATTGAAGGTACCTGAATCGAATCCGCTTGAGGTCATTCCCTCCCTGAGGTAAGGAAACAAAAGTGATGAGCACACCCGGCTCCACTTGCGCCACCCATTCCTTGTGCTCATCTTCCTCCATGAACACAATTGATTCGGTGCGTCCACTCACCGAAGCAGGTGTCCCTTCTCCGCTCGAAAGCCCTTTCAGCCTTGCCTCCATCTCTTTTCCCCACATCCTGGGCGTAGAGTTTGAGCTCCCCGTTCTTCGATAGGCACAGTGGAACCTTGCGGAGACTGAGCCAGCATCAGAGTCAGCATAGTTCCCGTTTTTGTTTGATGATCCCGAACACGGCTTGCAATTCTTATAAGCACCTGAAGCTTTCAATGCTATGTCCTTGATCTGAAACAGAACTCATTCTTTTCACACCCTTCGACGGCCCAAGCCTCCTTTTTCCCATAAAATCAAAGAAGAAGAAAGGACTAAAAAACCTGTTAAGCACTTCCGAGTGTACCTGAGCAGTGAGAGTTTTAACTGCTTGGTTGGTCCTCGGGGTCCCAACGGCGTCGCCTTCATCCTGTTGGTGCAGAGATCCATCGCTGTTGAGCTGCTTCGAGCACGCTATACACGTCAGCATCCTCGTAATTCGCACCCGTTCTTCAGATCAGAAAGGCCTCGTTCAACTTGAACGATCGATCTCTTTCTGGGTCAAAGCAGCTATTGTCAAAGATGCTTGAATCAGGTTTCAGAGAACTTCAAGTTGTGATTTTTAGATCAGAACCTGAAAAGATTAATAAGAAAATACATTGGGTTGTAGTTAAATTTGTGCCAAAAAAAGAGAGAGAGGAGCTCTAGGCTCAAATTTTGACTTTGGTAATGAGCTGTCTCTAACATTTGGCAATGTGGGAGAGAGAGAAGATGAAGAGAGAGAAGTGGTGGAGGTGACCGTTAATGGGCGAATTATTACGAGAGCATGGTTTCGGGCGGTTTGTGAGGGTCTTTGTGATGGAAATGCTTAAAATAACATTCGAATTTTTTCCTTTTTAATTTTTAATAGCATGGTGATTGATAAAAATATATCCACTTTGAGCTTGCCAGTTAGAATGAGTGATGACACGGGGACCCTCTCTGAGCTCTCTCTCTCTCTCTCTCTCTCTCTCTCTCTCCATCTTTATGACCAAGGCACCGAGAATCCGAGATCTGGGAGTAATAAATTCGGGGCGGGGGCGATCTCACGGTGTTGGCAGAGAACTGTGCATGTGCGCGTTGGCGTGGGAGGCTTTTTGTCTTTTGGGGTAAAACGCCAGCAGCCCTCCAGCGCCACCCTATGTAGATGTCTAATGCGGAGTGCATAATGAGCTTTAAAAGGGAGTACGTAAAAGTCAGATGCTACCCTCGTGTGTTCTGTTTCTCGGGAATTCGAATTAGCTTTGCTTGCTTCACCTTTTATAAAGTGTTCATAAATTTCGTGGTTTTTGTGTCAAAAACTTGCAGTAAAATTCCACCCTTTTCAGGCTTTTTGGTAATGGAAATGGGTTATGTAAAACTCGTATTTTTATAAAATTTTAAGAGAATAATTTAAGGTTTTCGTTTGGTTTTTAAATTAAATTTATCTCATCTCATTTATTATTATAATTTTTTTAAATTTTAATATAAAATATAATAAAAAATATAACTTTTTCAAATCTTATAATAATAATAATAATATTAAAAAATAATATTTTAAAAATATTTTATCATATAAAGTCAACTCAACTCACTTTAATATCTAAATGCACCTAAAAGTGGCATTCAACGATTTCATCTTTATTTTCCAAGAAGTTACAATGATCCGTTATATTTTCCAAACGGGTCTTAGTTGATACCGTTCACACTTCTAAATTATTTTTAATTCATTTCTCTCCTCCCGTTCTTCTTTCACCGCTGCTTTTGTTTTGCCTAATTTCATTTCAGCACATGTTTTGTTTGCCGCCATCTTCTTCCTCTAGTGAAACTAAAAATGTTGTTCATCAATGCCATCACTGAGTTTTCTCTCGCGGCAACAATGGCTGCCTCGTCTTCGTCTGGCAACATCGGTACTGGAAGTAACAAAGTCCTCTCTCCAAACCTCCCAAAATCGCAGAGGCTGCCTCGTATAATTTCTTTTCCCAATTTGTTGATTTTTTCTCTCTTAAGAACTGTTTGAATTGGGAGGAGAGTTAAAATGAGTTGAGATGGTTTGTGAATAATAGAATAAGATATTTTATAAATATTATTTTTTAATATTATTATTATTTTAAAATTTGAAAAAATTAATTGTTTATTATTTTTTATGTAAAAATTTGAGAAGATTCTTTTAAAATTTAAAAAAGTTAAATTGTTTATTATATTTTAGTATGAGAATTTGAGAAGATTCCTTTAAGATTTGAAAAAATATATATTATTATATTTTATGTATGAATTTAAAAAAGTCGTAATAATGAAAATGAGATTAATTGAAATGGATTGAGAAGAGTTTTGAAAACAAACATATTCTTAGTTTCAGGGTCTAATTAGCTCTTCCGAAAAGGGTATTAAGGTTTGACTTGATTTCTTCACTTGAATTAATGGAGGGTTTCGTTTGGATACCAAACTCATTTCAACTCATCATTACAACTTTTTCAAATTTCAATACAAAATATAATAAATAATTCAACTTTTTCAAATCTCAAAACAATTTTAATATTTAAAAATAATATTCTAACAATATTTTATCATCTCAACTCAACTCAACCCAACTCATCTCAATATCCAAACGCACCCTAAAATGGCAGCGAGCAAAGCAATTTGAAACGGAAACAAATTGCTTTGGTTTAGAGCTTTGTGAGAGATGAGAAAGGGTTTGAGATCCTTGGAGATATTGTAAATATTAAATATACGAACATATTATTATTAGTAGTTAAGGGAAATATTTGAAATGAACAAAATATATTTAAAGAATTTAAAGAATAAATAAATACATTGATGTATGATATATTATAAAAGTTAATATATAAAATAAAAAAAATAGATTTTAATAATATAGTTTTAAGGATAAGACGAATAAACCATCGTGAGTAGGTTTGAAAACTAACGTGGTTAGTTCGATTTTGGTGCAAAACTGACACCGCACTGACAAGTTTTGGAGAGACTTAAAACCAACCGATTGGGGGAAAGAAAATCGGTAGCCTCAGCTTAGGTGTGAATCAGTGCGATTAGTCAGTCTGTTGTCGGTGTCTTTGTGAAGGAGGAGGGAAGCGGCGGATTATGACACCGGTGGAAAGAAGCAAATCTGGAGAAGAGAAAACTAGAGGGAAGAATAAGACGGGGGAAGAAGAATAAAGGGGTTATTAATCCCAAGATGAAATTGCGCTGTTTCATCTAATTTTTTTTTTTTTATAAAACTCATAATTAAAACGACGTTATTTTACTTAATACATATAATATATATAATTAGCTGGTTTTGCGGTTTGAGTTTGGTTTAGACCGAAATTGAACCGGTTAACGTCAGTTTCATTATTTTTACACCGTTCTTTACTGATTTCGACCGATTCTGAATTTAGACAACCGATCCGGATTGGCAATGGCCCGTTCCATCAATTTCTCTACAGCCCTAAATGTGAGTTACAATATCTTCAGTGGCGGACCTATTAAGGGGCAGGAGGGGGCCATGGCCCCCCTTCCCCCAAAAAGTTTAAAATATATATATATTAATTTTTTATAATGTTATAGGATGATATTGATTTTATTTTATGTTGTCCCCTCTCTAAAAGATTATTTTGCCCCCTCTATAAAATTATTTTGATTTTATAGATTAATTACTTATAAGTCCAATTTAAAAAAATTTAATCTAATTTAGAAATAAAATACTTGATTATTTAGTTGTCTATATTGAAAGATAAATAGTTAAGAATTTTGATTTAGATTCAATATTTGATGATTTTGTTTCTTTAAAAGAACACAAGTTATAATTTTAGACACTCTATATTTCTTTTGTTTGATATATTTATATGAGTATCTTTATATTATTTCACTGATATATTGTTCTCAATTCTTGACATATCATATACTTTTTTAATACATAGATTGTATTAAATGTATTTTATTTTTATTTTAGTTCTTACTATCAGATCGTTCTATATCACAGGAAAAATTACATAGAAATAAAACAAAAAATATTTTATTATTGTTTTAACTTTATTTGGCCCCTCCTAAAATAAATTCCTGGTTCCGCCACTGAATATCCTAATGGCCCTATATACCATTGATCTTCTCCTAAAGGGTGACAGAAGTTGGTTCAACTTCGGTACTTGCTCTGAGGTTAAGCCTTTGCAAAAAGAATAATTATTTTTTGAGTAAGTCTATAGAGAAGCCGTAAGGTTCTTCACACAGCACACTTGTTGCCACTGTGGAATATATATATATATATTTTTTCTCTCTAAACTAAAAACGCACGTTTTACTTTTTTACCCAATTTATTTTGAATACCCACGTTTTTCTTCTCTGTAGACTTAGGATAGGTTTGGAAGCTAAGATTTTTCAAAAATTCTCATCTCATCTCAACTCATCATTACACATTTTTCAAATCTCCATATAAAATATAATAAACAATTCAACTTTTTCAAATCTCAATACACATTTTTCAAATCCCAATTCAACTTTTTCAAATTTCAAAACTAAAAAATAATATTTTAAACTCTAAAACAAAACACAAAATTCTCATCTCACCCCCCAAACATATCCTTACTCTTCTTCTACATTTCGAAAATGCACGTTTTTCTTCGTCTCCCTCCCCCACCAGCCAGCCGCCACATTCTCCTCCCACCACTCTCTAATGTTATAGCTCTTGAATGCCTTCTTCTTATTTTTAAACCACTGCCATCATGTTCTGTTGATCACATTTTATACAAATAGTCATTTTTAAACCACGGCCACCACGACGTTTGTTGCCTCAGTTCATCTGAAAATATAGAAAGGCCTCATGATGCTCATTGAAATAGTTAATTTTAAACATAAAGTGCATGTTTTAGCATCCCTAAACTGATTTACAAGTCCAAAATTACAATGGCTGATGGGCACAAAATAGAAAAAACACTAGAAACTGGCTCAGGACTTCCATCAAACAGCTGATGGGTACAAAAAAAAATCAACAACCTTGCCTCAATAGCATAGCCTCAGCAACCAAAAATTACATCCAAATTGGTCAGCAACCACGCCTCATCAATGGGTCCTCAACAACAGGTAAGTTACATAGTAGTGATGGAATTCCTTCTATGGTTCCACATGAGAAACCAAAAAGAACTAGATAAACAATAAAAAATAGAACTTTGATAGAAACGCTAATTCTATTTTGGAATATGCTTTTCAGGGAAAAGGAAATTCGAACGTTTTGCCAAGCCACGAAATACATCAACAATATATTTGTTTTTTATAAGTATACAAAAATACAACAACAATATATGAGCTATAGAAAAGAGAACCTAAACTCATATGCTTATGAAACAGAAATTTACCGTGACGGTGGCCTAAACTCATATGCTTTTAAAACAGAAAAGATAAACCTAAACTCATATGCAGTTCTGGAAGCATGGGTGATTTTTCTTCGATGAATGACGATGAACGACCATAGTTTTTGCAAGAGAGATATCTGGATGCAACGAAGGGGGAGAGAAAACGGAGGGGCTTCCGGGAGAGAGAAGCAATGAAGGGGGAGAGAAAAGATTTCGAACAGGGGAGACAAGCAACGAACTGTGAATTCGATTCGAACCGTGACATGTATTTTAAATCCGGTTTGCCACGTTAGTCGAGTGTGCCGTGTGCTATCAAAGACCGGCTTCCGTCTAGACTTACTCTTCTTTTTCAATCCACAGATGTGGATTGCTTTACAGACCTAAATGAAACGGATGAAACAGAGCATTTATCAAGAGAAAAATGATTATGTGCGTAGCGCTGCCCTATCTACATTACCCTCCTAAAGCATAAAGTTTTTCGTTTCTTTTCCTTCTCTCTGTTTGAAATCTCCCCCGTGGAAAATCACGAAACTTTTGTCATAATCTTCGACCCATTCATCTCTCTCTCTCTCTCAATCAGATAGCACAAAAGATTTTCCCTTTTCGGCTTCTACTGTGTCCCAAGAGGTTCATCTTGATGTTTTTCTCAACAATACTAGCTGCATATTTTGCATGGAGGACAGTTCATTCTTCACCCCGAACGAACAAGATTTTAGAGGACATTATACATGACAAAACGTCAACGATAGATAAACCAGAATTCAATCATAAAAAGGTATACCATTCGTTTGTTTTTTTGTTTTTTAAATTTTCAACATGCTTTTATGTTTTTTGGTCGTTCATTATTTTGCTGCTTTTCTTTTTTGTTTCTTTGCCCTGACTTTGATGTGCTTCAACTTCAGACGATTCAAGAATGCTTCTGGTTGTTCGTTGGCATGGCCAGCGGGAGGTACTTATGGATGAATCGGAAGAAGAATGAGCAAGTTAGGAGCTTCTAGAACTTATAAAAAAAAAATGGCAAATTCCACACTGTTGTGAATTCTTTTTTTTTTTTTACTGTTTCTGTCAGGCTGCTTTTTTTATTATGGAAAATACTATGCTTATAGAAGAAATCTATAGAAATTTTTTTTTATTTTTTTACTTAATGATTAAGTAAGTATTTTAAAATGAATATGTAATTTTTTTATTTAAAAAAAAGATTTAAATAGTTTAAAAAAATAGTGAAAGAAAAGATTAAAAAAAAAAGATTTATAACGTTCGGTAAAGAATTTCTATAGAAATCTTTTGTGGAGGTAGTAACGTCCTTTTAATATTGTCCTCACGTGTACTATGGTACTCTAATGGTGCAAATTCCCGTACATTATTCTTAGCAGACATTGGGCACAAGACAGAAGTAGGAAACATCCAAAAGTTTTCAGGACAGGAATCTTGATATAAGAAGTTTCTTGGTGGTGACAGTTTGACTTGTAAATCCCATCAAACATCTCGATTGCAAAGGAGAGATTGAAGGCAACGCCAAAATGATGCCATACAAGTGCTTAACCCCTAGTAAGCATGGTCAATAAGCGTGCAAAACCAACCCACAACCTATCTTTTTTATTATTATTATTTTATTTTCAAGTTAACACAACATTCATATTTTTTAAATAGTGATATTTAATTTCTAAAATTCAAATTTTAAATTTTTTTTAAAATTAAATTATATTATACAAATACTTTATTACGTGTGTTATCTACACCGACTTATAAATAGAATTGTTCTTCTCTTACTTTTTACTCGCTTGCAATAAAGCAATTAGAAGTATCTGCATTGATCAACAAGATACGAGAATCAATATGGTAATTATTATATTTGAATACAAATTAAATGACTAATCTAACTTGCCTTTTTTATTTAATTTTAAACTTTTAAAACATGTGATTATTTAACATGTCCCAACTCCCCTGGAAATAGTACGAGTTATGGGACAATATTCTTCGGCTTCAATCTTTGTTCTTCTCCATAATTATCCACGTCGATTGAGAAGAAAATGTACTTGCTGATAGCTTGGCATTTCTTTAGCCTGTTGATCTTTTTCTCGGCTCCTTTAAGTAATCAATTGGTACATATTCCATAGATCGTGCAGGACTTCAAGCTTTCAAACTATAATGATTAATTGGTAAGTCTTGTTCTTTACACTTGTTATTGAGTTTTCTTAATTAGATTCTTTCTTGCATATTAATGTCTTGTAATTAGCATGCTTTTAATTTGGATTTTACAAGAGTTTGATTTCAGATTTCTTTGTAAACTTTTTTTTTTAAGGAAAACAATAATCATTCATTCATCAGATAAACTTACATCCATGACCAGATACATTATGAGATGTCTCTATATAAAATGACTCTTACTTGTAAAATGTATTAATGCATTAAAAGTGAGGGTATATATCTATAAGATTTAAGAGAATAATGTTAAATACAATCTTAAAGCGGACAAATCCTATGTACTCAATTTGAAAAAAAAAACACCAAATCCACTATTAAAAAAAAAAATTATGTGGAGTATAGATTTACACAATTTTTTTAAAAATTGTATGAGATTTGTATATTATAAAACTATAGAACTGTAAATATCATTTCTTAAAATTTGGGACATCATCATGTTTAAAACTCTGAGCTAATACTTCATTTTCACTTTAATTTTCCGATGGAAACTTGGGGAAGAACCCCTAGAGGCACCACCCAAAGGGAATGTATGCAATATATGAGCTGATCTGTGGGTTATTGGGCCTGGCCCAGTGTTGCAACAGCCTATACTAGGCCCAATATTTGCTAGCTGGTCGGGCATTTAGCATAAGGCCCATACTCAACATACCACTCATTACTGTACCCTTTCTTTTATTTTGAAATTGAGGGGGTTAGATAGAATTTTATGATGTGTAAATCTCGTACATTATCTTATAAAAAATGTTGGATCTAATTTTCAAAAAATAAATTTTAACATAAATTTCATATTTAATCACATTATAAAACTGTAAATATCATTTCTTTTTTAAATTTTACTACATTTAAGTGTTAACACGTCGCATTTTTTTATATTCATTATAATTTTAACAATATCAAAACAACAATAATTTTTAGCATAATACTTGAGAGATCTGCTGACTTGTAAATAGATTTTTTTATTATTATTTTATTTACATACAATACTACTATTTCTTAGATTTAAAGAATAATCGAATATTATAAAATAATAATATTAGGTACAAGTTTTATACAGACAAGTTTTATACAAATTCTTTACAAAAAAATAGATTCCATTAATAAAAAATAATTTTTTTATACTCTTTTTAGGTGAAATCAATTATTTTATGAGAACTTATATAAAATTTATATATTTAAAATTTATACAAATTATTTATCATTAAACAATAATTATTGACAATGAAATGCTTGTGCATAATTGAATGAGAAACTATAAATTACTAATACTATATAATATTTAAGGACACATACTAGACTTTTGGGTCCTGTACGACCGTCTCATGACAAAAATTAATGTAATTTAAATACAGGAGATTCCGTTTTATGTCATGAAGTACGTCTTGGTACAAAATTCATCATTTTTTATTTATTTATTTCTCTTTCCCACCAATATATTGTTTATTGATTTTATCCTTAAATTTATAATTTCAATATTTTATTTTTAACTAAATTTAAATAAATAATTATGTAAAATAGATGCGATCTAACTACCCACGGTCCACCCCATCCAAAACTGGATCTATCCAGAACCAATCCCATATTCCCATTAAACGCGTTATCTCAAATTCGGACCCACCCAAGTCGCGTCACCCACCAATCAACGGCTACCAAATGGTCTCAAATTCAGGGGCCGAACCCCGTTTGTTTCCCTGGAAAATATATCACTTGCCCCGAAATCGAAGCAAAAGCTTCTTTCCTTCTGCCTTAAAACAACTTAACACGCTCAATGCTTTAACACTTGGCATCAAACTTCTGGTCTCTTCAGCTGCCTATAGCCTATTGTTCCGTTTATTTTGACATAAATAATCAATAAACTGTTTTTTTTTTTTTTTGTTTCCAACTCTGGAAAACATTTTCCTCTTTTCACACCGTAATACGCATATGGGAGAATCTTTGATTTCCCAGTGAGACGAACGGAGTGTTACCAAGTACTTCATTAAAGTTCAGATTCAAGAAAGCTTTAGTTAATCACTGCAATGCCTCTGGCTCGGCGAAAAAAACCCGCCGAAGCTGAGAAGAATTCTGGTTCCGATTCCGGTAACCGAAACGAAAAATCCGAAGAAGGAGAAGAAGAAGAGAACGGCAAGAAGAGGAGACTTCATAAGAAGAATGAAAAATCGAAGGCCAAGAAGGCTAAGGAGAAGGGCAAGTGGTCGTGCGTGGACAGCTGCTGTTGGTTGATCGGCTGCATTTGCACAATTTGGTGGCTCTTGTTGTTTCTGTACAACGCCATGCCTGCCTCTTTCCCCCAGTACGTGACGGAGGCCATCACGGGAGCGCTGCCGGACCCGCCCGGCGTGAAGTTGAGGAAAGAGGGGCTGACGGCAAAGCATCCAGTGGTGTTCGTGCCCGGGATCGTGACTGGTGGGCTCGAATTGTGGGAGGGACACCCCTGTGCCGACGGGCTGTTCCGGAAGCGCCTCTGGGGCGGTACCTTCGGCGAAGTGTATAAAAGGTAATTCCATTGATCGGTTTTGTGATTCTGAAGTTTGCCGTCGTGCTTGATGCAAATGTGGATTTTTTTTATTAGTATAAATTTTGAAGGTGAAAAACTATTCAGTATTCCGGAGCAACACTTTCTTCGCAATTTTAGTTGGTCTTAGGAGTCGACTGGTTTCCATTTTCGGTAGTGAGGGAGGGACTCATTGTTATTAGTGGTTGAACGTTAAGCAAATTTCCCTTCTGGGTAGTGCGTGCAGAACTGGTTTGATATGGCTAGCGGTAGTAAGCCTTGGTTCTTTTTTTTTCTCCTTCTTATGGTAGATTGTCAATTCTATTTGTTCCCTCTTTATGGCAGTTAGTTAAATCCAGACAAGTAGTTGATTAACAACAACCTAATTTGGTTGGTAATAGCGTCTAAGATGGGTGGTTGATGACGAGGATGGGTGGAAATGTTCAAATGGTGTTGGCATGCATAAAAATCCATCTTTGTGAATCATCTATTTGATGCAATTAGACACTAGAAGACTTGCCAGCTGAGGTAAATTATATTGTTATTAATTTATTCAATTAAACAATAATAGGGCAAAAAGAAGATTTTTTTCCCGTTGACTTTAGTTGAGAACTTGTTTCTTGAGTAAATTATATTGGAGAAACTGCCTCATGTTTGTACTGGATGATGGTTAAAACTAAAATCTTTTTGGTAGATGATGATCAAAACTAAAATCATCAAGAGGATTGATATCACTTCCCATTTAAACACGAATTATTTTAATTGAATTCACGATGTCATAAAGGATAGCTCTTAAAGTAAAAGTACTAGAAAATCTCAGCTGTTTTAATAGTCTTCCAGAGCCAAAATTGTTCATGTTGGGGCTCCACTATATGGGTTTTGCAGATTTGGATTAGAACATTTTAAGCTTTAGTTTCTTTTAGAATGAAAATTGGGGTATCTAGGTATGGCCATTTCTAGTTCCCACTGGATATCATTGCCAACTTCCTTGAGAATTTGTTGTGCAGTTTACTTCTGAACTTCTATGAGTTGTTCTAAGATTTGGCAAAAATAATTCCTGCTGTTCTGTTGGACCTTTTGCAATTGCAGGCCTTTATGCTGGGTAGAGCACATGTCATTGGACAATGAAACGGGGCTGGATCCTCCTGGTATAAGGGTTAGGCCTGTCACTGGACTTGTGGCTGCTGATTATTTTGCTCCTGGCTATTTTGTGTGGGCAGTTTTAATTGCTAATTTGGCTCGCGTTGGTTATGAGGAGAAGAACATGTATATGGCTGCATATGATTGGAGAATCTCATTTCAGAACACTGAGGTCTTATTGTAACCATGTTCCTGCTGTTTAACCGTGTTATTTTATTGATTATGAACCTATGTTTTCATTTCAATATTTTATTGCACTGATTTTGGCATTGTTGTTGAGCTCAATTAATCAGGTGCGGGACCAAACACTAAGTCAGATAAAAAGTAAGATAGAGCTGATGGTTGCTACCAGTGGTGGGATAAAGGCAGTTGTGGTTCCCCATTCAATGGGTGTATTGTATTTTCTGCATTTTATGAAGTGGGTTGAGGCACCAGCTCCAATGGGTGGAGGGGGAGGACCAGACTGGTGTTCTAAGCATATAAAGGCAGTGATGAACATCGGTGGACCATTTTTGGGCGTTCCAAAAGCTGTGTCAGGGCTTTTCTCTGCTGAAGCCAAGGATATTGCAGCTGCCAGGTTTTTTTTTTTCGTTACTTTCTCGGTGAATAGTACATTGAATGTGACTTTTTAATTGCTTGTTGATGTGAGTTTAGTTTGAAATACCTATGTTTTTTGGATAGTGGTAGGAAATAAGAATGGCTGATGTAAATAAATTTTTTGATTAATTTTCTAACATTGACTGTATATAAATGACAGTGGATCTCCTTGGATTAATTTCCCAATTGATATTAATTGTTTGGTTTCTTATCCTTCTTTCTCTTATCATCTTTCGTAGAAAAGTAAAATTTCTCTTCATGCTTAAAAACTGCAGGGCCATAGCACCAGGTTTCTTGGATAATGATATGTTCCGGCATCAAACATTGCAGCATGTGATGAAGATGTCCCGCACATGGGATTCGACCATGTCAATGATTCCAAAAGGTGGGGAAACCATATGGGGTGATCTTGACTGGTCACCAGAGGAAGGCCATGTTCCTGGCAAGAGAAGACAAATAAACAATGATACCCAGTTGGCAAGACAAGATGAGACTGGAAGTCTGGGTTCCCAACTAAAAAGTGCTTATTATGGAAGGATTATCTCATTTGGTAAAGATGTGGCAGAGGCAAAATCATCCGAGATTGAGAGGATTGACTTTCAGGTAAGGCTATATATTATCATATATAAATCAACCATTTCTCCCAAATTCATTTTCTGTGATTTAAAGATACTGCAGATTTAGAAATTCGGAGGTTGAAAATCTTGCTAGGGGCCCAAAATTGATAATAAGGGATGAGATTTTGAGGTAAAAGTTACCACAAAATTAGGATGGAGAAGTATGATGTTTTTATGGATTGTGTTGGTTGCATGCACATGGATTTATGTGTTTATAGAAGCCAAAGAACAAATAGCTTATAAGATAGCTTCAAGAAGACAGTGAAATAACTCATCACGTGTCTTTTGGAGTTGGTCCTTGTATGTATGTGCATATGTAAGCACAAATACACACGCGCACACACCTTTATGTTTATACTAGTTAGAATTTAAGAATAAATTGTTAATTCTAATTTAAACGAATTTTTTTTAATGTTTGTGAGTTTCTAATCCAAATCATGTGTAGTCTCCCTGTCCACACATACCAGTAATTTTGTGAATCATTCCAAGTCAATTATTCAATATAATTTCAAGGAAGATTATTGCTCTAGATGCTTCAAGTATGTCTCTAGCTGTCCGTCATTTTGTGTCACAGTGATAGAAGCATGATCTATATTTTCATCAGATGTCAACATGTACATCAGTATTGAATATTCCAATTCCAGGTTATATTCTGGGAAGCAGAATGCACTTCAACTACAATCTTTTTTATAGGTGAAAACAATAGTCCGGGGCAAACTTCAACTACAAGTTATATCTTCATGCCCTGATATTGAAGTCTCTAGCTTGTTTGATTATTTACTAGGGATGTGAAAAGAAGGGAAGGTTTTCTATTCCTTTCTCATGTGATTTGGGGATGATAAGAGGAAGGATAGCAAGCAGGGAAAAATTATTATCTTTGAAGTTTAACGGGGGCCTACCAAAGTTTGAAAATTTTACTCATCATCCCCACACACCTGACACCACACATCCCACATAATTTTTTAATTTTTAATTTTTTTCTCTTACCAAATGTGTGGTGTATTGATGATAAGTAGAAGAATTCAATTAATTTAGGAAGAATAAAACCAAAAAAGATTTTAAAAAAATTAAAGTAAGTGTGTTGTGTGGGGATGATGAGTAGCAAAACTCCTGAAGTTTACACCTAGAAATTTGTAAAAACTAGTAGAGAAAGTCAAGCCAAAGAGAGAAGGACAAATTGTACTTTTGCCTTTGGTTCCCTTCTGGATAAGCATAAATGTTTTATATGTTATTTTCTCTTCTCAAAGGTAAACTAGATGGATTCTTATCCCCAGTTTGTACTAATTAATTCTGCTATGCGGGTTGCTTAATGCTGACCCACTGCTTGAGAAACAATTGTCTTTTTTAATTATTTTGTTCAAGACCAATACATTTATGTTTTTAAGCTATTGGTTGACATGCAGGATGCTATTAAGGGTCTGAATTTTGTAAATAATACCTGTCGTGATGTGTGGACCGAATACCATGACATGGGAATTGTGGGTATCAGAGCTGTTGCAGAGCATAAAGTCTACACTGCCGGATCAGTTTTAGATCTGCTTCAGTTTGTCGCACCTAAAATGATGGCACGCGGCAGTGCTCATTTCTCTTATGGAATTGCTGACAATTTGGACGACCCAAAGTATAAACACTATAAATACTGGTCAAATCCCCTGGAGACTAGGTAAGAATCTCCGTTTTCTATTGTTTTGAGTCTTTATGCCACCTCTTATTTGTGGGACCTTGGTAACAAATTCAGAATTATATATTTGTCAATTATAATACTCAATTATATGGTGCATCCCCTTTTGCATGGCATTCTTATTTAACAACTAAAACTTTGTTAGTGCATTTAAAAAGTAGATTGAATGGATTATATAATCCTTCACTAATACCGGTTCATTTTTTGTTGATCTTTTCTTTTTTCAGTAAGTTTTTTAGTGATATAATTTTTGTTTCAAGGATGTGGAAGCATTTTGCTTTTAGAAAGAAATAAATCTTAAGTGGGATTTAATAATTCTAAATTACTATCATGATCACTATACAAGATTGAATCTTTGTGGGTTGCTGATTACAAATATCCTATTATGATTTGCAATGGAAGTGGTTCTGTAAGGTTTGTCTTTTTCCTTTTAGTTTTGATATACTACTCTTGTTTACCCCATTAAACCAATATGACAAACTGTAGTCCTCAGTAGTTCACTATACTTGCATTTTCGTTGTATTCCTTTTTCCTTTTGCCAAGAGTATACAGTTTTTGCTTCCTGGCTGATCTCTTTCTGTTTGCTTGCTCAATTTAGCCAACTGTGGCTACTCAGAAGGGAAAAGATTTCTAGGGGTTGGTCAATGTCCATTGACACTGAAGTTAGTTTATCTGAATGTTGATCCCACTTTGGTTATGCAGATTACCAAATGCTCCTGGCATGGAAATCTTTTCAATGTATGGAGTTGGCATCCCAACCGAAAGAGCATATGTTTACGAGTTATCTTCTTCTGCAGAATGCTACATTCCATTTCAGATCGATACATCAGCTGACAGTAGTGAAGATGAAGAGAGCTCTCTGAAAGACGGAGTCTATACTGTTGAAGGTGACGAGACCGTGCCTGCTTTAAGTGCAGGCTTCATGTGTGCCAAAGGTTGGCGTGGGAAAACCAGATTTAATCCTTCGGGAATTCGAACCTACATTAGGGAATACGATCATTCTCCTCCAGCCAATCTGCTAGAGGGCCGGGGTACCCAAAGTGGTGCCCATGTTGATATAATGGGGAATTTTGCCTTAATTGAGGATATTCTGAGGGTGGCAACTGGAGCTACCGGAGAAGACTTGGGAGGTGATCAGGTTTACTCGGACATCTTTAAATGGTCTGAGAAGATCAACTTACATCTGTAATTTCAAGTCATATGTATTCAGTTATTTGAATGGTGAGTAGAAAAATATTCAAAGCTATGTATCTTATAACTCTTTATTTATGAGAATAATTTGTATTTTTCAAAAAGTGTCCGATGGTATTTATCATCTATTAAGGGATTTATTATTATTATTATTGCCACCGGAAGTCCGGAACAGCATTTCGGGAGTGCATAGGCTCTCAACAAAAGTTTTTCGCAAGTGCACATTAGATAATTCAAAAAAGAAAATCTTTCAGTTTGATGACCCAAGAAAATTTGAATTTTATACATATGGAGAGCATACCCCAAGTTCAAGGCCAACTCCTAGGGGTTCTCTATCACGTAATGATGTACAACAATACAATTATTAAGTGTTTAAGTTTTTTACAAGCTCTATATATAAAAAAATAGCGTTCCTTAGAAAAATAGATTTTTTATGATAGGATTTATTTTTTAATAAACAGCGTGCTAGATTCCTCGTTTGGATTTGAAACCCAATTCATTTTATCTCGTTATTATAATTTTTTTAAATTTTTATACAAAATATAATAAATTATTCAATTTTTTCAAATTTTAAAACAGTAATAATATTAAAAATAATATTCTAACAATATTGTATTCAACTCATCAAAAATCATCTCAATTCATTTCAACTCATCTTTGAATCTAAATGAGATTTTAAGACATCGTTTAGATGTTGAAATGAATTAAGTTAAGATGAGTTTGAGAACAAAACGAAACTTAGACAAAATAAAAGTGTCAAGCATCTTGTAGGGATAAAATCTTAAATATTGGATTAAATATTAAGGCCTGGTTTGAGTACTGAGAATATTCTTAAAATATCTCACTGTTAATTATTATTTTATTATTATTATTTTTATATATTTTTTATTATTATTTAATATTTTATTATTATTTTTTCACAACTATTCACAGAAATGTAGAACCAGGCTGAATTGTTTTTCAGTCCGGTCTAAAACCTGAAATCCGGATGCGCCCAGGCGGGTGAGATACATCCGAATCTGGTTTTGTAACCCGATTATCTGTAACTTTTTTTTTTTTTAATCCTGACTCTTCTAATTCGTCTCTTTCTGGCTTCTACTCTCTCGAATCATCTCACTTCTCTCTCAAGTCTCTCGAGTCCAGAATCGGCGAATCCTCTCAGCTTCTCTTACCCATTCGATTTCGTCGTTTTGTTTTTTTTACCCAGTTGAGCCATATTTTGGAGAGGCAGTACTGAGTTAATTTGCTCAGGGACCTTACTTCCGGCTGGCTTTCCTGCCCAACTCCTGAGAGTTATCATCACTACTGCTCGTGGAGCGGTGGAGGATGGGTTGAGCCCATATTCGCTTGTGGCTCCATATTCACTGCTTCCATATTCCCGGCTATCCAATGAAATCCTCCCCAATTTCATATTTAAGATGTGAAGAGTAGTAGATTGTATTAGTTTAATTAATTATGATATTATTATTTATTTTATTTTTTGTAAATTAATATTTTGTATTGTGAACTTGTGGTGTCACAATAATATTATTTATCTTGTATTATTATTTATTTTGTCTTTGATTTTATTTTTAAAAAGTGTTTAAATTATTTTAAAAAAAAAAGATAGGTAATTTAAACATGATATTATATATATATATATTTTAGAAAAGTGCTATAAAAATATTTTTTAAAGTTTTAAATAGTAGTTTTTTTTTTTTTAAAAAGAGTACTAAAAATAGGGTTGTACAAGAATCGTTCAAACTGGCCAGAAACCGATCAGATTAGTTGCCGAGCATGAAATCAGTGGAGAACCGATTAGTGTGCGGCATAAAATAGAGAAAATCGATATCGACCGATTTGAACCTAGTTCAAACTGCTGAACTGGCTGATTAAATAAATTAGATATTTTTTAATATATATTATGTACTCAAAACGACGCTGTTCTACTTAAATTTAAATGGAACGATATTATTTTTAGCATGTAGTTGTGTTTTAAACACAATTGAAACTACCTAACGGTGTCGTTTTATTCATAACATACTAAAAAAATTTAAGTAGAACGGCAGCGTCGTTTCAAAATTAGATCATTTTCTTCCTCCCTTCTTCCCCGTCTCTCTCTCTCCTCTACAACACTCTCTTTCTAATTTCTACTATCTCAAACGAAGCTTGCCATTGAACCAACCGTGAACCACTGGAGAAACGTCAGTGTTAAGACGGCTAGTGTTTCTCCTCCCCATCAACTGGTTACGGTCGTTTGCTCCTTCCCCTTATCTATCATTGATCGGCGTTGGTTTTATCTAAAAACCGCGTCAAAGGGATCAGTTTTCACCCATATTAATAAATTTGGATTAAATCCGATTACAACCTAGATATCCGCTTGAATTATTTTCTGATTAATCTGAGCAGATAACTACCCAATTTTAAGAATTTGAATCTGGTTATGGCCGGATATCTGAATCCGAATCCAATTGCACACACCTACACAGAATACCTGATAAGACTTTACTATCTAAATGCAACTTAAGTTACCAAATTTAATAGATAAGACTCATATAAGGTAATCAAATTCTGTTAGAAAACAGGTAAGGTTGAATGATTTGGGTAGCTTTAGCATTAAATTGTAAGACAACATTACAAATAAATACCAATTCAATAGAAGTGTGCATGTAGAAAGCATGTGCCAATGCCACGCAGATAAACATTTTATTTTATTTTATTTAAGGAGATAAACAGAAAATTGAACGAGAAATGATTTGTAAGTCTATAGACAATAAATTAAAAGGAAAAAAAAATCCAATCATTTCAAGAAAATAAAATCGAACTTTTCAATTTATCCTGTACACGGCCACACCAAATAGCTCCACCCTTTCTTTCAACATTTTTAACGGCGCTCTTCCCTTCCTCACTCTCCTTTCTCTCTCTCCCGATCACGCCGAGACCCAGACCGAGACCCACTCTCTCAACTGGCCAAGCTCTCCCTCTTTAGTCTCTACCCCACACTCAATTTCGTATAACCTCGCTGCTCTGGTCCTCAAATTCTCTTCATCTTCGACCCCTTACCCACCAAAACCCCACCCTCGCTCCTAACCCTAATTCGCTTCGTCTAACTCGGGGCAGCGGAATCAAAGCCGGTTTATAGTAGATTGGTTTTTTGTTGCTATTTTAGGTAAGAAAGGATCGTGCTTTGATTTTTTTTTTCCTGTACTTCTCGATTACATTTCCGACAGTGTTTTTTTTTTTTAATTTTTTATTTCCTTGATGTTTTTAGTTTATTTAATCTTTAAATTGTCCTCTGTTTGATTGCTGGAGATATATATATATATATATATGTATGTATATTAATATATATGTTTTTATTAAGGCAATTAAGTGAAACGGTTATAGTGCGCTTGCTTAACTATATGTTTTAGATGCCATCTTGTGCATTCAGCCGATAAGAGTGTATAATGTGACCGTTTACATAACATGTTATATTGTGCGCGCGCACACTCGTATGTGTGTATATACATATATGCATATGTGGGTTTGTGGAAGAAAAGGGTAAAAGTGGAAACAATACGTATATATGCAGAGGGAGGTGGGGCATTTGTACGTAGATGTATTGTCATGTACAGAATACTGTAATCATGATTTATTTCATGCAGTTGGGAAGCTGTATTTTTTGTGTTATGGTGTTCCTTTTGCTGTTCATTGATTGTATGTGTTTACAATCATTTTGCACGTTCTTTTGCCTCATATTTGTGTTGGTTAAAAAAAACTTATCAGTTTCCTTCTCCAAATAGCAAGATATTTTTTCAGATTGGTTTTCAGGAGTCTACAGTTGGAGGATTTACTTTCATTTGCTGCCCTGTATTCTAGTCACATCAATTTGGTCTGGTCTGGTTTTCCTATTTCTTTTCATTGCAATTGCATACTTCATGTTTCATTATTATTTTCTTTTTTTGTGCGAATTTTTTAATTGATATATGAAAGACATGCTTTTTATCCAAGTCTTTTATTGCAGTAGAATGACATGAACTGGTTTCGAATTCTTTTGTCATAGGTGAAAGGCTGTCGCTGAGGATGAATGTGCAACAATCTGTACAACCAAAATTATCTGCTAATGGTTTTGGCCGCCGAAGAGGTGATAGAGAAGTAGGCACTAGGCTGGAGAATAAGTTGCAGTCTGGGAAATCAAATCCCAGCCGATCCACTAATGCAGGTGAACATCCGAGACCTGGATTGCATTCTGTTACATAACAGTTTCCTTACTCAGTCGATTGTATAGGCACAATGACTGGAAGTAAATTTGGCGGTTATGTTAGTCCTTCGCGTGACCGGATAGTATATGTATCAACATGTCTTATTGGGCATCATGTGGAAGTACAAGTTAAAGATGGATCTATATACACTGGAATATTTCATGCTACAAACTCTGAAAAGGATTTTGGTATGATGCTGTTGAATTTTTTATTTTTATTTTTTGTTGTATATGGCTGCAGTTCCTAGTTCAGGTGGAATCTTTCTTACACACATGCAATTTTATTTACCAAATTCCTCTAACATCTACATGCTTGTAACTCTCAGGCGTCATCTTGAAAATGGCACGCTTGAAAAAGGATGGTTCTTTACGAGGGCAGAAGGCAACCACAGAATCTGTTAGCAAGGCTCCTTCAAAGACTCTTATTATACCTGCCAAAGAGCTTGTACAAGTTTCTGCGAAGGTTCTGTTGTATTTATTTTATGGTTAGATTTGAAACTCTGCAATTTCAAATGTTGTTTCTGCTATTGAAACAACTGGTTGATATGCAGTTGTTATGTCAAAATTCTAAGTATTTTGTTACAAATGTAGCAAGGAGATGGTCCGGATTTTTGCAAAAGTAGAGAACTACTTGTGCTTGATGAAGTGGCTAATTAGTATTTTTCTATCTAATTGCTTTGTATCTCGATGTTTCCAGGGGGTGTCTGTAACCAGTGATGAGTCATTGCATGAAGTACAACATGAAAAACAGCAGGAGATTTTGCTGGATTCCTCCATATCACAATCTCGATATGTGGAGGTGGGGAGAGAACTTGAACCCTGGGTCCCTGATGAAGATGCCCCTCAATGTCCTGAACTGGAAAATACATTTGATGGCCCTTGGAATAGGTTGTTATAATAAATATTTCTTTCCCCGAATATCTTGGTAATTTTTCTACAGTTCGAATAACTTCTCTATCTTATTACTTATTAAAAATAAAAATAAAAATAAAATAAAAAACTTGCTATGTTATTGTTCCTTCCCCCATTAGCAGCCTTTTCTCATTTACTTATGTTTGTGGCATCAAACCTGTTGCGCTATTCTTCCCCATTTATGATTACCCCAAGTACATTGCCATTAGGAACTGTTTAACCTGATATTACCCCCATAAATCTTCCTTTGGGGGATTCATTTCTATTTAGTGTACTGGTTTATTACTATTTTCATTTTTTACAAGTAAGATGGTTTTCTTATGATCAATAAAGAGTGCACTGGTTCAAATAATACAAATACACTTACATGCACGCATGCATACAATTAAAGAGAACTGCTACAACCACAAAGAGATTCTACAAAAGTAAACCTACAAATTGACATGACTTCATATGATACGTTAGATCTATTTTACAATAAAAGTAACTGTACAATCTGATGTATCATATTTTTTTTTTGATCGGTAAACAAAATTTTATAGATCAACAGAGATACAAGAGGGCCCAAGTATATAGGACATATACATGAGCATGTCTAGTTTAGAGATACAAGGAAATCATGAAAAGTCCTGCCATGAAAATCAATTACAATTGACCAATGGAGTAGAGTATTGAAAAATAAAAAACTAAGTTCTTCCATTGATCTCTCTTGATCTTCAAAACATCTTGCGTTCCGCTCCCTCCAAATGCACCACCAAAGACAAATAGGCAACATCTTCCATACGGCTGCTATTTGAGGGTTGCCCTTAATACCTCTCCAAGAGGCTAAAAAATCACTTACACTTTCCGGCATCACCCACGCTAACCCCACCCGTGCTAAGACTTCAGTCCACAAGGTTCTGGCAACCTCACAATGTAGTAATAGATGGTTAGCAGACTCGCCACTCTTCTTGCACATGTAACACCAATTCATAGCTATAATGCCACGTTTCCTGAGGTTATCTATTGTAAGAATCTTCCCCAAAGAAGCTGTCCATACAAAAAAAGCAGCCTTTAGAGGTGCTTTTGTCCTGATGTATCATATCAAGTCACATTAGTTTGTGAGTTTACTTTTGTAAAATTTCTTTGTGGCTATCGCATTTCTCATAGTTAAATACATGCATGCTTGTTATGGAGTGGTGCTTTACATGCAATTGGGAATATTCAGCAGCAATTGAGAATATTCCCAATTGCTGCAATATGGACTGCAGCAATTGGGAATATTCAGACTATTGACAATCTGAGAAAGCGTGGAATGATTGTTATGGAGTGGTGCTTCATGTGCAAGAAAGCTGCAGAATCAGTGAATCATTTATTTCTAACATTGTGACGTGGCTAAAGTGTTATGGGATGGTGTGTTTAGAAGTTCCGGACTGACTTTACCTATAAAAAAAAAGAAGTTCCGGACTGACTTAGGTTATGCCAAAATTAGTGGTAGATTTACTCGCATGTTGGACTAGAATTCGTACTTGCTCTCAAGTGACAGCTGCGTGGAAGATGATTCCCCTGTGCATTATGTGGTGCATTTGGTTGGAAATGAATGAGAGGTGTTTTAATAATAGGGAACGCAATGTAGAAGAACTCTGGGAATTTTATGTTCCTTGTTTAGTTGGTTTTCAATGATTTTATGTTCCTTGTACTCAATGGAGGGGCTGTCAATGAGTTTTTGTCCTCGTTTTTCTAGTATTAGAATGTATTTAAGTGTTTCTTTTGTATACTTCCTGTGTACATGGGCTTCGCTTATTGCACTTGATGAATAAAATTTTTACTTATATAAAAAAAAAATCCATGCATGTGTTCATGCATCTTTCTCCTTTACCAAATAAAAAAACGTATCTTTCTCCTTTTGTACGTTATCATACTTTATTTGTCTAAAATCGTTGTTCAATCAAAGAGCAAAACTCAGTGGCTAGGCGATGCCCTTGCTAGATATGGTTTGATTTGATGTCTCTGGGCACTTAAAGGACCAATGAAGGTTAAGAAATCTTGCTCGAGGAGTTACGATGAAGTATACCCATCGGATTCAGCTAGTAAAATGATGAAAAGTAACATTTCTTTTCAAAATACTTTTAATTAGGCATACTTGTTCTAGTTCTTAAATAGGTGTACTCACATGTATACTTCTAGTGTACCTGGGCTATGCCTACTTTTATTTCAATAAAATAACTTATTACTTATCAAAAAAAAATTAGGCATACTTGAGCAGTGGTTATTGTGAAGGTTACGAAATCTTGCTTGAGGAGTTACGATAAACTATAGGCATCTGATTCAGAAAGTAAAATGATGAAAATTAACGTTGCTTTCCAAGATACTTTTAATTAGGCATACTTGAACACTGGTTATCGTGTTGAATACTCGAATATTTTTGTTAGGTGATATTCAAATTTTAGAGCATTCATGGTATTTTTTCTTCTGTGATTTTTTGTGCGGCCTTTTCAACAGTTTTATTCTGTGGTGACTGATGATTTTTGTACGGTTTACTTTCTAGGGGCTGGAACCAGTTTGAAACCAATGAACAATTATTTGGAGTAAGAAGCACCTTTGATGAGGAACTTTATACAACAAAACTTGAGAGAGGTCCTAAGACGGAAGAGCTGGAAAAGAAAGCTTCAAGATTAGCTAGAGAAATTGAGGGTGAGGAAACCCAAGATCTTCATTCAGCAGAGGTTAGTTATTTTAGCATCATTTACTGCCTCTAGAAACTTTCCTCTTTGCCAATTGGCCTCTCTAAACTTCTTGCATTTGTTGATTTGTCCCAACAGGAGAGAGGCATTTGCTTTCCTGAAGATTTTGATGTGGATGAGGAGACTAGATTCTCTTCTGTCTATAGGGGTAAGGGGGTTGATGATAGTGGGTATGAAGGACATGGGGATACATTGTTGGATTTACATAACAACGAAACCTTTGGCGGTTCTGATTCTTTCATTACGGGGTCCACTGATTTGACTATTGGGGGAAGTGGCGATGGAGCTCAGACGTCTTCAAGCTCTTCCTCTAAGGTAGTACTATCTTTTGTCAACTGAAGCTTTCTTGATTAGCTGTTGTAATATGACTAGATTGTGATAATTTATGATAGATATTGTAATCATTTGATTATCTGTGGACCCATCAGCAGACTGGTGATTTTATTGGGATGTTTCAATCAACCTGCTTATCCTTTAGCACAGTTTGTCTTTTCTGGGGATGGTTATGATATTCCATTTGCATGATAGTTCAGCCTCTATTAGACAAGCCTACCTAAGAAATTCTGTAATATTATTTGAACTCCATATCTAAAAAAACTTGACTCCCAAACCCAATCTTAGATCTACTAAAGACTAAGTATGAATCCTTAATTATCTTGGGTTGCCTAGAACCCATGGGCCACTATTATTTTCTAAGTCATGGAAGTATTGACATTTCTGGGACTATTAAATTATAGATAGAGTGCTTATCAAAATGAATCTAACTCTTTTTTGAATCTAACTCTTTTCTTTATAAGTAAAATAAATCTAACTTTTGGGAGCAATATTTAACTTTCTAACTCTCTTCAAACTGGCTATGTTCCTACGTTCAAGTTGATTATCATCTTAGACCCTTGGTTAGCTTCAAGCAGAACAAGATTGCTTCGTGAAATTTGAAGCTTTAATGGGGTGGCATAGTGATATATTCGGGAAGGAATTTGGAAGGGAGCTTGGGAGGCCATAGGATGATTGGTAGCATGGGAAGATTTTAATTTTTATCTATTTATAAGTCCATTGGTCAATTGTAATTGATTTTCATGGCAGGACTTTTCATGATTTCCTTGTATCTCTAAACTAGACATGCTCATGTATATGTCCTATATACTTGGGCCCTCTTGTATCTCTGTTGATCTATAAAATTTTGTTTACCGATCAAAAAAAAAATTTATCTAACAAGTAATTACTTATAGGCTAGTCTTCAATTGGTTCCAACTTGGATACTGATCCTTTTATGTTTTCTTGATCATTGTGCTGAACATAGGTCTAATTTATTGAAGCAGTCTCCTTTCATCATTGCTTGTTTATATTTTGCTATGTTGCTGACTTGCATTTGTATTTATCACCATGGACTTCTGATTATGTTTGTAGTTTTTTCCTCGGTTTTCAGGATTTTTTCATGTTTACTGAATATTTAAAGTTCATTCAGGGTTATTTTATAATGGGGCTCTAATTATGATCCCTCTAATTTACTTAAGCTTGATTATTGCTCTATTTTGTTTGGATATATTCTGCTGTGTTGCTTTTTAATATATCTCGTCTTAGATTTCTGCTTATGTTCATAATCCTCTCCCATCTATTTTTGTTGCAAAAGTTTTATTTTTTTATTTCTTTTCTTTAAGAATTCAAATTTGTTCAAGAGCAATGTTAACATGGTGAAGACACTGGGTTGTAATTTCTAGAAAATGTTCACCCTTATACCCTACAATTTGTTCTTGATTTCTCATCCCTAGAAACCTTAAATTAATAGGATAAAGACCCTAACATAACACATCTTTGTTAGCCACGTAGAAAGCCAGATCTTCTACAGTCCCCTCTTACTGATCATGGCCTTGAACCAGATCTGATTTCTGCCTTTGTTTTTATCTTGAGCCCATCTTGTTATCCCATAGTTAGACATTTACAAGCATGATTTTCTAGCCTTTTTCACCGCAAAACCAAGACAACCTATTTTCCTCATATACATTATAGGGAGGAATATCCTGAAATTTTGCTTTATATTCCAGCCCACTAAAACCCATCAACAGTACATCTTTCGTAGCTAGATTTGAACCATAAACCCACTACATTCTGTTTCCATCCTTAAGATTCCTTCAGATTTACCTTGTATCTTTTCTTGATCATCAGTCAAACTTAACTTATGAAAAAAGGTTTTTCCTGAAACGTATTCCTATCATCCTGTGTTCTGAGGCTACCCTATCTTCTCAATAGAAGTTTGTTTTGGACTCTGAAATATTAATCTAATACAACAATAGCTTGCTTCCCCTCCTTTTTTTTTTTTTTTCCTGTTTTGTTGTTTAATAAAGAATTACGAAAGATATTTGTAGTGCTTAGCTATTCATAATCTTTTTAAAAAGATGTGTTTTGGGCATGCAGGATCAAGCGCAGTTTTCACAATCAAGTACTGGCTTGGATTTATGTCGCTCTAGTTCCTATGATTATGCTAAACAACTGGCATCTGAACAACCTTTTAAGAACTTTCCCGTGTCAGATGGCGCAATCAGGTTTTTGTTTGATGTTTTCCAGTTGTATGTTGTATACTTAATTACAGGTTTCATTGAGAGATTAACTGCTTATGGGTTCATGAGAATGGGTTTCCCTAATGTAATTATTTAAACATGAAGTTTTGCCCTTTTTCTGATTTATTAAATTTAGCATTTCAAATTTGTAGGAACCAGGAAAATGCAGTCGGTGAACAGTGTGGAGGCAATAATAATGCCCATGAGTTGACAGAGAAGATGATAGTGAGTTAGATTCCTTAACTAATATGATTTTCCTTATGATAACTTGGGGATGCCTCATGATCACTTAGTTGCTTTTAACATAAATGTTTTGCGTTTTTATTTGCACTAATGCAGCTAGCTGAGGATGTTCAATCGTCAAAAGCTGAGGGTGAGTGAAGCTTCTTGCCCATATGTATGCCAAATATGGCTACTTACATTTAGGCATGAAACTAATTTTCATAGGATGTTAATGTTTTGGTCAAAATATGATTTCAGTCTATGAATGGTGTTAGCTTTTAACTCCCTTCCTACTGATTGTTTCAGTTTAGTCTTGCAGTTTCACAAACACCTAAATGTTACCTTCTTAACAATTACTAATAAATGTTTTTTTTATAAGTAATAATATTATATATATCAATAGGAGTAACCAAGTACATTGGATATATAAAAGAAAACACCTAGCCCATACAAGAGAGCCCCTAATGATCCAAAAAACCCATGAAACCTACCCAAAATACCCCAAGCCCAAAATACAAAACACACCTCCCCAACCCCAGCCCCTTGTTTCCATAAAACTAATCCTCTACCCGAACATCTCACTACGAGATCATCTTCACAATGCCCTCGACTTGTACTAACTCCCTTAGCATCGTAGTTGGTTGCACATGAAAGACGCTTTAACTTTCTGCTTTTCTTAAAATGTGATTTGTTTTCAAGCGCGTGACCCGCCTCAATCGTAGTAAGTAGAGCTTTAAATTGGTCTTCATATTCTCCCTGTTCTCCATATGAAAGCCCCAGGATTTGTTGAAGCTCGTCAACTTTATTCAGAACCCAATCCGATGGTGAATCCGCTATATCGTCTAACGGAGGAAGAGAGACCAAGGGAACGACATTATCCCCAGCCATAGTACCCAATTGCACTCCCGATTCCAAACCTTCCCCTACATGAGGCACCAACGACAAATCGCTAGTTTCCTTCCTGCCATATTGTTGTTCGATAGTTGTATGGTTGTTGTCCATTGTTTCTGTCACCATTACAGGTTCCTCTCCTCCATCAACATTGCTTGACTTTGCACCACCCCCTGACGATCCTTGCCATGTCACTTTGTCTGAAACTATTGCTCTTTCTGTAACCCCATTTGCATCTTCCAAAAGAGGCATGACTGTTTCTTCCAAAGTACTCGAGACCCTGGAGGGTCCCTCATCTTGAACTAAAGATGAATCCTGGACAGAAGTACCAACCCCATCTGCATCGGGTGCCTGAGGTCCTACAGCTCCCTTAGGAGGCATAGTGACACTGGCATGGACAAAGATGCCAGTGTCCAACGACCCTATCTGTGACGGCGTTGAAATGTCCTTTGCCGGCACACTTTAGCCTTCAAACCCGAAGGAACTACCTCCCGCCCTCCCTCATCCATGCTCAACCCACCACCAAAACCTACGACTAAGTCCAGCCCGTTATCCACTTTAATCATCAGATCTCTCACATAATCCATAACTCCTTTTAATTGAGCTTTGACATCCCACAAGATCCCCTCCACCTCTCCCAATGTCACCTGACGGCATTTGTCTCCTACAAATGCCTTACTCTTTCCTTTTGCCGCTGAGCTAAGCTTGACCGGACTACCCGCTTGTGACCTCAACACCGCAGCGTACGAAGCACCTTTGGCTGAGGATGGCCTTCTCACTGTTTTTCCATCAACAAACTCCCTAGTAACATTTCGAATGGACTGCAGAAAGCCTTACCATCCAATGCCATTAGCACCCTCCTGAATTACCAACAAACATTTCCTCCTCCCATTCCGGAATTCTGAGAGTTGCAGAAAGCTGCCCCTTGCGTTAGCATGATGTTGAATGATAAAAGCTCCATTACCCATCCTTAGCTCTCTGAAGAAACCTTCATGATAGATAAGTTCTAAACAAGCCTCAATCCCCTTAGCCACCCACGAAGCTGCCATCCCCCTAACACATGAACTTAGCTATCCTTTTGCTACGTTCAGAAATACGGAAATTATTTCCTCCCTCTTTCGTAAAACAGAAAGTTTTTTATTCCACTTTCAACCACATTACTAATAGATGTGGCATGTCTATTTGCTGGTTTCAGATAATTAAATATTTGGAGACATGAATATAAGCTTTGTGACACCTAGCATGAGTACTACTTGTCTCTCTCTCTATATATTTTAAAGAGATTTGTATATAGCTTAACGTGTCATACCTGTATTAGAAGGATGTGCAAAGAAAAAAGTGTAAGTGAGGGTAAGAATAAGGTAAGAACTAAATTGAATAATCACTGCTTCATGGATGAAACTGAAATCTGATACATAACTTAAGGAGCAAGCTTGTTTAACATTGTTTAACATAGATTCATGACCCATGACATATTAATAACTACTATTTAAAATGAGTAGCGCCTGCTGTCTGGATTTACCTTACGCCATTGCTTTTATAAGAAGTGGGTTTACCGTGATAAGCTACTCTGCTTGCTGAGCTGTTTCCACTCAGTTATATCATCTTCTGAATACTGCATAATGGTTGTTTTTGCAATCTCAAACTTAGTAGTAAACTATGGTACATTTATTTTTATGCAGATTCACAGCCACAGCTGGATGTGAAGAAAGAAGGCTCTGATATAGTGGGATTATCCCATTCTGTCACTTATTCTTCATCATCTGGTGTTCCAGTGAAGGATCATGAAAAGACAAATTTTCCTGGTGAGCAGTCTGAGGTTGTGCGATCTGGAAAAGTGCATGGAGAAACACAATCTCTAATCTCTCGTGGGCAATCTGGTACTTCTACGTCGTCCAGTTCAGATAGTGTAGGCGGGGCCCCAGCTATAAGTGGACTTGATTTATCACCAAGTTCATCAGTGGGCTCGTTATCTTCTGAAAAGTCAACCCTAAATCCCCATGCTAAGGTTTGACTGATTGGATCTTGCATGTTTCTCTTGCTTAGTAGACATCAGGGCACTTAGTAGGGCAAATATGGGCATTGTACTATTGGTAATGCATATCCATTTCATGAGTGTGTAGTAAGCATTATGTTCTTAGAAAAAAAAGGGAATGTTTTGTTCATGGTGTGTTTCTCACTTTCTTCTCATATTTATTACCAGGAATTCAAACTCAATCCTCATGCAAAGAGTTTCATCCCATCTCAGACGCCTGTTAGGCCTCAGTCCCCTGTTTCTGATGGTTCATTATATTTCCCACCAAATGTGTCTGCTGTACCGCATATGCCTGGCATGCCTATGGGCGTTGGAGTAAGTATACTAACTCAAAATCACTCCCCCCTGCCCGTTTGCAACTTTTCATATTTGATCACATTAAGCACCTAAGCTTCCCCGTCTGGTTTGATTAAAAGATTGGAGCACATATTTTAAAAAATATGCCAGGATAGGTAACATGTTACATTTGTTATTTGCATTTGGTTCTACGCGATTGTGTGTATTTAACTTTCTTGGTGTGTAACAGATTGGACACTCATTTCATGGGCACCAGCCTGTCATGTATAACCCACAGGTTGCACCAATGCAATCACCACCATCATATTTTCCTGCTAATGGCCCTCAGGTGCAACATGATTCAGAACTTTATGTTGGAGGCTACATAAGAATTCTTGTAAAGGTGTTATCTTAGTATAAGTTAATACTTTGGCATTGATTACTTATTTCTCTCTATTTGCAGTATGGGCCACAGATGCTTCTTGGCCACCATAGGCAAGTTTTATACATGCAAGGCTACCAACCTGTAAGCTATATATGATATCATTTTTTTAATTGTTATTGTCTTGGTTCAAAAATTCATATTTTCTCTCTGAGATTTTAAAATTTTGAAGCAGCTCAATTTTCTTTTTTTGTTTCGGGATGGTGTTTGGAGTATGTTGTGTACTACAAAACATCTGGTGCACTTCTCTTTCGGAATAGGATTGATCTGGGTTACTAATTGAATTGCTTGCTGTTCTCTTACAGGAAATGCCTTACAAAGGGCGAGATTTTTAGGACGTTGGCTGAACATGGACAGAGCCGGTTTGGAGTTGAGAGAAGTTGATTCCTCTATGGTGTCATATCTCAACAGTGCTTAAATTTTGGTCAAGATGTGATTCGCCAAATCTTTTGTATTTCTTCATACATCATTATGGTAATAAATGATGGCTTAGGCTCACCTATGTTTTAGTGGCACTCAAGATTTTAAAAAAGAAGAAAAAGATGTCCTCTAATTCATGATTTTAGTCTCTGAACAATGGTTGTCTGTTGACATTTTTTTCCATTAAGTTTCTGTGCAAAAAATAATTATTGTTTTATGTTATTCCCACTGATGTTTTGGAAGTGCCTGTTCAGATTTGCTCCTTTTATCTTATATCGTTGCCACGTTGGCGGTGTTAGATGTAGTGCATCAGATCTATTTTGACTCGGTTCTAATCAGTTTATCTTTTGTTTTGTGAAATTTCTCGTGTGTTTTAAATCTATCTGAAATTACACTCACTACATTAAGATGGCCTAACATTATCAACAAACATTAAGATAATTTTTTATTTATCAGCAAAAAAGAACTTTATTAATGAGAAAAGTAGGCTTAGCCGAAGTGCGTGGGAGATATAAAAGAACAATACTTGCATGATTGTCTAAAGATACAAGGAAGTCATGAATATGCATGCCATTAAAATTAGTGCTACTAGAGATACAAAGGAATTTCACAAACTGACGTGACACTCTTACATCAGTTGAAGGCTTTGTTTTGTCTCCCTCCCTTGAGCCTCACTCCCTTCCCCTTGTCGCAAACCAACATTCCAGTCCCCAGCAAATAACCAATGTCGTTTGTCAAAACCAGCCTTAGCAAACAGCCAATGTCGTTTGTCAAAACCAGCCTTAGCAAACAGCCAATGTCGCCGCCGCCACTCTCATTCCTAGGGGTGTAAATTTAAACCGAAAAATCGGTCCGAACCGGACTGAGCCGGATCGGACCGAACCGGTTTTACTGATTTTGAACTGGTCTGGTTCGGAACCGGTTCTTATATTTCATAAACCGGCCGGAACCGGACCGGTTCTGGTTTTGAGATTTTTCGGACCGGACCAGTTGATAAAATATATATATAAAATAATAATTTTATATATAAGTTTTATATAAAATTAAAGTTATACAAAATATTATATATATTAATATATAAGTTTTATATATAATTTATAATTATATGTGAAATTTATATATATATAATATAATTATATATCATATATGAAATAATTTCATATTATAATTTATAATTTATAATATAAAATGTTAATCTTAAATATGAATATTTGTAATTTGTTTGATCATATGCTATTAATATAATTATATATAAGATAATGTTATTAGAAAATAAAAGTTTAATCTTAAAAATGAAAATATAATTGATCATGTATTATATAGATATACTAATAGTCTAATATTAACACTATTAATCTAATCTTATACTAATGTCAAATTTACATTTTAAAAAAATTGAAAAATCGGACCGGACTGGATTGGAAACCGGTAAAACCGGAAGTACCAGTTTAGGAGGGTAACCAGTACATAATCGGTTTTGAAAAATCTAAAATCGGTCATACCAGTTCGGTCCAAGATTTTGTCCAAAATCGAACCGGACCGAACCGGTTACACCCCTACTCATTCCTCGTGTAAACATTGTTTTTTCCCACAGGTTCTCCCTTTTCCCTCCCTTTTCAATGTTTATATATATATATATATATAAATATATATATATATATATATTTTTTTTTTCTTTCATTTTCTCAACAACTAAACAGAGGACAAGTTATAAAATTATTATTTTTCTTTCATTTTCTCAACAATTAAATAGAGAGAGAGGGGGGAGAGGGTTGTCGATGACGTTGTCTATGCAGTTGATGACATCGTTTGTGTTGTCGGCGATTGGCGAGTGACAATTTGTTTGGAAGGGCTCCGAGAAAGGAAATGGCAAGGAGGACTTGGCATGGGAAAGTGAAAGAATAAAATAATTTTAAAAAAAAACATAATTGACACGTCAGTTTGTGGGAGTCCTTTTATCGGATCCCTTTGTGTCTCTAATACTTTTCAAAATTTATTATAATCGACCATAAATTAGAAAGTGAAAAACTGTGGATTTTTTCTTTGATTAGATAAGGGTTGAGATAAGATGAGTAAATATCATATAATTAATCATTTTTGGGTTTTCATAAATTTCTTTTAGTATTTATCGTCTAATTTAATTCACATTTCACATTATGAAAACGAAAAAGCATATGATCAGTTGTTTGACATAGCCTAATCTCTTGGATCTTGTACTACAGCAATAACCTCGTAATTAACTTTCATAGTGAAGATTCCTTGACATGTAATCTATAAAATAATACTATAATTTGGAATATGTTTTGATAATTGTTTAATTATCTTCTTGTACTAAAGTAATGCAACTTGAGGCATGCTGCAGCCTACACTTACAGAAATTTTTGCCTGCTGCCCCTTTCTCTCCTTGAAGTGGAATGCATTGGGAAAAGGTGGTGCAAGATTAGTAATCCCTTTGACTTGTTCCAATTTAAATAATGTTTTAGAACTGATGAATATCTTTGTAGTGGCTATTGTAATGTTGTCTGACAAAGATAAGACTATGTTTTCATTTATTTAATTTAATGGCTATATAGTGGGTTAACGACGTATTTCGTACACTTGAATTAAGTTTCAACAATTAGAATTGGAATTTTTTTATATGCAATTAAAGAGACGAAAGTGGGTTTGGTGGTGGTCTGAGGAGTCTCCGATATCAAAATAAGTACTTATTCTTCTTCTTGGAGAATTATAGGAGAATTAAAGAATTTAGAGAGGGTTATTCGTACCTAGAGTTTGGCTTTTATATAAGGTATCGGGAGAACATCATGTACCATGTGTCAGGGGTCGGTGTCATGTCCACAGTTTCCATAGTTATGGCCTTTAATGCAGTGTGGTGTCCAATGTGATGTTATTAATGCGGCGTTGCTCTCTGGGTGGCGTCGCGACGGTAAGCGATTGGTGTGATCTCCCCATTGTCAAAGAATGGAGGGTTGTTCGTATTTTTCGTTTACTTGCCGACGTAGATCTTTTAATACTAGGTGTCATAAAAGAGTATCAGGATTGGCACATCCCGTCGGTCCCTCCGACTTGTTTCTCGTTCGACGTATCCCATTTCTTCTAATACATCTTATGGACTGGTTCCGTTGATGATTCCTAGAACATATGAGAGGAGCGACTTGGGCCAAGATGAGCTTCTGTGTCTTGCCCAAGCCGAAGCTAATGGGTTGGGAGGGGAATATTCCCTCCATAGTGAACAAATAATTCTTCCTAATTTGAAGACAAATTCATGTCGCGAATTAACAGCGTGAATAACAAGGCTCGGCTCCTTCAATTGGACAGACATATCAATATGAAAAATTATCCTTTTAATCTGAGGGTACATATCGAGCCCTGGTCTCTGAAATTAATGCGAAAATCAGAGGGGCTGTTGAAGATATTTAAGAACACGACAAACAAAAGAGAAAACAAGGGCTAACTCCAATCTTCCATGTTTTACATTTTCCATCACAATGTATCCAAACGGGTGTATTTTGACCTTTCTAGCTATTATTAAGATTCTATGATTCCGATTGTGTTAAGTTGTCTGATTTCTTTACTATTTTAATTATTGGAATTGGATGAAAATTGTTAATTATGGGCTCTTAACCATTAAGTGTAAATTATGTAATGTGCATTTTTATGTACAAATACGGGTGATATACGTTTAACCAAAAAAAAAAAAAACAAAGAACTTCAAAAAAAAAAAAAACAAAAACAAAAACAAAGAAGAGTGGTTTAAACTTTAAAGTTAAATATAATTAAAAAGCAAAGGAAAAAGTTTGATTAGAATTAAATATGAATGAGACGTAGAAGAGAAATTTTAAGTGCAGAAAGTGGGAAGGTGGTGGGGGTGGTGGTGAGATTTTTTGAGCGAGTGAATGCCAGAGTCCGTCGTTTTTGGAGATGTAGCCTTGGATTTGGTTCCAAAGCCAAAACCCGAGAGGACGGTATGTCTATGTGTTTTGTGGGGTTTGAAGGATCGAGAAAGACGTACCCAATTCCAAGCTTACCTTTTTTCTGCACTTTGCAAATACGCAAGGTCTCTTTCTCTCTCTCTCTCTCTGCGCTATGGTCTTGGCTTTTCTTTTCTTTTTTCTTTCTATTGGTTAGTTTGTTTTATCTTATATCAATTTTCTTTTCAGTTTATCTGGCACTCAATGGTAGTGAATCTTTGATATGCTTGCATGTGGAGGCCCGGAGTGGATTTTAGTTTTCTTGTTTGGGTTGAAATGATGGATTTCTTCTTTTGGGTAAAAGTTACACGTGATGTTAGTTTATGGGTTAGTGTTGTTTTGGGCTGTGAAATTTCTTTGTCTCTCTTTTTGCTCTGAAGTTTTCAAATGTACTCTAAGTGTTGAATACATCCCACAGTTTCAAATATGAGGTGGAGGTTTTCTGGTTATAAATGTGGACTGCTGATTTAAAGGAAGTTATTCAGATTTTGTACGAATTGTTTGCTTTTCTTTGTTTTCAGTTTCCTAACTCGATATTTTATACGCATGTTTTTGCACTCCAATAAAGTTGATTCAAGGTTTTTATGTTCCGTAAGCAAGATCTGCTTGGTCAATTGGCACTACGCTTTGACTTCTCTAGTTCTGAATTTTACTTCTAAGTCTAGTTTTTGTTTTCTTCAGTTGGCATGCTTAAATTTGTGCACTGACTAATCGTTATCATTAAATAGATTCTCCATCTCTATGTTCACCTGTCAGTCATGCAGAATCTGGGTCCATAAGATATTAGTTCTTGCAATAGATCATGTGGATTTATTTGGTTTTTTTTATTGATTTCAATGTGAATGTTTAAAAAAAGGTGTAAGACTTACGGAAAGCAGGGCAGCTTGGAAGTGAAATATATGTTGCTTCTGAATGTTTTATGAACGCGAGAATTGGTATTATAGTTTTGAAGTTCATGGCACATTTTTTTAGGTATTTGAGTTGGGTTCTAGTCAGTTTAATTGCCAAAATGTTACAATGAGAACAAGTTGATATAAGAAATTATGTTTACTTTCTTTCTTTCTTTTTCTTTTTTTGGTTGGGGAATCTCTCCAAGGCAGGGCCCTTTGGACCCACGCATGTAGAGTAAACCCCAGTCCCGTGCACTATATGTTTACTTCTTTAATGAAGTCAAGTTTCTTTCTCTAGTTTTTATATCCTATTTGAATTTCAATTCCTTAGTTTGAATGTCCCAATTGTCAGTATATCCATAGGAAAATCTAATTTGTATATATGTGTCTAAAACACTTGCGTAGACAGACACATGCATACATCCACACACAAAGGGTAGCAACTTTTGGGTGCTATTGTCTACAACTCAAATAATAGTAACCTTGTTGCAGCTTGTATTTAAACATGTGGTTTTCGGTGAGTAGAGAAGCTAAAAACAAGTTCAGGTTTTCCTCTTTTACAGTTCAAAAAAATCTAGTAAATTTCTCATCATAGTTCTTAAATGCTCTGAGCAGTAGTTTGAGCCAATGAAGAACTTGTGTAAGAAAGAATCTAGTATAAGTGTTTCACATTCAGCATCCCTGTACTTTGTTGGTTGTCCGTCATGGGGGAATTCTGCTGAATCATATGTTAAGCAATCATCTAGACCCAGAAGTTTAAGCTTGAAGATGGGAGTTCCACCACAACACTGCCATAACACCAAGCAATTGAATTTTCAATTCCAAGACCAGGATTCGTCCTCAACTCAATCAACTGGTGAATCTTATCCTGCAGTGGTTAGTATGCAGGAAAGCTATGCTTGTGGACAAGGAATAGTTTCACCCCAATCAGGTACAATATTGATTTCTTTTGTTTCTGTTTTTATTTTATTTTAAGTTATACATCTTTGTTCTATGCAAGTACCCAATCTTTCTGGGAATGCTTTAATCCTTCAATGTGTATCTTCTGTGTTCATCTGAGTTACCTTACCATTTTGACATTCTGAAACAAACAGGAAAGGGATGTAGTTGAACTGGATATATAAAAGAGACTTGCAGATCATGCAGTGTATTGCCAATTGTCATTAGATATAAAACATTCATACCACCACACTATTATTCTACCATTTCTTCCACTCCATCTGTCAGATGTTATAAAGGTGGTCTAAGTTGACTTACCACCCTACATATTACAAGACCTCCCTTGACAACATATATGGGTTCACCCTCAACAATAATGGGTTTACTGCACCTGTCTTACTAGGTGATGGTTGAATCTCATTTAGTGGTTCTCATGCTTCCGCAGGATATATTGAAACTATGGGGAAGCCTGTTGGAGGTATCATCAAATCTGCCTCGCCAATTGGTGCTCAGGAATTTTTCTTCTTGCCTTCACAGAATGATTACAACCAATCAGTTGTAAGTTGATGCCTCTGTTTAGATAGTTGTGAGGGGAGATGTGGATCCCTACATGTTCTATGTTTCCTGTTTCAGGCTCACATTCCATTCCCCCATGCTGATCCATATTTTGGTGGTTTATTGGCTGCTGCTTATGGTTCACAATCTATCGTAAGTACCTCAGTAAGTGTAACTCCCCCCCCCCCGGGGCACCCTCTCCCTCTCTCCATCTTTCAAGAAGCTCGTTTCCACTTTATTTGCATCGGTTATGGAGATAGAACTTGCCAAATAGCCAGCAGCAGGGGCATGTTGCTCCTTGAATAATTAGTTTAAACTAAAAATGATTATTGGCCCTCAATTTCCCAAACATTTTGAATCAGTTTTTTTGGCTTTAGTATTTTCCGGTATTTATACATATATATTGGCTGTAAACACTACTTTGTGGTTAGCATGTAACATTAAAGTCATTAGGTTATGCCATATAAATTAATCCCAAGGGCCAACCTATTTACTTAAAAGCATAACAAATATGTAAGTAGTTGATGCTAGTTTGCTTCATCTCTGAGAATCCCAGAACACAAGACATCTTGGGGGAATTTGCAGATGTTGTGTGGTGCAAAAAAATCCTGAATCATATACAGAAATTTACTTTTATTGCGCACATTAAAATATTCATGTTTTTTAAACTATATGATATTCTCCTTTTCCCATTCCTTTATTTTATTTTATTTTATTTCAGCTTATTTTTTGAGAGAGAGAGAGGGGGGGGTCCTTATTATCTCTGCAGAAATTCTTGAAGTGCAACAAACATATTGCTGGCCTTCTGCAGTCTTCCACATGATTGAATGTTTGTAAAGTGGGTCTATGAAGTATGAAGCATTTTTCCATTTTATATGCTTTCTTTCTTTTTTTCAATTTTCATATCGCCTTTGCTTTTATTATTTTCTACTTTCCTTGTCTTAATGATTACTTTTAGTAGGAAAGTTTCTCCTCTCCTGTCTATCAAATGCTATTTCTTAATGATGTCCGTACTTTGAAAGTTTGAAGGCATGGATGACATCTAACAAAGTAAGGATATTTCAACATCATTCATTTTTCCAACAAGATGGGAAGAAATTGTGACATTTGCTGGATATTATATTATTTTTTTATAAGTAAAAAAGAATTTCTGGATATTATATTATATATCTTCTGCGGTTTCAAACCTACTGTTCCTGATATGCGGTTGATGTCATGAGCTGTTTCAAGTTGTGGATTATACCACGCTGTATGATTGATTACAGACTGATTGCTGATTCGTCGATGACCTGTAAAATTGCATCATTTCTGGTCTATCACTGCAAGAAGATGTGTTTTCTTTGCGACTCCATGAGATATTTTTTGCTAAAATGCCTGCAGATTCATCCTCCCCATATCATAGGGATGACCCCCACTCGAGTGCCCCTACCTCTCGATCTTACAGAGGATGAACCCATTTATGTCAATTCAAAACAGTACCGTGCGATTCTTAGACGGAGACAGTATCGAGCTAAGCTTGAAGCTCAGAACAAACTCATCAAAGATCGGAAGGTTTGTGTGTTTTTAGTTTTCCCACTCCTTTAAATATTAGTTGCAGTGCATAAAACTTCGTATGGACATCTATCTAAAACTGACAAACAATTGTTCTCTATGTAATGGCATCATGAAACATGCACAGCCGTATCTTCATGAATCTCGGCATCTTCATGCAGTAAAGAGGGCTAGAGGATCTGGTGGACGTTTTCTCAACACAAAAAAGCTCCAAGAAGATGCATCCACCGCCTCTTGCTCTGATGTGATAAGTGCCTCCAACAGTGACAACATCTTGCAGCCACCAGAATTTAGACTCTATTGTTATTCTTCTCCTGTTGGTGGGACCATGCGAGGTCATTCAGTTGATATGCGTGGTGGAGGTGGCAAGCAACACCTACACCTTCCTCCCACCCTCCAATGAGAGATGTGACCAACCACGCACATCCAGCAGTCTGTGTTCCATTTTTGGAGGTGGCTGCTGGAAGGGAAGTCATCCTTGGCTCTGTTTTACTGCTTGTCACCTAAGCTTGTCAAAAAACAAAACATAAACCGTTATTGGCTATGTACCATTTTCGCATTGGGGCGTAAAAGCACCTTAAGACTAATGTTATCATGTTAAGTTGGTGATTGTTGATACTTGATAGTAACATATTTGCTCCTTTGAGCATGACATAATGTCTCATCTACTTCATGGTGTTTGCTAGATGAGGTCAATTTGGTTGCCCATTACTTTAGGAGAAAAAATGAACTAAACTATGGAAGCCTACTTTTTCATATAGTTGGGAATGCTAGTTGTACAGATTCACATCATTCCCTCACCAACAAGCTACTTGGAAATTCTAAATTGTTGTAACTCTTCCCGAACCTTCTTGCCGACCAGACTTGATCTGTTGCAACTGTGCTGCCTGTTTCTAAGACCAAAAGATATAAATCAACTGTGCTGCTTGTTTCTAAGACCGCGGTTGGTTGTTTTATAGCATGTTAGTTATGTTGATCAACCTAGGATTGCTATTGGTATTTACTAGATGAAAACTCTTTACTAGATTAGTAATATATTAACAAGTGGTGTGTCACTGTTAACATACTACTTGTTTTCTACGCACCGCTTGTTTGAGACACATTATAATTATAAAAAAAAAGGTTAAAACATCGATACAATACCAATATATATATGTACTAGTTATGGTGCAACCTGCAAGGCACGTTTTCCTAGTTGAGAAAAAAATATTGTGAGAATACTATGTTTAAGCAATAAGTAAAGACTATGAAGATGCATAATAATTACATTCTATTTGTGGAGTACTAAGTAAGAGACTAATAGTTTAGCAAAAGAAGCAACAAATAAGTACTAAGCAACACATAAGTACTAAGTTTGGCAAAAGAAGCAATATATAAGTACTAAACAACACATAGTTGAACTATTACAGGGGCTGTTGCGTAGTTGGGAGGATGCATTCATTGAAGAGCTATGTTGTTGTTTCTTCTACAGTATGAATGGAAAACGATGTTAAATTTTTTGTGACATTGTTGTTTCCATTGATCCATATTTGCAGTAAGTTGAATGATCTATTCTTTTTTGGAAGTTTGATTTGTCATGTGTTGCAAATAAGACAGATGCTGCTGTATGGAATGAGTTTAGAGTATTTGCATCATTAATATAGAAATAAAATAAGATAAATATAAAAAATAGGAAGAATGATTCATTCAAAAAAAGATTTTACAATTTGAAATATTATTCTATTCTCCACAAACAAAATAACACATGTTGTCATAATAAACAAAAAAATAGCTAGAATGTTCCTTTTGTCCCTGTGGAGAATGAGATAAGTAAATAAAATTTGAATAAAATAATAGAATGAGAATGGGAATAAATAATATGATAAGTTAATTTATGTGCTTTTCTTTTAATAAGGTAAAACCCAAACATGTTGATTAAATGGGTTTCATTTTGCAGCTGTCTGGGACGTTTAGCTAGCCCTTGTGTGTGAGTCCATAATTCTAATTTTACATAATCTGAAAATAGCATATATACTTTTAGGACTCATTTGGTTATGTAATTCAGATAAAATGAGATAAAATATTTTGAATAGTAGTAATTTTTTTTGAATTAAGATGATGTGAGAGGGTTTGTACTAAACTGTGTGTTTGAATAATGAGATAATTTTTACTTTTTAAGATTTAATAAAAGCGTGGATCCCACCAATAATTAAAAATTATTTAATAATTATTGGGTAAAAATTATGAATATATTAATAAAAAGTAATATTTATGAGTAATTAACAAATCTACCATAAATAAATTTAAATTCCAAAATATATATTTTTGTTATTGGCCGAAATTACTTATATTCTCAAAAGTTAAAATTTCTTTGTTAAAAGATATTGTTTAATTATGACTTATTTATTTTTCTATATACATGAAATTTGTATTTTTTATTCTAATTATAAATTAAAATAGTTTTGATTGGTGTATTTAAATAGTATTGGGTCTGATTTTGCTACAGTATGCATTTTTGGATTCTTGGTCCAGCCCCTGCTTTCTAAGCCTATAAGCTCATAAAAAATTAAAACCCAGCCATAAAAGTTTAATTTTGGTGTTGTGTGTGAGAATAAGGCACTTGTTAAAAGATATTATTCTAATTATGACCTATTTATTTTTTTATATACAGGAAATTCGCAATTTTTATTCCAATTATAAATTAGAATAATTTTAATTAGTATAATAGAAAATCATATGTAATAAAAGTGCATTCTTGGCCCAGCCGTGCGTCTGAGCCTATAAGCTAGCTCATTAGGAAAAAAAACCAAGCTATAAAAGTTTCATTTCGGCTTTGTATGTGAGAATCAGGCCCAGTATGTGTGAGCCCATAGCCATTTTGGTGTTGTGTATGAGCTCCTATCCTGATGACAAAATAAAACCCAGCCCCTTTTATTTTAAACTACATCGTTTCTTGATGGGAATCTCCTCATCTCTCTCTCTCTCTCTCTCTCTCTCTCTCCCCATAGCTTACTTGAAATGGTGCGCTCCACCATAGCCCACGCCCACGCCAACGGTAGCCCACACCCACGCCATAACAACCACTGTAGCCCCTACATCAAAGGCCATAACAGCCACCGTAGCCCAAGCCCACGCCCCTGTGTCAAGAGGCCATAACAACCACCGACGCCCATGCCCACGCCCAAGCCGTAGTTTTGTGATGCCATCCTTCTAACCATGACGCCGTCGTGTAAAGCAGATCTTCAATCTCTCTCTCTCTCCCCCCCCCCAAGTTTTTCCTTTTCTCCATCTGTGCCACCGTAGCCCCTTGTTCATTTTTAGAGAGATATAGTTTTGCGTTATATCGTTCTTATTCCATTCATTGAGAAGTATTTTTTGATGACCTACCCACTATCAGCTCTTGTGTTAGTTAAAATGTGTGTATAATCCTTGTGTATGTAGAATGTGTTCTACATAGGAAATAAACGTTGAATCACTATGTGTAAGGTGACTGCAAGTGTAAAGGGTGTTTTACACGAATTCTTTGTAGCGGTACTGCTCAAAGGTGTAATAGGTTTCTATCTCCACCTGAAGGAGATTGGATAGTAAATTTGAGAATTCTCAAGGGGTAGCTTGAGATGATGACGTAGGCAGTGGGGCCGAATCTCGTTAAAATACTGAATTTACTTCCTCTTATCCTTACTCTTTATTTTTACTGTTATATCATATTTTATTCATATTTTATATTTGGTTTCTAATTGCAAAATTTTTAAATACAACTCAATTTACCCCCGCTCTTGTGTTAGTCATTTCGGCACCAGGTTGGGTTTCTGGGTGGGAGTTGAACGAAACTGTTCTAGATTTGTGATTCTCTCTATTGCGGATTTCTGGGTGACTGTAATAACGGAGAGAGTTGAACGAAGATGGTTGGATTTTTGGGTGGGAGTTGAACGAACACAACAACCAAAACCGAAAAAAAAAATCCTAACTTGACTCTCACATTCACAGCATGTTAAGGGAAACAATAACAAAATGCAAAGTAAAAATAAAACAAATAGAAAAGACGAGAAATATATTTTGAAAGGAAAGGAAAAACATCCGAAACGAACGTACCCATAACAAAGAACAAAAACCGACACTGCTGCAAATGCAGACTCCCCTTCACCCCTCACCTCCAAAACCCTTCTCACCCATCGATAGACAAATATATCTCTTTATGCTGACAATCCATCACACCAACATACTGTAACATCAAAAAGGAATCACAATTTTATTTTCAAAAGATAAATTCAATCAGAAAGTAATTAAACAAGGGCAAGGACGTAATTAAAAAAAAAACAAAACCAAAAATAAGGACAAAATGAGAAAATGATAACTGCAAAGGGATAAATTTGGAAATAAAATTTGGAAAAAGTACTGTTCATCTACGGTTGTCGGTTACACAATAGCTAGAGGAAACTAAACAGGGTCAAATATGTAAATCTATCGATAAATTAAAAGGACAAAAATGTAAATTTTCAAATAGAATAAAAGCAATGATAAGGACAAAAAGAGAAAAGCAAGAATAAAGAAGGACAAAATGGAAAAACAAAATTTGGAGAAAAAACATTATAGATTGGTGCATAGGCTCTTTTATTTATATAATAGATATATACACATGTATATATTTATTATTGTTAGATTCATTTCAATAGTGTGATGGGTGTATTAAAAAAGAAATAATACTAGATATAATTTTATGATGTGTATGTTATGCACATTTTTTTTTAAAAAGAGTGGAGTACATCATTAAAACTTTTTATTTTATTATAGATGGATCTCATATTTATTTGTTTTTTTAAAATAAGTATATGAGACTTGCATACTGTAAAATTATATTTAACATTACTTATAAATAAGAAAAAAATATGTAATATATCATACTCCAAAATCACTATCTAAAATCTAGCATTTTTTTTATTTTTTTAACGAAAAATTCATTCCCTAACAAGTTTGAGGTGTTGGTCCCATCGCCTTCCACGTCACCAACGCAACATTGTACTGTTAACTTGATCATTATGGGCCGTTTTATTCGTTCGGGTCAAATCGGAGTCATTATCCAAATTCAAATTTCAAATGCAAGTCAACCAGTGGGCCAGATTATCCAACCCGGACAAATTTCGTGAAATGACAAATACATAAATAAAGAAATAAAGAAGAGTAATTTAAAATCCGTCACTATCCTATCCTCTACCTAAAAAAAAGGCAACTAATCGTCCTAAAAATACCGGTCATGTCCTACCTCCGCCCGACACGCACCGAACTAATCATAATTCATTCATTTTGAGGTTCAATTAAAAAGGTTGACTTCCTTGGATTTTTGTATTTTTGGGTGAGAGAGAGAGAGAGAGAGAGAATGGAAGGAGGAGGAGGAGTTCTGAAGTACCCGGGAACAGTGGAGGAGGTCTTTTGGGATTTCAGGGGCCGCCGAACTGGCATACTCAAAGCCCTCACTACTGGTTCTCTCTCTCTCTCTCTCTCTCACTTGGTTTCCTCGGGTTTGCTTCCCGAGCATAATTTAGAAAAAGAAAAAATCAAACCTTTTGGACTTTTAGTTTTATTTCATTTCGGGCGTTTCTGATTCTTGTTTCGTTTTCTAAGAACAAGCGCCTCGTTTTTGTTTTTTCTATAAAAGCTTTTTTATTTTTTATTTTATTGGAGTAGTATTTTATAGTTTGCTTCCGTTTGTGAATTGCGAACCGGGAAAGAGTTTTCTTCTTTTTTCGTTATGTTTTTGCAAGACACGTTGAGTTCCTTTCATTATCCTCCATTTTCAGGCAACCATACAGTTCGTGTATTAGAAGGTTATATATGTATGTATCTCTTTCCACAATCAATTAGCCTGTATTATGCAAGTGGCCTTCGGCTGATTGGCACTGGCCCCCATATAACAGGGGTGAGATCCGGATCGTGGTCAAAGACTCAAATATAACCTCCCCGTTGCCTAGAGAAAAACAGCCCATATCTAAGAATTTCGGGGAGAATTTAATTAAATTATGAATGCGAAAGCTTTAGAAAGGCAAGCAATTCCCTAATGATTCTTCTGGTCTAAGCTTTTAAGGTTTTGTCTCCTTTTCTTCACTCGCATTTTCTGCAAACAAGTGAGGGGGGTGTCATTTATACTCGTTGTTCTGTTTCGAAAATCAATAGAATAATTTATTCTTTGAGATAAGAATATTGGATTCCTTTTTCTTTTTTTCAATATTTTTGTGTTTTCATTTTGTTGTTGCAGATGCTGAAGAATTCTATCGGCAGTGTGATCCAGGTTAGGGTTACTTCATTCTTCATTTAGTTGGTACATATATGCCTGGTCCTTTTTTAATGGTTATGTGAACTTGATATTGCTTTTGTGAAAATGGTATGTGGCCTAAGAGTATATGGTGGCCTGTGATTGGGGCTTGAAAATTCAAATGGTTATTGGATTGGGAGGTGTTTGTATGACTATGTCTAATAAGTACCATTTGCTTCCAGTATGCTTGTTATTTCCTAGTAGCATCTATTCGATCTATTGAGATCTGGTTCAACTAGTCTATACGTATTTTTTTGTGCTTGCAGAGAAGGAGAATCTATGCTTGTATGGCTTTCCTGGTGAGCAATGGGAAGTCAATTTACCTGCTGAGGAAGTGCCTCCTGAGCTCCCAGAGCCTGCACTGGGAATCAACTTTGCGAGAAATGGCATGCAAGAAAAGGACTGGTTATCTTTAGTTGCTGTCCATAGCGATGCATGGCTGCTTGGTGTTGCCTTCTATTTTGGTGCTAGATTTGGATTTGATAAGGCTGACAGGTAACTTTTATATGCTTGTCTAAGTCTCCTCTTCAGCTTCTTAACCCAGTGATGTCATGAGTATTAAAACTGAATAGACCTAGCTTTATCCTCATCGTGGTGAAAGCATGGAATGAATCATTAGATGTCTACCCTAGATATGCAATTGATGCTTTCTCAGCATCTTGTAATTAATTTTAAATTTATTACTTGTGGTGCAGGAAGCAGCTCTTTGACATGATAAATGAACTTCCAACAGTCTTTGAAGTGGTGACTGATACTGCACAAAAACAAGTAAAGGAAGAGCCGTCTGTCTCAAATCGTGGTAGCAACAAATCCAAGTCGAACTCCAAACTAGTAAAAAGACTTCCTTAATACAATCCTTCTTTTATTTGGTTGAGGAATTACTACAGATATGTGGCTTTGGTAGCTGTATTCTTCATTGGCAGGCTTATATGTGTTGATGTTTCTGTTTTTTGTCCAACAGTTATAATCATTGGTAAAACATAATTTCGAGGGGAATGTTTGGTCTAATGATTCATTAGTGAAATACTGAGTTGTAGACTTGTAGTTCGTCTGTTTAAAGTTGAAATTTCAGTCTAAATGAAATTACAATTCGTTGTATTTTACTATAGAAAAATCCTATGCACACCTCCTAAGTACTGAGGGACTCCCTGTTTTCTTTTTGTGATTATTCATTACAATAAAACATGAGTTGGGGCTTGTTACCAACACAAGATCACATCAAGGGGGATGTTCGGCCAAATGATTCAGTAGTGAAATACTGTGTTGTAGTCTACAAGGACTCCCTGTTGTAAGTGTTGTATTGAACGAGAATATGCGGGGCGTTAAGCATGTCTCGTGTTCTGAATTGCACCCTTGGGGAGCTATTTCTAACCTTCCTGCATTTCTGGATTGTTCTTTTACATTTGCCTGATAGTCATACTCGAGCATTGTTTTTAGTTTCATTCACTGATATTTTTGTGCATCTAGTTTAACTTCATACTTCGGCTTGGAAGAATATGTTTATCTGTTGGCTACGATGAAACTAGCATCCTTATTTCTCAATTAGATCATTTGAGTTTGTTCTTAAATTTGTTTGGCTGGCAAAGCAGCGGACATCAGAATCTCAGGGAAAATATCTGAAGGGCACGCAGGCAAAGGAAGAACGTCAAGTCATTGATGAGGACGAAGAGCATGGATTGACCTTGTGTGGATCATGTGCGGAGAGTTATGCATCAGATGAATTTTGGATTTGCTGCGACATCTGCGAGAAGTGGTTCCATGGCAAGTGTGTAAAGGTTACCCCGGCTAGGGCTGAGCATATTAAGCGGTACAAGTGTCCATCATGCAGCAACAAGAACGCTGCATGATGGACACTGCTAACTGCTTGGTCGGGGTCAATGATCTGTCTCGACTCTCTCTGTTTAGTTTTAGTTTTAAAAATTAGTGCAACTTGCGAATGCGTCTTAATTTTTGATATCTTGTTATTCAGTTGTAGTTTGAACGTGCCCCCTTGTTTATCTTGACACGCCTTGTTATCTTTCTAATTTAAGAAATCTATCTATTTGTTGTGGGGCAAGAAGACTTGTCCCCATTCTGTTCTTCTAATGGTTACACATACGTAACATTTGATGCATTCTCAGCAGTGATGAATCTCCATGTCAAGTTTGCTCATTTGCATACATTGTAATTCGTCTGCGATAGTCAACTTTCATGGCATGAAAAGGAAAGCAATATATTATTATATTGTGTGCCACAAGAGTGCACTTATAACAAGGTAGGGCTGCAACCCGACGAAGCTGGCTAGCATATTGGGCCGACCCAACCCGTGTAAGAAACGGTTTAACCCAACTATCAGGTCATCCGTTTTATATATGCGATGAATATGTCGAGAGATCGTCTACATCTCTCATCCATTGTATACATGCCCCCACCCATCTGAGTACTCCACTGAGTACTCAACATCTCGTGCCGCTCCAGTCAATCGAGTCGACGAAGCTGGCTAGCATATTGGGCCGACCCGACCTGTGTAAGAAACGGTTTAACTCAACGTATCGGGTCACCTGTTTTATATATGCGATGAATATGTCGAGAGATCGTCTACAGCTCTCATCCACTGTACACATGTCCCCACCCATCTGAGTACTCCATTGAGTACTCAATGTCTTGTGCCGCTCCAGTCAATCGATTCCTTCAGAAGCCACGGCGTTGCATATCTGTCTCCTTAGGTATGCGTCAGACATCATCAGGTCTTGAGTCGGAGGGACCAACGCGACAATCTTGGGCTTCTTGCTCCACCACTGCGACGATCTTGGGCTTCATGGCCTTGATGGAGGAAAACAACTTGTTGATCGCTCTGGGTCTAGCCAACAGGGGGTGAAACTCGAACACGAAATTCACAGCCACGACCTCTTCTTCGGTGGGCAAGATATCGAGCATGGATGGATCAATATCGGCACCAATAGTTTCGGCCAATTCAGCCAGCTTCCACCCGACTTCGATCTTTGGTGGTTTGTGTAGATCTGTGTTTTTTTTCATGCCTTTTTTGTTTGCAAAAGCAGAAGACGGAAGACCTTGGTTAGTTTTGAGTGACATTAGCGCATTGGACGGATTGAACCCATGCATCATTCAAACCCATGTTTTCAGTGCAGGTCAGGTCAAGCCAAGCGGACGAATCGGATCAAGCTGTTTCTTGCACACGCCTACATATAGGTGAGGGATGTATGCTACTGACTTCACCAGTACGAACAAGGGGATGATTTTTTTTTTCCCACAAAACGCTTGGAGAAGGTAGGACCCTTCGGATCTATTCTTGCAAAGTAAATTTTGATCCGGTGTACCGCACCCTCAAAAATTTTACTACACAAAACTAATTAAATCATTGACTTTTCACCAGGAGATGTGGTCTTAATGGATTGTAAGGATTGTTTGCACTCATAAAGTGTTGAACCTTGGACCTTGAAGGGATTAATACCCCAAGACCAAGGCCTTCACCACTTGAGCCAATCCCTTGGAATTAAAAGGCTTTGAGAAAATGGTTCAGGTGCTTTATCTCTCGAGTCTCTCCCCTGGAGGAGTTAACGTTTTTGAGTTTTGAATTAGTTGGAAAAGCAGGTAAAAGATAGGAAACCATCAAACAACTTGACCCAGAAGATCTCGAAGATAAAGATTTTGTATTCGTGTCTTGTTTCCAGGAAAGACCATGCGGATGAAGTTGATGTTTCACCAAAGGCTCCAACCAGGTTGTGGGTCTTCTACTAGTTTTGTTTTTTAGAAAATTATGTAAATCTAAGAACTAGAAAAGAAAAGGGGTAAGACAAGAGAAAAAAGTTTCATGCTATGTCTCCACTAAATTGTATTGTTATTACAAGCTTATTTTATTTTCCACTAAACTGTCATTAAATACAGTAGCAACAGCTCGCGCATATCTTCTGTAGTGATACATACATATACACAGACGTGTAGAGAACAATTTGGTCCTGTGGGTCAACGATTCAGTAAATAGGATAAGAAAAAAACCAATGAGTTTGTGAATGGTAAAACTCAGCTCCCTTCCACATTGATATGACATGAAACTAGAGACTCAGTCCCCTTTTGCCGTCAGATTAGCAATCCCCACTGTATGGAGAAAGATATGTGATACTTGAACTAAAATATATTATGCGTAACATAAACACCAAGTGGTTAATGGGTCCATAACGTGATGGAAGTAGATAAGCCAAACGTCGATTAGGGAAGCATTGCATCAAACCAGGATTTTTTTTTTTTTTTTGGTAGTAAATCACTCACTCTCAAGGATTCCCCTGTAAGAGATGGTGGTATGGAAAGAATACAAACATTTACTTATCTAAAATAAAAAAGAAAGAAAGAAAGAAATGAAACAACATTATGAAACATCAATTCCTAATTTTTTTAATCTAAAAATTGATATGGTAGGGTCACATAGTAATTTAAGTCTTGTAGATTCTCCCAAGTCCTCCTACATCCTTACAAGAAGCAGGTATTCCCCACCAATTAATTACAGTTATCTGCAATAAACCACAATAAAAAAGAAATACCCCTTTATCGATATCACCACTAAGGGGAAAAGATTGATGGGATTGGGAACCCTTATGAATAGTAAAATTCCCATCCAATAAGCATGTAATTCTTGCAGAAGGGACTTCACTAAAAGTCTAGAGTTTCATTTACTTCCATGATTAATTCTTGAACTGCTCCCAGATATAAGCTTATGAAGATAAAGTATCAACCACACGTTTTGGAACACCAGAAACACAAAATTATGGTCTTGAGTTTTGCAATATATACAAACCAGATGTTCCGAATAACATTATATTGAGATAACACAGATAAAGTGCAGTGGAAGCGAAAAATTATTTCATATATATATTATATACGTAAGTACTGACATGATTTTACACTGATTTGTCAGTCAGGCTGGCTAGCACAAGGGAAGGAAAACAGGCAAAAGAGGGAAACTCAGAAACAAAGAGAGAGAAAATAAAGAAGATTTAGACAAAGATGAAAGAAAATTACCAATTCTATTTCTCCTTCTCTTTTATCTAATTCATTGTCCCTCTATAGTTAATCATGTCAAGGCCTCTTGACTCTTTGTCGACATCCGTTTCAGAAGCTCATAGGTAGTGATCATTGTTGTTGCAGACATTGACATCGAAGCCCACCGAGGCCCCAATCCTCTGTAACAAGCCGTCCAACCGCCTTCCTTGACCAAATTCCTGATTGTCTGTGCAACAGTTGGTCCTCGACGTCCGTTCTCTTCCCCATCCAAAACTTGCAGCCTGGTTTTAATTGTATCTAGTGGCATTGTGATTAAAGCTGACATGCCACCCGCCATGGCTGCACTGACTCCCTGAACCGCCATTACTGTTTTTGAATCTGGCCTAAACGTTCTCAGCCTATTCTCATTGTCTGTCTTGCAAGAGTACCACCCAATTCCACCCCAAACCATCCTTTGCGCCACAGAGTAAGACGCCCACCACACTGCATTTGATGGTGCATACGTCAAAATTGATATCCCGAACCCCCGATACAATCCCTTCGGCCCATCCGTATTCAAAATCTTCCTAAATGCATCGATCCCATTAAGATATTTACACGCCGATGCCTTAGCAACACCTGAATTCATGTTACCACCACCATGGCCGAAACTAACAGCACCTTGAACCATCAGCCTTTGGCTCACCACATCAATTGGGGTCCATACAAGTTGCGCAGCCATTGCCGCGCTCAAACCAGCGGCAGCATTTGCGATTGTTGCGGCCATCGGCTCCGAAAACCCTAAACCAATAGTGGCTGTTCCCACGTTACTCTTCGTAACCTCTAGCGCCCCCATATAAAGAGCCCGGGCAGGGATCGTGCCCGTGAGAGAAGTCCCAAACCCTCTATACAATGCCCGAAACCCTTCATTCCTCACCATCCAAAAAGCGGTCTTGATGCCAGGAACTTGGGATTGAGCTACTTGTTGCCTAGTTTTCAACACCACAACCGGATAAAGTATGCCCGATACGCCCGAAAAGAGCGCGGCACCGAGGAAGAAAAACTTCGACTTGTCAAGCATTTCCCAGTCGATATCTGCCGGGATGTGAATCTCTTGCCCCGACGATTCTTCTTCGGCCGCGCTCAAATTCATCTTCGCCACTTTAAAATTCTCCCCAGAAAACTCCACGAATCTTGTCAATTCAGCTTCAATTATATTCTAACCGTACTAGCTGTACAAACTAATACAATGAAAAATATCCCAACCTAACTGCAACGACTGTACAAGTGCAAAACCATGAGATGATACAAATTTGATAAGATCTCAGGGTCGAAAGGGATTCAAAAGTAGCGATTTAGGTGTTCTTTTTCCTCTTGTGGAACCAGGTCTTGGATCGGAGGTGAAAACAAACGAATTGAGCTAACATTTCTCGGTAAAGGAGCTAAGTTTATCACTTACCGGAGAGTCGAGCATCGGTTGCCGGAGGATCTCCCCGGAAAGTTCGGATCTCACCGGAGAAAAGCTAGGGTTATGATTTAGATCAAAGACGCATATGTAGACAGTGTGTGTATATATATACACACAAAAGGATATTATAGATGCAATTCCTGAGAGAAACTTTGGCGTCCGTACAGTTTGAGAGAGAGAGACAGCGAGGAGTGGGCGACCGGGAAAAGAGGTTTTTCTTTTCTTTTTTTAAGGTAAGAATGGAGTGAGGGCGCAGGCATGCGAGGGGTCCGAAGGGTTGGGTTGTAGGGAGTGGGAAGCGGACACGTGTCGGTGATGGATTAGGAGGTGGATGACGGTGGATGACGTGTGAACCTTATCGATAACGTGGGACCCATCCCCCATTTTAGATTGGGGTGGCCGTGTCAGACCATTAAAAAAAAAAAAACATTATGTTGCATTTTACTTTTAAACATTTTTGTTTTGTTTTTTTCCTGGATTTAAAACTGATTTTCTGCATCAGTAAATTAAATGGTGAATCTTAAAGGGTGAGACCGAAACAATAGTCTTTGGGCCCAATTGTTACCAAAAAAGGAACATTACGCGCTACTGCAAATATGGCTGTAATCATTATTAAATATTATCGATTAATTATTATATAAATTATAAAATATATGAAGTATATTCAATATATAGATATAAATAATTAAGATACATATGATATATTTAATTATAAAAATATTATACTTATATTATTAACTAATACATATATATATATATATATTCATACAGGTATATGTATATATTTAGTAATACATGAATAAGCTTGAATTGAGTTAACTCAGGCATAAACGAGTGGATCTTAACGAGAGTTAGCCGAGTCAAGTCAAGTTTTGTCGAATATGTATCATTTACTAATCAAGTAAGTATCTGCTTTTATAGATGAGTTTTTTTTTTTTTCATAAATCGAGTTCGATTCAAGTTTAATCAGACGGGCTATCAAATATACTGATTTCATTTACAACCCTAACTGCAAACAATATCTAATTGTAGGAATTTGTTAGTAGAAATAGATTTGGATTATTTAGTAGATTTCAAACAGATTGCAAGGTTATCTATCTGTCCAACAGTTAGGCAGAGTCATCCACCCATACCAGATGGAGCCAAGATTTATATGTGACCTTGCTCATGTGGGTGTGGGGGCAAGGTGGCCGACTGCCCGCCGGCTGCTAGGAACAGATAGTAAGACTAATTTAAATCATTTAATTTCTTACAATAATATGTTTATAACCAATGATTGAATGTCAAGCAGGGTAAAAAAAAAAAAACCTTATATCACCCTAAGCAACGCTTGATTGCAGTCCAAGGTTTGCTTGAGTTGTGCGATTGGAGTATTTTAGGGTGGTGCTGTTTGGGTGGTTTAAGGTGGCCCTTACGACTAGGGGTGGCAATATGTGACATAATCCATTAACCTAATATGAATATAACATAATAAAAGCGGGTTAGAGATTAGTTTTAACGGGTTCGGGTCAAAACAGGTTAACCCGTTAAGACACGATTGCTTAACGGATTGATAACGGGTCAACCTGTTTTGACTTGTAATGACCCGTTAAGAAAATTAAAATTATACCCTTATACCCTTATACCTAAAAATAAAATTGTTGAAATTTTAATTTCAATATTTTTCTTGTTTAGAATTGTAATTTTGGACTTGTCGTTAGTTTTATATTTTTTATAAATATTGTGATTTTAATATTTATATAAAATTATGTTAAACTTAATTAGGTCAAACAAGTTAATTTCGAGTCTGTTTAAGCCATTTACATAAACGGGTCAAAACGGATTGACACGACACGACCTGTTATGTTAATAGGTTGGGTTATGGTTTGAGATTTTGACACAATAAACTTAATGGGTCGGATTATAGTTGACCTATATGGTATAATATACATGTCTTGACATGACACGAATACGATCCGTTAATACGATTTGACACCCTTACTTACAACAATCTATGTATTTATTTTAAGTAATTATTTTATTTATTTTTCACGTGAGATGAGATGAAACGCTACTATCACTAGTAAATCTATTATATGGTGAGAATGGTGAAAATATTTTATTAATAAAACTTACAGCTTTTTTTATAAATAATTTACTATTGCCGTTGAGAAACAAATAATCAGGAAAAACCCAACACCAAATAGACAACAAGTTCATTTGATAAGTTTTCAACCTCTAGTACGAGCTTTTTGTAACTAGTTAATCACTTTTTGTCATATGAACTTGACTTGGGTCTAATTGAAATTGAATATGTTGGACAAAGAACGTGGGTCCTTTGTTGGATTTGGTCCATGTTCAAAGGATCCAGTTCCAACACAAAACAAACCCAACTCAAATCCTCATTATACTATTATTATCCTCAATTACACGTTTTTTTTTCTCTTTTTCCCAAGGTTGGTCTATTTTTTTATGACAAAGATAATTACTTTTTTTTTTTTTTTTAATTTTCAACAATGTGTTACATATAAGGTTGACAATTTTTTATATGATATGTGAGAACGGCGAAGTTAAAAGGTTATTTTTTTAATACGGTATGGTTAGAGTCAAATTAGATCGACTCAATTAGATATGTGTAAATTACGTGATAAACAAGTTGATTACATATCAACCTATTTAACTAGCTATCAATCCATGTAACCTATTGTTAATGTCTTAATTTGCACAACCGACCAGAAATGAGGAAAAAAGCATCCTCAGCCCATGATGATGGTTCGGGTTTCGATACGGTATTCTTCACGTTCATCTATATGACAAATAATAAATACGAAAATTAAATTAAATAAAAAGATATACATAGATCTATGTGGTTTGGCATAATGTCTACGTTCACGGGTTATTTTGGGATAAAATCAACTATAATTGGTGATTTTACAATCTTTCATGACTCACATATCGCTCAATACAATTGAAGAATTTAGAGAAAATCTTTTTGAGTCATTATGTGGGGTGAAATTTGGTTTAAGAAGCTTGTGGAGAGTCTATTTATTTTGTGGGGTATCTCCTCATATATATAGATATCTAACTTGTCTTGTGAAATAATTTTTTGTTAGAAATTCGAGTCACTTTCATTTTAAGAGTCTATGTGCATTTCCTTTCAGGAGCATGAGTTAACTTATCCTATCTCTTTTTGGCTTTATTTCTTAGCTTGATATTCGGCCTTATCTCGAGACTAAATTATAGGTTGTTGATTTTACCTCTACACCTATATAATTTGAAGTTACATTTGTTCCTTATCGAATTAAATCTAATTATTATGATAATGATGATTCTTATCTTGTTTGTTGGAATATGATTTTACAATTCTCATTTTTATGTAGTTGTTCATCTATATCAATTTTATTGGACTTTAATCTTCTTTTAATTGGAAAATCGGATGTATGTTGAGAAGTTGAGTTATAGTTATTAATTATCGTTGTGATTATCTATTTTCAAAGTAACCTTGTTATCAATCTTGTTGAGAAGGCAAAAGGGGTCTATACACTTCGAGAATTTAATGGTGCCACCCCAAAATATGCTTCCATAAACATTCAATAGACTTCATTCTGGGTGATATATATTATTGAATTTACTTATAATCGAGTGAGATTAGGATTTTTAGAATAGTAATACTAAATACAGTTTTATAGTGGGTAAGCTCTTTGTATTCTATTTGAAAAAAGTGGTTTTCACCATTACAAAAATATTTTTCTCATGGGCCGTAGACTTATCTAATTTTTTTCCAAAATAATCTATAAGAATGGCATGCTCTATAATTACAAATATAATTTATCTTTAAGAAAATTTGGTCAATAATCCATATGTTTTATTCAGATTAAGATCAGCTTATTGTGCATTTTTTTAAATACACATTTCTAAAAATTTTGGTCAGATACCCTCTCCTTCAAGCCATTATTGGGGGCTGAATCCAGCCAAGTTTGCCATCCTCTGGTGGCTCAGATCTTCCATGACCACCTTTTGAGTAGATGTATTAATGTTTGATGTAGTTTTAAACTTTAAAGTGTTCAAATATTACTTATTATTTTTTAAAAAATAGTGTGGTTAAGTGAATTTTTTTTTTACGTGTGTCTTAATTTATTTATTTTTTTTAAAGAGAATGCGTGTGATTTGTATACTTTATAATTGCACAATTCATTTCTTCCAAATTAATTAAAACAAATTAAAGTAAAGAGAAATACTTTAACCACATAATGATTACACAAAAGTAATTCTATAAACTGATGTAACTTGATGTAATTTGTCAGATTGTAAAATTATTTTTATTATAAAGTAGATCTGATAGATTACTTAAAGTTATATCAATTTATGACATTATTTTTATGTAATCCTTTATGATAGTAGAACTCCTTTAAAATAAAACTTCCTATTTCTTATTTCTTCAACAAAAACAAAAAAATTACTAAAATTTATTTTTTCAACAAAAACAAAAAAGTTACTAAAATTGCAATTCTCTTCGTTCATATATTAGCAAAAATCATTGCTAATAGATTTAAGACCATCTTACCTAGTATTATTTCTCCATGCCAATCTGCTTTCATTCCAGGTCGACTAATTCAAGATAGTACAATTATGCCCCAAGAATTTTTCATCGAATGAAAAAAAGGAGGAGCAAACATGGTACAATGGCCTTAAAAATTGACATGGCTAAAGCTTTTGACTCCATGGAATGGTCATTTCTCTTGGCAATTCTCCATCAAGCTAGCTTCAAACAACAGTGGATCAATTGGATCAATGAATGCATTTCAATTGTCTCCTACTCTATCATCATCAATGGTTCACCCCATGCATTCTTTCAACCATCAAGAGGTCTCAGATAAGAAGATCCCCTATCTCCATTCCTTTTTATCCTAAGAACTGAGGTATTGACAAGACTTATAACCAAAAGGAAAACCTCAACTACCTAAAAGGTATAAAATTGTCAAAAGAATGTCCTTTAATATCCCATTTACTCTTTGCTGATGACTTATTCCTTTTTGGATCAGTCATCACTCAAACTACTCAAGCCTTTGCATATTGTCTTGAGAAATATAACTCTTGTTTAGGGCAAAGCATCAACCAAAGAAAATCTTCCTTTCATTTCAGCAAGAACATAACCCCAGATTCCATCCATTCAATCAAAAACTCTTTTAACTTTAGAATATCACCTCCTAACTCTAAATATTTGGGATTGCCTCTCTCAAATGGAGTTGATAGGAAAACAATTTTCTCTGATCTTATTGAAAATATTCAATCAAAACTTCAAGGTTGGAAAATAAAAATTCTCTCTCAAGCATCCAAAACTGTCCTAATCAGAGCAGTGGCTAGTTCCATACCTCCGTATGTTATGTCCACCATGTTAATCCCTGAGTCAATGGCAAAAAATATAGACTCCTTGTTAAGAAGATTCTGGTGGGGCTTCAAAGATCCACAAACAAATAAGTTTACCCCCAAAACTTGGAAGACCATTTGCCTACCAAAATCTATGGGTGTCCTAGGTCTCAAACAAACCTCCACATTCAACTCGGCCCTTATTTCCAAACATGCTTGGTCCTTCATTAATGGAACCACAAGTCCTTGGAAAGAAGTCCTGTCAAATAAATACTTAAAATCACACTCTTTCTTAGAAGTCTCCCCTAAGGCCTCTGATTCAAGGTTCTGGAAAAACATTTTAAAACAAAGAGATTTCATAAAATCTAGTATTTGTACACAGATTAATAATGGAGTCTCTACAAGAGTCTGGCTTGACCCTTGGATCCCAACTCTTCCATCTCTTATGCCCTTTCCAAATCCAAGCAATCTATTTATGGATCACAACATGACTGTTTCTGAGCTTACCTTAGAAAAACCAAGGCACTGGAACACTCTTCTATTAAATACTCTTTTTACAGAAAACACATCAAGAGGAATTCTGAAAATTCCTCTGACAAACCATAACTTCCATTTTACTCCTGATAAAACCAGATAGCTACATCACTAAACATGCACTTTCTCTGTTAAATCAGATTATGCAACCCTAGTTAGTGAAAATATATCACACTCAACCAGTAATATGGGCATTAACTGGAAGTGACTATGGAGAATGAAGCTCTAGGATCGACTAAAATTGTTTCTCTAGAAAATAAGCCATAATATCCTTCCCACAAAAATATTGGTCAACACAGTCATCCCCGTTGAAGAGGACCAAATCAAATGTCCCCTGTGTAGATCAGAAGCTGAGGATCTCCCACATTTTTTCTTCAACTGCATCTATTCCAGAATAATGTGGAGACATTCTAAATGGCCAATAGATACTTCTCTCTTTGCAAAGATAACTAATCTCATATTGGATTAACAATATCCTCAGCCTATCAACAATTCTCAAAATCTCAGAGGAAGAACATCCTGCTTTTCAGAATTTTATAACCATTGCAATGGACAACCTTTGGTACCTCAGGAATAAGTTTGAACATAACTAGACATTACCCTCAATGTGTATATGGAGTATGTATTCAAAACATTCAACCAGCACCCCAAGGCTTGGTCAGAGAGAAACAATCTGATTGATGAAAATGAGGAAAGGCAACCAGCAGGATTTCATCTCATTACTTTTGATGTTGCAATTAGGAAAGAGGCCTCCATTCTAGCAGTTATTTGTTGGGATGACAACGGGAGAATATTATTTGCAAAAACTAATCATATTAGCAAGGTTAGCCCGGACTTAGGTGAAACATCAGCAGCTTTGATGGCCATCAAAGAAGCGGAAAAACAAAAGCTGGAGAAAATAATTATAGAAGGAGATTCAAAGGTGATTATTCAAGCAATCTCCAACTCCTCTCCAATCCAAGAATGGATCATGAGCCCCCCCATTAATGACATGAAGCATCATTTAAACTCATTCAAGGAATAGACAGTGAGGAAAATTCATCTATCAAAAAATCGATGCACGCATAATTTGGCGCAGTGGACAGTGATGACACAAGCTTTTGATAACATTCTACTAATCCAAATTCCACCATCCTTACTAAGTTTTATAGTGAAAAAGATCCACCTTATAATTTTGTATAATCGTTAATATCCTGGACTGATAATCCTCTGTAGGTATTGTTTTATTCTAATATATACCAATATTTGCATAAAAAAAAAGAAAAAGAAAAAGAAAAAATCAACAAATGCAATTGCTAAGATTCAAGAGTTCTTATACGGATCAACCACTGTTCACGACTGATTCTTAGCACACGCATATAAATATATATATTTGTCTTCCGCCACTTTTTTTTTCTTTTCTTTTAAATGTTCTCTCTCTCATCAGCTCTCTCTCTCGTCTACGACTCTCTCACTCCTTGGGTCTCTCTCTCCCCTTCCTCAGGTCTCTCTCTCATCAGCTTTCTCTCTCTCGCTCCCTCAAGTCTCTCTCTCTCATCAGCTCTCTCGCTCCTCAGGTCTCTCTCTCTCATCAACTTTTTCACTCGCTCCTCGGGTCTCTCTCTCTCATCAACTCTCTCACTCATCATTAGCTATCTCTTTATCACTTCTCGGGTCTCTCTCTCATCAACTTTGTCACTCATTAGCTCTCTCTCGCTCCTCGGGTCTCTCTCTCATTAGCTCTCTCACTCCTCAAGTCTCTCTCATCAGCTCGCTCACTCCTCATCTCTCTCTTATAGTCTAGCAATACTTCGAATTCAGGAGACTTCGAAGTGAGTGGTTTGACTCATGCAATGTAAGAGCATTGACAATGGCCTAGCCATTTGTCAATGCAAGTCCAAATTGAAAGGAAATGTGAAGAAAAACACTTGCATTGGATTAGCTATAATAGATAAATTTTGCATTTTAGCTACAATAATTGTTAGGAGCTCTCCAAATTTGAAGAGCAACTGTAGATAGGCCAAATTATTTTTTTAATATTTCTCTACCTCCCAATAACTGTAGATAGCAACATTTCTTTCACAATACATGTTGGGTTGAATATATTTATTAAATAATTATGATGCAGAAATAAATAGTTGAATTTTTTTATATGAAAAAATGTAATTAATTAATATATGAAGTGTATTTGTAAAATGTAAAAAAAAAATTAATATTATTATAAATAATATTATTTTATTATATTTAGACTTTAAGATATCTAATCCAATGTAGACTAATATTTTAGCTAGTCCATGTTATGACCAAAAGATAACATTTTAGCTAAATTTTAGATTTGACAATGGTTAGACCATTGTCAATGCTTAAAGAGCACTAGCATTGGATTTATCAAATCCATCTTCAAAGTTTGATGAAAAGTACTTGTTTTTCATAAATGTAAAACCGTTACATCTATAATCCCACATTGAATTAGCTATTAGATTCATCAAAATAATAATATAATAATAATTTTTTTAATAATAATTTTTTTAATTTTTTTTTCATATCTTGCAATTATACTAACCATATGTTAAGTAATAATTTAATTTAATATTTAAATTTTTGTGTCTCAATTAATTTTTTTCCTCAACCTAATTATCCAACACAACACATTTTGACAAAATATTTATCCATAAAATATGTTGCCATCTGGCTTGCTGAAAGCTATAGTTTATTGTGCCTTTATTCAATAATAATCATGATGGGCATTTCTTTCTTCTATCTCAAGTCTCAAGTCTACTTCTTCATATTAAAGAATCATATAATATGAATCCCAAAGGTATTACTTTACTACTAGAATCAAGCCACTAATTTAATTTCAAAATGCTAAAGACGCTTCCAAATGCATTATATTAATTTGTAGACAAATAGTTTAGTAGCTAAGAATAACTCCACTGCTTGTCTCCTAGAATGAAAGAAATTAACAAAGATAAATTAACATGCATTACTTCTGGAAATAAGAGTAGATTCCAAGATTAGTATAATCTAACAGCAGGAAAGTATTGAATATGTAATCCAGTGGCACGACAGAAAAGAATAAATCGTGCATATTATTTTTCTCATCATATAAATCATTCTTTCCACTTTCTCTATATTATGTATTTGTATATACAAAATGTTAAACTATCCTAGAAAAAACTGTTAATGTATACAAGCTAAGGATCGAACCACTTGTTTGACAATCTGCAACACTGAGTGTGCCTGAAAATTAGCCAAAAAAAAATGAAACCAAAATCAGTAACCGTGTATGTGTTCACCGAGAGCAAAAGCCCCCATCGAGGCTGACCAATTTCATTTTTTATTGAAACTAGGGTTGCAGATTTTCATTTGAGGGGAAGAAGTGAAGCATTGCGTGAAATGAGAAGAAGTGAAGCATGAACCTGAAAGGAGAGAAACCAGTATTTGATTGCTCTGTTTCTGCGTGAAGGATCGAAACTCAGATTTTCAAATTGGGCATTGTAGCTCTGTGAAAACGAGAGAAAGAGATAAAGCACCGCGCAATGCGCCTATGGAGGTGATGGAGATCCTCTGAAACCCCAGTGACGAAGATGAGCTGCTCTCCTCTCACGGCAAAGGGAATGGATTGCTCGTCCAAAAATAGGAGAGGAAATCGAGGGAAGAAACGAACCGGAAGAGAGGGAGAGGAAGAAGAAAAAGGGATTTCGGGATTTTGAGGGATTTGAGGATGAAGAAGAAAACATAAAAGAGGAAGAGAGAGAAAGAAAATGAAATTGCGTGTGAAAATAATAGTGAAATCATCAATTTTTATAATAAAATAATGAGATAGACGTGGAATGGTCGATCTTTAAATTTAAAGATAAATTCAACTACACTATAGCTCATAGCTTGACAAACATATTGAAGGTGAGTCCAATGCCGGCCTTTTTAAATAAAATTTATCAAATTATAGACATTAAACTTATTTGATGAATCTAATACTAGTATTCTAAGGTGTGGTTTGGCTGATTCACATTTATTTCATAATTCAATGTATGTAGTCGACATCGTACTGTTAATAATAACACAAAGCCTCCAAACAACGACGACTCGCCACGTCTCCTCAAACCCTCCTTATAAACCTGCAACCAATTCTCCGTCGCCTCGCTCGCTCGCAAAGTATCAAAGAGCCGCCCCCACTCCGATGGCCCCCTTCTCCATCTCTCTCTCTCAATCCTCTCATATTTCCCTCAAACCCAAAACCTCTCCTCCCAAATCCCACTTCGTCAAATCCCATTTTATTCAAATCAAAGCGTCCGCTCACTCTACCCCATCTCCATCAACCCCGCCGAAGCCAGTAGTCTCCAAACCCCGCCGCCCCGCAGACGAAAACATCCGCGATGAAGCCCGCCGGAACAACCCCACCCACTCCCACCGCTTCTCCGCCAAGTACGTCCCATTCAACGCAGACTCTTCCAGTTCCCAGTCCACCGAGTCCTACTCCCTCGATGAGATCGTCTACCGCTCCCAATCCGGCGGCCTCCTCGACGTCCAGCACGACATGGACGCACTGAAAAACTACGATGGAAAATACTGGCGTGACCTCTTCGACTCCCGAGTCGGCAAGACCACGTGGCCCTACGGCTCCGGCGTCTGGTCCAAGAAGGAGTGGGTCCTCCCCGAGATCGACAGCGACGACATCATCAGCGCATTCGAGGGCAACTCCAACTTATTCTGGGCCGAGCGTTTCGGGAAACAGTTTCTGGGAATGAATGACCTTTGGGTCAAACACTGCGGGATCAGCCACACTGGGAGTTTTAAGGATCTGGGCATGACCGTGCTGGTTAGCCAAGTCAATCGTCTCCGCAAAATGAAACGCCCGGTCGTCGGTGTCGGATGTGCCTCTACCGGAGATACCTCCGCCGCTCTCTCAGCATATTGCGCCGCTGCTGGAATCCCGTCCATTGTCTTCTTGCCCGCTAATCGAATCTCAATCGCTCAGCTGGTTCAACCAATTGCAAACGGTGCATTCGTCTTGAGCCTCGACACAGATTTCGACGGCTGTATGCAGTTAATTCGGGAGGTTACTGCCGAATTGCCGATTTATTTAGCGAATTCGTTGAATAGTTTGCGATTAGAGGGTCAAAAAACCGCTGCGATTGAGATCTTGCAACAGCTTGATTGGAACGTACCCGATTGGGTTATAGTTCCGGGTGGAAATCTCGGAAATATATATGCATTTTACAAAGGGTTCCATATGTGTAAGGAGTTGGGGCTTGTTGATAGGATTCCCAGGCTTGTTTGTGCTCAGGCGGCGAATGCGAACCCTCTTTACTTGCATTACCAATCGGGTTGGAAAGACTTCAAGCCCGTAAAGGCGAACTCCACGTTTGCGTCCGCCATTCAAATCGGGGATCCAGTTTCGATTGATAGAGCGGTGTATGCGCTCAGGAATTCTAATGGGATCGTCGAGGAGGCGACAGAGGAGGAACTGATGGACGCAATGGCGCAGGCGGATTCGACCGGGATGTTTATCTGTCCTCATACTGGGGTGGCGTTGACGGCCTTGATTAAGCTAAGGAAGAGTGGAGCGATAGGGCCGACAGATCGGACGGTGGTGGTTAGCACGGCACACGGGTTGAAGTTCACGCAGTCGAAGATTGATTACCACTCCATGAATATCAAGGATATGGCTTGCCGGCTGGCAAACCCGCCAGTGCAGGTTAAGGCGGATTTTGGGTCGGTTATGGATGTTTTGAAGAAGAATGTGCTGAGCAAGGCACCCAAGCATTGGGCCTGATTGTGAGCATTGTAAGTTTTGCTCATGTCATTTTACCTGTGCTCTTCTTCTTCTTGGATGCTTCGCTGTAGGACAAGAAAATGCTTAGAACAGAGAATATGTTGTTTGCTGGACAAGCATTCAGAGAAGGGCTCGTTTTAAAGGCAGCATTTCATAGTCAATTTTGGATAACTCCGAACTGCCATTTTAATTATACGACGACATTTCTGTTGATGAGCTTTTTTTTAGCTTCTTCGAGTGTTTAGTTGCCTTGCTGTATGTCGGAGCATACTCTGCATTGTATTGTAGTATGCTTTTGCTGTTGGCTTCATTGCTCAGCAGGACAAATGATTTCTCACTTTTTCATCATTTATGTACTTCAATGAGCGTTTCTAGTTGTTTTCTAGCTTTTGTTTAACTGGTTGGGATCTGGGATTTTTACGTTCCTTGGATAAAATATGTCTATTATCAGTCGGTTTGGCACAGAAGTGATTCGCTTTGCTGAGTTTTGTCGATTGTCAGTCGGGGCATGGTTTTCAAGGGAGGATCCATCCACCTATGCAACCTTGCTTAAGATGTAAACATCCTGCCTAGAGAAATGAAACTGAGAGAAGTGTCTTACGATTTCTTCGGCTTATTTTTATTCATTAGTGTTGAAAGACAAGCTTCGAGCTGCCTTGTGAGCAACGCCAACGACATTGTTTTGTGGGGGACCGACCTTCTGGCCTCTGGGGTTCAGGTAGCTCTGTCCTTATGCTGGACTGCTTGCACGCAGCCCCTTTGTCGCTGCAACAGATTTTTAAGTTAAAACCCTAGCCCATTAGCGAAAGGCCCCATGGGGTTCAGGCCAACTCACTCAATCAATTAACAAAGAAATTAAGTATTAAAATATAAAATATTCCTTGTATATATTTTCGTGCCATTGTGCTTGCTAGTTGCTTTTTTTGTTCTTTTCCTTCTATCTCGATAAAAATAATAATTATTGATTTCCTCTTTCGCGAAGAATATAGGGATTGAATTTCCGTACCTCAATCTGTTATTTTTTTATTTAAAAAATAAATGCTTTCCCACTAAAAGCAACACGAAAAGCGACAGTAACCATGCCTCGTGAGAACGGTCAAAGGACAGCTCTCGTGTTTGGAAACTCGGGGAATAACTCCAGACAGCTCTCATTCATAGATAGAGATGTTATTGTTGCATATGATTGAAGTGTTAAGTGTGGATACAAAAAGGTTATCAACTTATCACTGCTAGAAGCTTTTGCACTTTATTAAGGATACCAAAACAAATTGAGAACTGAGAAGAGTGAATTTGGAGGTGTAAAATGGAGACGAAACGGAGCTGGGAGCAATTCAAAGGCCAAATAAGGCTGCCGAAATTCGCCATCCCAAAACGCTATGATCTTTTTCTCAAACCCGACCTCTCGGCTTGTACTTTTTCTGGTACCGTCCAAGTTAGCCTTGAAATCATCGAAGATACAAAGTTCCTCGTCCTAAATGCTCTCGAAATTGTTATCCAGGAAGTCCGGTTCACTGACTCCAATAACCAAGTAACAACTAATCTAACTCTTGCTCTCTTTGATGATGGTCGCATGGATATTTTTTTTTTTGGGTTTTTAATAGATGTTTGTTTATTAATTTTCGCAGACATATAGGCCGTGTGATGTTGTTTTGGAGGGCGATGATGAGATACTGGTGCTGGTTTTTAATGAGTTGCTTAATGTTGGTGAAGGAGTTTTGTGGATTGTGTTTTCTGCGGCCCTTAACCAGCACTTGATTGGTTTCTATAAATGGTACGCTCTTTTTCTTTTTTCTTTTCCAAATTTGATGCAAAATATTTTTCTTTTCTTTTCTTGTTAGGGCTCTGAGATGACATGGTTAATTTTGAGCGCCCTTTTTGTAATATTTGGAGCCCTTCCTCTGTTTGGTTCCTAAGAATATGAGGGAAAGAAAAGAAAGTGGAAATTTTGAATTCTAAATCGCTATCGATAATGATCAAATGCACAACAATTCCACGAATTAAGCACGACCTGAAACAACTACATTAATGAATCATGGAGATGCATGGATTGGGATTAACCAAACCTGAAGTAAAATATTCATGCTATGAATTAACCTTTTCTCAACAGTACCTATATGGATGGTGGGGTGAAGAAGAATATGGCAGCCACTCAGTTTGAAGCTGTGGAGGCAAGGCGGTGCTTTCCTTGCTGGGATGAGCCTGCTCTTAAGGTATGCGTAATTAAAAATTTCTTTTTCCCTTGAAATAATTTACTGTCTTACACCTTTTCTTTTCTGGACAAGTTAGTATATTATGTATACATTCCTAGGTAAAACAGTGGGGCCTAGGATCCCTACAATCGTCCCTGAAGATTCAAACCACAGTGCTAAAGAACTAAAATAAGGTAAAACAGGCATGCAAAACAAGAAATTGGGACCAGCAGAGTGATTCCGATCTCATGTATTCTTGGCCAATGGATTGTGATATTGGCCAAGAAAAGGGTCACCTATAAGTGGTTTGAGTTAGCAGTCCAGTGAGAGGACCTCCAAGAACCCCTACAGCAATCTCCATGAGTCATGGAGACCGCAGTAGGGCAAGGTGCATTGGATCGATATGGAACTGTAGTGGTGTCAGTTGGTTGCACAGTGGCAGATCAGGTGATTTTTGTCTGGACAAAAATTGGGGAGAAGTGAGAAGAGAAAAAAGAGAAAAGGGAGAGCTAGTTTGAGAGGCTGGTGGAGAGAGAGGAAGAACACTTCTCCCTCTCTCCCGTGGGCTGCATGAAATGGTTTGGCATGGGGCACATGGGTGTCGCAAAGAGAGGTGAGAAAAAGGCAAACATGGCAGTTTTACTGTCTTATTTTCATGCTTCTTTTGTAATTAGTATTTGCATGCTTTTTGGAACACAGGTAGAATATCAAGAATTATAAATGACACCTCTTATGATCTGTTTTAAGTAGAAAAAAATATTCCTGTTGATTTGTTATGAAAGAAACAGGCATCAGGTGTGTTTTTTTTATGGTGATTATGTTTTATTTTTTTATGAATTGGGTACTCATGTTTGTTCGTAAGTGATTATGTTTTTTGTCGTTAAATTTACCTTGAAAAACTAAAAATTTCTCTTTGCTGCTCTGTCATTCTTTACAGGCCACATTCAAGATAACACTAGATGTGCCATCAGACTTGACAGCTTTGTCTAATATGCCAATTGCTGATGAAAATCTTGAAGGAAATATCAGGACTGTTTACTTTGAGGAATCTCCAATCATGTCAACCTATTTGGTGGCTGTTGTTGTTGGTGCGTTTGATTATATTGAAGAAATGACAGCTGATGGTAGGCATATATGGCATAGTCTTACTCCCAAAATAGAAATAACAATGTTATTATGAGCTATTGCTCTGTGCATGCAGGGATTAAGGTTCGTGCATATTGTCCTGTTGGAAAGAGTGATAAAGGGAAGTTTGCTTTAGATGTTGCTGTAAAGTCACTCAATATATTTGCCAAGTAATTTCACTGTTTTCTTCTTGTACATTCTATGTTTTTCAATATTGTTATTATAGAGATAGACTTATCATAATTAATTCAACAGTACACTTTTTTTTTTTTTTTAATGTTGGGGAACCTCTGGCAGGGCCTTTCGGACCCACCCCTGCAGATTAAACCCCGGTCCCGTGCACCGCACCCGCAGAAGTTTTCCTACACGAAACTGATTAAATCGCTGGCTTTTCACTAGGAGGTGTGCTCCATGAGGTGTTGAACCTTGGACCTTGAAGGGAGTGACACCCCAAGACCAAGGCCTTCACCAATTGGGCAGTTAGGACACATAGTACACCCCAGTAAGAAATGATAGTGTTTGGCCTATGCTTACGTTAAAGGGATGGTGAACTTTTCAGTACTTCTTGCATGCCAAAACAGAATGGATTTATTTCCCCCCCTTTTTCTCTCAATTCATTGGTAAACATGAAGGAACAATTTATCTTCTCTGAATTATATGAATGTACCCAAATCAAAGACCTGATACACTTGGATCTTCCCTCATGGATTCTTTTCAAAAAATTCCTAATCCACAAAGACTGCTCTGGAGAACCTGTGTCTATATCATGGTGTAGGTGACAAGGAATAAAAAGACTGCTAAGTGCTCTCTTTTTTGGGTTGGGAGAAGAGTGTTTATGTTCTCTGCAGTGATAATACTACTCAAACCAGCTTTTGGGCCTCATTTAGGTACTTCTCAACTCCTTTCCCACTTCCAAAATTGGATATGGTTGCCGTCCCTGAATTTGCTGGTGGGGCTATGGAGAATCATGGGTTGATCACATACCGTGAAAATGAGCTACTTTATGATGAGTTGCTTTCTTCAGCAGCTAGGAAACAACGTGTAAGTTACATTTCTAAACAAACTTTTGGCTCATTTTTCTCTTTTGCAGTTTGATGCTGCCTAAAAATAGTTAATCAACTATGAGTCCTAGAAGCTCCTGTTTGTCAAGAAATGAAAGTTCAAACCTATTTTTTCTTTTTAATTTATGTGACTTTATATCCATTTCCCCTTTCCTAGATCAGAACATATTGATGATTGCTTAACTCGGCCAAACAATAAAGGGTTTAGGAGCAAAGGCAATAATAAAAAAATCTGGAAACCAAGGGATCTATTTCAATAAAACCGTAAAAAGCACAAAGAATAATTCTTTATTTATCTCTTTAATACTTGTATATGTCCTTTAAATCATCATCTTGTTTTGTCAGCTCGTAATTGTTGTGTCACATGAAGTGGCCCATCATTGGTTTGGCAATCTGGTAACAATGGAGTGGTGGACTCATTTATGGCTTAATGAGGGATTTGCAACATGGGTACATCGCAGTTGTCTTATATTATATCTTCCACTTGCTGAACATTACACTGGATTCAATTCTGAAATGTTCGTATCTGTATTCAATCTTAAATTTCCAGGTAAGTTATATGGCCACTGACATCATATTTCCAGAGTGGAAAATATGGACTCAGTTTCTTAAACTAACAACTTATGGCCTTCGTGTGGATGCACTGGAACAATCACATCCAATTGAGGTAAAGCATAGTAAATCCTCAAGCTAAAACTTCCTGCTAACACATCACTTGTGCATATTAAGTTAAAAACTTATTAGTGAATTCAGTGATAAGAATAACATTTTCTAAAAGGAAAACTGCTTCTGGAATTTGCCTCCGGACTCGATTTTCACAATGCACTCAGTGTCACCAAAGTAAAGTTAATGACAAATTGTCAGCTCATTGTATGTATGTGCATGTGTTGAGCAGTACCTAGAAGAAGGGGGGTGATAGTTATGGAAATCTCTGGTAATCCAACTCCGAAGAATAAAGCATCAAATCTATTATATCTTCTTAAATTATGCTAATAACCCAGATATGTCCTTCACATGCTGATTTTCATATTTTCAGGTGGAGGTACATCATGCTCGTTCCATACTAGAAGTAGGTGATGATATCAGCTACAATAAGGGATCTGCTGTCATTCGAATGTTGCAGGGTTATCTTGGCGATCGTATGTTCCAGGTGAGAATTCCTGTTCTTAACTTGTAGTGTCGGGTTCTGTTTGGATGGAGGGCCAAAGATTGACTCCATATTTTCATAGTTACATTTCACGAGCATTGGTGGAAAATATTTTCATAGTTACTATTTGGAATTTATGGCTTAACACCATTTTTTTGGAAAACTTTTATTGAAAATGTCTGCCGCTTTATAACCTCAAGATTTTCATGTTCTTGTCTGATCATATTTTATGCTGATAATGCTACTGTCTCTCTGATCAGTGGGTGGCCTCAAACATTTGTTGGTCCTTAGGGTTTTACTCGGGATGCTATTACCATGTAAATTCTTCTTAGGTATTTTGCTTGGTTGAAACTCCATATTGTAGGTAGGTATCTACGAATGTGTTAGAAGCCAGAGTTGTTTCGCTTTGAAAATCAACCCACGCATTGTGTCTATTATATTGGCCATGTTGGAAGCTTGCTCTGATCCTTATTCTCTGGTTATTGTCAACAATGTCTCCAATTATCTCATTTTCTTGGTGCTGGAGTCTCTTTTTTTTTTTAAAAGGAGGCCGGCACCTCCATCCTTTATTGAAAATCGACCCTCACTTATAGCGGAGGAAAACCGAAACAATTAAAACCCAATCCAAACTCAACAAACTACGAAAGAAAACAATAAAACATCCACAAACAAAAAATTAAGGCCCAATACTAGGCAAATCAAGAAGATCCAAACGTAGCAAACCTCTCACACAAAGAGGCAACTCATCGGAAGCCACATATGTACAATTTAACCCCTCCTCCCCCTGCCTTGTTAAAAAACTTGCCACTTTATTCCCCTCTCTAAACTGATGAGACACCATGTAATTAAAACCAATTATTGCCTGCAATGGTTCATCCCAAAAACCCCATAAATACCATACAGTACAAGACTTATTTTCGGGAAAAATGAGAATCTTAGTCATCCCAGGAGTTGATATCGGCTGGTAGGTTTTTTAGATAATTAAAAAACTGCCTGCTTAAATTTATTAACAAAAATGGCTAAAGTTATGGAGCATGTTTTGTAGTATGCACTCATTTTAGTTTCTGCTTCTTGAATGTGATCATTTTACTGTGCAACAAGTGGATTGAAATCTAAGTTGGCTAAATTACATCATTAATGCCGTGACTTCTTTTTGAAACCAGAAATCTTTAAGTTCATACATAAAAAGATATGCTGGAAAAAATGCAAAGACTGAAGATTTATGGAGCATTCTTTCAGAAGAATCTGGTGTGCAAGTCAACTCAATGATGGAAGCTTGGACAAAGCAAAAGGGATATCCAGTTATCTCTGTAAAATCCAGAGATAACATTTTGAAATTTGAACAGGTCTAATCATTGATTACTTCCAAACATTCATCTTTATCTTTGACCATATTTATTATCTTGGGAACTCTGACACAGTTTTAGGATCTGCAGTCGCAATTCTTGTCATCTGGTTCGCATGATGACAGACTATGGACTGTTCCAATAACCTTGTCCATTGGGTCATATGACAGGCACAAGACTCTCCCTCTGGAAACGAGGTTTGGGGAATTGGATATATCTGAACTCGTTTGTTCTTCAGATGAAAATTCAAGCTCATTCAAGGAAAAGAATGAAGACAATTGTGATGAACATTTATGGGTCAAGGTTAACATTGATCAGAGTGGTTTCTACAGGGTTGAATATGAACACAAGCTGGCAGCCCGGCTTAGGAAAGCCGTGGAGGGAAATTGCTTGTCAGAAATAGATAAATTCGGTGTGTATCACGTCCAACGATTAATTAATAACTGATCTAGTGTTGTACAGAGCATGCTGTATTCATTGACAACTGATCACCAAGGGTGAACCATGATGAATTTGAGAGTTTGGTGCCTGGTTCATTGGATGGGTGTCGCACCAAGGCGGCATCTGTATGACTAGAGTTTGGCTGACTTAAGGCTACTCTCTCTTCAATTCCTTTACTGGGTGGTTCATCTCTATTTTTGACTGTAGGCAAACAGTCAAAATAGCTTATAACTCTGTTTAAATCTCATTTTCAGGAATTTTGGATGATGCATATGCTCTATGTATGGCTTGCAAACAATCACTCTCATTGTTACTTTCCTTGATGGATGCATACAGGAAAGAGCTGGATTTTGTGGTGCTGTCGAAACTCATTGATGTATGGTAACTTCTGTATCTTGATGATGTTACCATGTACACCAATTATTTACCAGAGCTTATTAAGTGATATATGCTACAGGTCTGTTACAAAGTTGTGCAGATCTCAGGTGATGCCATCCCAGATCTAGTGAATGAGTTGAAACAATTTTTCATGAATCTCCTCCTGTTTTCTTCAGAGTAAGAAAAATCACCCTATGCTTTAAGTATGCTTATGGTCATTTTCATTCCAACCTATTGGTCGCAGGACAACAATTGAAACCTCATTTTAATGAAATGTTAGGGTAAGGTGTATGCATAATTACTGCCAACATGGAAAAACTGGAAAGAAATATCCTTGCAGTACCTTGCAATTTTTCATTGCCATTAAACTGAGTTTTTCAAATATCAAGCTATCAAAAATGAATATCTTCATGACTTCGTCTGATTTTTGCAGTCTCCTTAGCATCACATTCTATTTTTTTTCATATTTTTCTATGTTCTTTATATAGAAAATCTGGCTGGGAATCAATTTCTGGAGAGAGTCATTTAAGTGCACTACTAAGAGGAGAAGTCCTTTTGGCCTTGTCTACTTTTGGCCATGATAACACTCACAAGGAAGCAATACGGCGCTTTCAGGCATTTGTGGATGATAGAAATACTCCACTCCTTTCAGCTGACACTAAAAGGGTAATAGTTTGCCCTCTATATCTAAATCACTTTCTCATTCCAAGGAGTCCATCTGAAGTTGAGATGCTCTATTGTATGCTCTGCAGGCTGCTTACATTGCTGTAATGATGAACACTAGCACCACAAACAGGAATGGTTTTCAGTCCCTGTTGGATGTTTATAAAGAAGCGAATACAGTGCAGGAGAAAGAACTGGTCTTATGTAAGATTTAGTAACATTTGAACTGAACGTGTAGTCTGAAAATCCACTATCCTGTCTCTTTTGTGGGTGAAAGTCGCATAGATTTAATTTGATCCTTTGGGCCTTATACAGGTTCTATTGCATCTTGTCCAGACCCAGATATAGTCCTTGAGGTTCTGAACTTCATGTTGTCTGATGAGGTATTACACCGTGCCTACTCAATTATGGTTCTTAAATAGCTTCATCTTCCTTGCTGGTCTTACTGTCTTATGATTTGTGCAGTCTTAGGGTGTGCAACCTTGCACCATCCCTTAGAAAAAAGAGAAATGATTATTGAAGTCGTGAGTGCGCAAGTACCATACAACTTTGAAAAAAGTAAATAAATATGCGACCTACATAAAATAATAATAATAATAATAATAATTTTTTAATAATGGACCTTACTCTTTTTCAAAGTGACTGCATGGCGCTTATGTACTCCACGACTGTAAATAACATTACTCTAGAAAAAAAGTGAGGCATGCCTGAGACCCACCTGAAAAAATTCACTTTTTCATAGTGGGCCTTACTTTTTTTCAAAGGGACTGAGCGTGGCTTGCACACTTTAAAACTGTATTTAGCATTACTCTACTTTATCTCACTATCCTTTCAGGTTCGAGATCAAGATGCCACTTACGTGCTTGCTGGAATAAGCTCAAAAGGCGGTGAAGTAGCATGGAGATGGTTGAAGGTATGCATCTCCGGGCAACATCGTCACGTTGATTCTTACTTTTTGACAATTATTATCATATTGGGATTCATGAAATAATTGGGAGTGTGTCCAATTGGTGACATTCTTGGGAAAATTATTACAAATGAGAGTTAGGAAGCAACTTGTAATATCGAATGTTATTGAAGGTTTCCCTCTGAATTTTACAATTTGGTGAGTCTTGTTTATTCGGTGATGATGCAGGAGAATTGGGAGTTGATCTCCACCAAATATGGTGGTGATGGAATGCTAATCCACCATTTCATTCAGTACGTTATCACTTTGGTAAGCAATTTGGCCTCATTGAATAGCAGTGGTACATGTGCTGCTTCTTTAGTTCTCATTTTCATAAATGCAGTCTTCTATGATCCATTTGCTGATTAGGTCAGTAGAAATTCTGTGCAGATTGATTTGGTCAACTATTATACATTGATATGTGCTATTTGTTCTGATCAAATAGTACTTGGATACATTACAGTCGAACTTGTTAAGCTTAGTGGGGTTGCAGTCTTGTTGCCTACCGTCCGCCTATACCCTTGATCAGTGGGGCATGGACCAAATGTATCACTTCTGAAGGGTGTGTTCCTCATTTAAAAAACCACCTTTACAAGTTTGGTGGTTAATCTTACGATGAACTTCTTCACTGCTGAAGAATCACTCTCAAATTACTTAATTATGTCCGAGAAAACACTATGATGCATAGTTGTTTATTAACGTTTGAGCTATCTGCTAGTCAAAGTAGTCCTTTTGGGATGAGTTTGGAGTTACTCATGGGCCTCATCGTTCCCACCCCTCCCTTTTACAATCACTTGGACTTAAAACTGTAGAGTCTGGACATTAGTGCTGAATTGAATGATGAAATTGAGTAACCTATGTTGGTGCATATATATCTACTCATTTAAAAGCATCCATGATATGTCGTGTAGTTATGTTTTGGTATACCCATCATAAGTGACTCTCAAAACAAATAGACTGACTCGAATTTTGTTGTCTGGCAGTTCTGCAGCAATGAAAAGGCAGATGAGATAGAAGCATTTTTTGAAAGCCGCAAGCGTCCTTCTTTTGATATGAACTTGAGGCAAGGCGTTGAGCAAGTTCGAATCAAAGCGAGGTGGGTTGAGAACATAAGGCGTGAACAATCTCTACAAGACCAAATCAAACACTTGGCTCGCAAGAAGTAAGGATCAAGGTGCTTTTAAGTTCTTGTTTGAATTTGAGGGTCTCGAGTAGAATAAAGATAGACATAAGAAGTGGGTCGTATAACATTTCTTGCTCATTTAATGTTGTTTGAAATATTCATTTGGACAACAATAAATGTTGTAGGACCTACTTCATGTATTTTTCTCTCTTCCACTTGAGGCTCTCAAATTCGGTCAGAACTTCAGGAAATCTTCTTTATAAGAAGTAATAGCTTTCAATTTGATTCAAAGCTATATACTGTGGACATGATTATGTTAGACTGACGAGCTATTGACACTACATGCGCGAAAAATCGGGTGCCATATGCATGTGTTGTAAATAAATAAGTCAACTTAGTCGACCATGAGCAGGTCAACTTAGTCAACCCGATACCATGAATCAACTAATTTGGATGCAAGTTAACCAGATTATATATTCCCCAGCTCCTACTCAAATCTCCTAGCCACTTTAGGTACCATTACAACATTGTTATGAAATGTGCTTCGAAAATGTGTTGTGTGTGTATGATTACTCATTCTCTGCTTAGCACCAGGAATTTATGATTAGCTATAAAGAGACGGTGCCTGTCCATTACTCATAGCGATTCTGATTGATGCCCGTCAGGGAAAACCCCCTTCAAGATCAACTTGAGCGCTTCAAGTGCAAGAGGGATAGGCACTTAAAATATACTCTACAACATTTAGTCTCGTTTGTTTTCACAGATAAAATAAAATAAGTTGAGATTATAATTAAAAGTTGAATAAAATATTGTTAAAATATATTTTTTAATATTATTTTTATTTTGAAATTTAAAAAAATTGAATTATTTATTTTATCTTGTGTTGAAATTTGAAAAAATTGTAATGATTAGATGAGATGAGTTGAGATAAACTGTGAAAACATTATATGCTCAATAAAACATTGTTGTCCATGTGGATTTTTGCAAATAACATTATATGCTATTTTTTAATATTATAATTATTATTTGAGATTTGAAAATTTTGAATTATTTATTATATTTTGTATAAAAATTTGTAAAAATTATAATAATAGGATGAGATGAATTCAGATTAATTCTCAATCCAAACTGAGCCTCAATGATCCATTAGCGCAAAAAAAAAATGTCATAAATTGTATAAGATCCTTTTAACTTCACTTATAAATTATAAGAGACGAGTATTAGATTATGTTTGGAAGTTTCATCTTCAATAAAATTCTCATCTCATCTCATCTCATCATTACAACCTTTTCAAATTCCTATATAAAATATAATAAATAATTCAACTTTTTCAAATCCCAATACAACTTTTTCAAATTTCAATTTAACTTTTTCAAATCTCAAAACTAAAAAATAATATTTTAAACTTTAAAACAAAACACAAAATTCTCATCTTACCTTCCAAACATAATCTTAGTTTATTTATTTATTTAGAGTAAAATGAAGATTTCTCTGTTTGATAAAAGATAAGGTTAGATATGCAAAGTGGTCTTATAAAAATAAAAATTATAAATTATTATAACTTAATATAATATGTGAGATCTATTTTATATTAAACAATATTTTACAATTAAATATATCATATCAAGTAATTAGTTTGTAAATCTTTTTCTATAAAATTCTTTTATAGATCAGGATATACTTGTAAGAGAACTGACACGACTGTTATGTCTACGAAGGAATATTGACAACTTATATTATCATGATAAGTTTGTGAATTCTTTTGTAAATCTAGCAATTTTTTAAAAATAAATTTATAAAATTATATAATTTGATGTAATATATTAATTTATAAATTTATTTTTATAAATATTTTTTTTTTGTGACCGAATCGTTTTGTACTTAAAAAATAGTTTTTACGGATCAATAACATGTCTATGAAGCCACGACTGTACGTACATAAATTAAATTGTCTAAGCATTTTTCTGCTTATTTCTGGTCTGTCAGCGTGCTCGTGGCGTTCGCCAAAAACGTACTGAAATTTGAAAATATTATCACATCTTCCTTCATCAATGGCTCTCGTAAGTCTCTCTTTCTCCTTCATCAATGCCGCTGCCATAATCTCTTACTCCAATGGATTGTGCGTTGATCCATGAGGGCTGCTGGTTCTGCCTTTTTGTTTCGGGGGGAAGGGGGGAGGGGATTTTGAGTAATTTTGTCGTTTTTCCCCTATATTTTGTTTGTCAATTTGTAGGCCTGCCTGCCTCTGCAATATGAAGGGATATATTATTATATTCATCTAGTTGTTTTTGTGTTTTATAGGAATCATTTCCTTCAGTAAAAAACATTCTTCTTCTAGACTCAGGAGGGAAGCGTGTAGCAGTCAAGTATTACTCAGATGATTGGCCAACAAATAGTTCAAAGTTAGCTTTTGAAAAATCTGTTTTTACTAAGACTTTTAAGTCTAATGCTCGGGCAGAAGGTATGCTGCAATATATATCTTTTATCTAATTTTTCGATTGCAACATGGTTTATACTCTTATAAGGGTCTGAAGGGTGGCGAGTTTTGTCGAGGATCTGTGGTGCCATACATTCATCAACAAAACTCTTGATGTCACACGGCAAACCTCTCCTTGTTAATGGGATATAAAGCCAATATATATATATATATATATGATATAAACTGCTTGATATTTTGTCAAACTGGGAACTATGTTCTTAAGCATAATTAGCAAGTAGCTTTAATCTTTTAACTAAATAGCTTCCTTTTATATATTTGAGAAAAAAAAAAGTGCCTCAAATCCATTTACAACCAGAACATCAGTGCATACTAGTAAATCCATGCTTGCCATGCTATACTGAGACGTTGAACAAGTTCAGTCGTCACACCACTGCAATATATACTTCTTTTCTAGAAGACCCACGTCACGTTTTATTCCCTAGATTTTGTTCGTTGTCTTGCATCTAAAAAATCATCCTCATTGAATTGAATAACCAATTAGTCGAGTTTGTCTGCTCTACATAGTACACGGCCATTTGGTCAATTGCCTAATATATCCTTAAAACTGTAAAATTGAGCACCATCATTGATCTCATACATAAATTTTTCCCTTTGAACAGTTTGGAGGCAAAAGTTGTAAGTTAATAACTTTTTCTATTTAGTAAACTTGGCTAAGCGCTGATTAGCATTTTTCCCTTTGAACATGAAAATATCCCTAACTTTCAAGGGCATTCTATTCTATTGCTTGCATTACTTTCTCTATGATTTTTGTGTGCTAACAACAGTTACCCTTATACGACTGCCACTTAGAAATGTGTACGGGTTTTGGCATCTTACTTCTAATTGCACCAAGTTTTGAGATTAATTAAATTATCATCTTTTTTATCAGCATCAAGAGGTAAGTAAAGCCAAAAACATGTGCCTTTTGGTTACAATAGCCATATTCTATCATGGCTTTCATCAATTTTGCTTGACCAGAAATGTTTCCTCGAGCTGGCACTACACAGAAACAAAATATTATAATTCCAGGGGATGTTATGTCTTGAGACCTGAATATACTGCTACATTATTATCTGCAGCGGAGATATCTATGTTCGAGAACAACATTGTTATTTACAAGTTTGTGCAGGACCTGCACTTCTTTGTGACTGGAGGTGATGATGAAAATGAACTCATCTTAGCCACAGTTCTTCAGGGATTCTTTGATGCAGTTGCCCTTCTCTTGAGGTACTGTTTGTTATATATTTTGCATTTGTTTCTTGATTAGGGTAAAGCACTTTATTGACTTGCTTCTGTTTCATGATTTCTTGCTTGTTCTTGTTTTAGGAACAATGTTGACAAAATGGAGGCACTTGAGAACTTGGATCTCATTCTCTTATGCCTTGATGAGATTGTTGATGGAGGGTATTTAACACACTTCTTGTATTGCACATAGTCAGCATATACACACTTAATCCTTCTCTGCATGTTAATTGTTCTGACCATCCAAAATGTATTTGAGATCGGTACTGCAAAAATAAAATAATGAATGTAAGATCTGTCTGATAGATAAAATTGATATGAGTAGCAGATAGGAATAGACTTCCAAATTGGACCATTATTCTCTTTGAGTTAAAATACTGTCCATGGAACCCATAACATCCACCATATTTTTACGATCAGTGAAGGTGTTATTTATTAAGGTAACTTTATCTATTTGGCAGGATGATACTTGAAACAGATGCCAGTGTCATTGCAGGAAAAGTGGCGACCCATAGCATGGAAGCTGACGCACCATTGTCTGAGCAAGTAATGCAATTATCTATCTTTCTGTTGGTTGTTCCCCCCACTTGTAAACAAATTAGTTGATCTTTAACCTATTCAATTATACGAAATAGGAGAGATCTTAAGAGATTTTTAGGTGATATTACCGAAGTTCCAAATTTTAAATTCATACTTATATCAGAATGCCTAATCAATGCCATCCCACTGACACCAACTCCATTTTTTCACTTTGTTTTTGAAGTTGGTTGCCTTTGTCCTTTTATGTTTCTAGAATCTAATCCGTATCTTTCAAGCCTAATATTTTCTTCTTCTTAATGTTAATATGGCAGACTATAACTCAAGCATGGGCCACGGCACGTGAACATTTGACAAGAACCCTACTCAAATGATTTATGCCGCCGGCACCACGGAGGATTTGTCAGATTGAGTTGGATTCTTTTGGTTGTTGAAATTTCCGCTTCTGCGGCTGCGAAATTTCCTTCCTTTTCCTTTGTTTAGCTGATGTGGCGACAAGAATGGTGCAATTGGGGGGCTCTCTTTTTGTCCCACTATCTTCTCTATTCCTTCAATAATATCAGTTGTTTCTTCTAGACTCTGTCGTGATCTAACAAAATAAATAATGATTCCATTTCCTGCCAGCCAAACCACCTTGAATTCCTTTCTTTGTCGAGAAAGTGTTTGAGATGTTTTCTAATTTCTACTCTATGCAGCAGGCCTGTTTGAATAGCGATGTGAGATGAGATGATTTTAAATTAAAAAAAAAAAATTGAATAAAATATTATTATTATTTTAAAATTTGATAAAATTAAAAAAAAAATTTATGTAAAAATTTAAAAAAATTATAATTAAGAGATGAGAATAAAACGGTTTTTATATTGAAAAAATCTATTCATCACCTCAACTTCCATCATTCTATGATATGGCATTACATGATTGGTTCACAAGTGAAATATAATAAATAATCTTCAATCATATAATATCACATAATGAGATTGATGAATAACATTACTCTTTTATATTAGACATGTCCCACCTTTGTCGCATTTTTGGTTCATCCTTCTGGAATGTCAGAAGCCGTTCGCACGTGTGGAAAATTGAAAACCCAGGCTCCCAGTCAAACCGTGGATGCGCGTGGTTCCACGACTCGTCGTAGAAGCCCACGCGTTTGCGTATTTCGTCTGCCGTCCGTGTCTTGAAAATGTTGGGATTTTAGAAAGAAGATTCCTCGTAAAAAATAAAATAAATAAATAAATAGAATCACACTTTATCCATTCATATTTTCACTAAATTATCAAATTAAAATACATTATCATTATTCGTTGTAACTGATCATTAGACGGATTAAAAGTAAATGAAGTTATATAATCTTAAAAATAAATGAATTATAAAATGTTTGAAGATAAAAAAAAAAAAAAAAATTTTAATAATTTAAAGGGATAAAATGTAATTTAGAGGAAAAAACTGCAGCATATTTTATTATTTACGAGTGCCGGCAGGCTGAAACTACATGCATGTTATCTTAACGTGTTATCTAGAACAGAACGGCAAGACCAAACCTTTTTTTTTTTTTATTTTTTTATCAATTTATGGTCAAACAATAGAAATATAATAATGAGAGTGGACAGTTTTGAATGAATTTAAAGGATTTCCCACTATAAAATAGAAAAATATCATTTTGAAAGTCCTAAACTCATTCAATCTATTTGCATGTATTTTCAAAGACGTGATTCAGGGAGAGATTCAAATAGAAGACTATAAGTCTATAACGAAGAAGCAAGGCCAAGGAAGAACAATTTATTATTTAATATAATTTGTCAATGGTGTTCTAAATGAACAACATAAATGTTGATGGTGGTAGCAAGTCGTTATTATTATTATTATTTTGATCAATGTGAAACCCTCCCACTAAAGGACTAAAAAGTTAGGTTTAAACAACATATGTTGATAAATAATGCTTTAATAAGAGTGGTGCTTCTCTATCGCCTCTACGTGCCCACTCTATGTGTCACCTAATGTAAATTGTATTTTTTTAAAAATATTTTTATAAAATAAAAATATATTAATATACTAATAGTCGCTTCTTTAATTAATAAGAAAAAAAATTTAATATAAAAATGGTCAAATTGAGAAAAGAAAATGAGAAGACATACTGGCATTATTTACCATATCAAAACTCAAAAAATTAAGAAAACCCTACTCTAAAAGTTTTTCTAAGGAATAAGGATATCATTATGGTATAGAATATTATTTTTGGTATTTCCTATATCTTTTTAAAAAAAATTCAGAAAGAAATCAATAAATGAATTTTAAAAAATTTGGTGATTTTATTGTGAAGACAGAATTTGCAATTCATTTATTGAATTTTTTAAAATAATATTAAACTAAAGAGTAAAAATCCACTTGAGCCTTGGACCAGGTCTTTTAATATTTTTAATACGTACCGTTAATTTTTGAAATTTTCATTTTTGGTTTTTTTTGGGGGTGGTTGGTGTTGAGTAATTAATAATCATATTGGAATGCAATAAATTTACAAAGACTTTTATAAAATCTTGTACTCTGCGTTGATTGACATATATCGACAAAGAGAAATGCTACACAACCTTCTCAATCTCTACACATCATATTTTTTTAAATTTTTAAAATTTTAAATTTTTTTTTGAGTTTATTCTTTTTAAATTAATTTAATTTTTTATTCATTATTTATATATTAAATATTTGATAAAAAATAAAAATAAAAAAATGTGGTGTGTAGAGGTTGTGTGAATAGTAAAAGGTTGAGTAGAATTTTTAATCGACAAAATAAGAAATTAAATAAATAAAACGGTCACAAATGTTAAATTAACTGCAGAATCTTAGTGCTTTTCTTGTTATTTCCTTATTATTTAGTTAAAAAAAAGAATATCTTAAACGTTTGTACGTAAAGGTTGAGTTTATGAAGGGTGATATTAAGTTTCTGTTTAGACTTAGTGCTGTCTCTTGAACGTTTATTTCTAGAGAATACCAACAGTAGTAAAAATCATATCAGTCACAAAAAAAATAATGTACTGGTAGAACTCCAAATGCATAAATTAGTTTATAAAATAATGATTGATATGAGGATATTCCTTCATGTTTTCGATTACAAAAAATCTTCCCAACCTCCTACTATTCATCCACACTCCACACTCTATTTTTTTTTTAATTTTTTTATTAAATAATTTTTATATGAATAGTGAATAAAAAATTTGAAATAATTTTAAAAAAATAAATTCAAAAAGAAATTTTAAAAAAATATTAAAAAATATTTAAAAATGTGAAGTGTGGAGTGTGAGTGAATAGTAGGAGGTTGTATAGCAAAACCCTTTCGATTATGGATGTAATTTTTTATAACGAATGAATGATGATATTTACCTTGAAAAAAAATATAGAATCTCAATGCAGGTGTCTAAATCATGCAATACCATATAATATCCAATTAGGATCCTATAATTGGTATTATAATACCAATGGTATTATATTGGATCTGAAATGTGTATTATATTCTTTTATAATTCCTAATGATCATCGATTCGAGTTTTCTTAGAGTCATTAGAGATTTATTTAGTTGTTAACTTCAGGATCTCATGAGATTAGTTGAGGTGCGTGCAAGTTGAACCGGACATCCACGATTATAAAATAAAAATAAAAAATTATGCCAACAAAATCTGAAAAATCAAACCGCCTTTCACAGCCAAAAGAAAATGAAAATCTTGTCACGTAATAAGAAATATCAGACGAGCTTGAAACACGTTTATCAGGCAAATCGCATTTACATTGGTTGAAAAAATGACGATTATTATTAGAAAAAAAAAAAAACCCAATATTATGGACCAGGTTTACAAGTCAATCAAATCCTAATAATATTCCCAACACTGATGATGTCCACCGGAAAACAATTATCAGACACCAACGTTTACATTTTCCGAACATTTTCCTTGAAATTCTGTCGTCAGTTTTATTATTTTTATTTTGCCTCATGTCACTTATTAGAGAAATGATGCATCCACCGAGAATGCATCGGACAAAAGCTACCGATTCTTTTTGTATTTATTTACTTAATTGTTAAGGAATTGTTTTTAAATGAGTTTTTGAATTTTTTCTTTTTCTTTTTCTTTTTTTAAATGTTTAAAGTGATTTAAAAAATACTTAAAAATATACAGAATAAAAAAATACATTTTACATTTGTCTCGATAAAAATCCTCGGGACCACTGTCGGTGTCATAGCAGGACTTATAACCTTATGGTAACATAGCAAACACCTAGGTGATTATTTTTAAGAATTATATCTCTATTTTTTATTTTTATAAAAAAGTATTCCTTTATGAGATTATTATCAACAACCTAACCCTCTAATTTTTTATTATAAACAGAAAATATACCGATTGAACTACAAATCAATTGACAATTATGAGTGAGTAATGTTAAATACGGTTTTAACATGTGTAAATGTTGTCGATTCATTTTTAAAAAATATGAGAATCATTGTTAAAAGTTTAATTTTTTTGTATAAATTTTATTTTTAACTATTTTTTTAAAATGCACGAAAATTACAATCCTATATACTCGTAAAAGTGATGGTGTTCATTAGAGTACGTTTGGATCACAAACTACTCTTAACTCATCTCAATTTATCATTATAATTTTTTAAAATTTTAATATAAAATATAATAAACAATTCAACTTTTTAAAATTTTAAAATAATAATAATATTAAAAAATAATATTTTATAATTTCAACTCAATTCAATATCTAAATGCAGTCTAAAAATACGTTTTACAATATGTGCTTTTTGTGTTGTTGCATACGCTTCCCATTCCAAATTGACCAACAGAACACGTAGTACATACATTATGTAAATAGAGGTGGGCAGGGGCTCATGACTCGTCAAACAAACCGCATTATCATTTATTTTTTCAATCACATATTGTATTATATATTTTATGCCCACAGTTGTTGTCTACTTCAACTAAAAAAAAGATTATAATTAGATTTTGGTTTGGAGGAGACTCTTAACATTATTGACGTAATATAACTTGACTTAAAATAAATAAATAAATAAATTTGTGTACAAATCAAATTAGGTAATATCAATGGTGTGGAGGGTGTTATTTAAATCAACTAACAAATACGGGACTCACGTGATAAAGAATAAATTTTTTTAATGATGGATTTCACTTTTTTTCAAAATGATTATTCGACGTTTGCATATTTTCGATTGTATTTGACATTACTCATATTTAAAAAGTGACATTGATCTTCTATTTGAAAAAGAAAATAGAAGTAATATTTATCATTGTTTTAAGAAGAATTATATATATCAATCACTATTCACTTTTACATCCCACACTTATATATTTTTTTTTTATAAAGTGTGAGGTGTGAGATAGTGAATAGTGGTGATAAAAATAATTCTTTTTGCTTTAATAGTTATTCTTTCATCATCTGTCGAGACATTAAATAATATAATTAAAAGGTATTTATAAGTTTTTATTTATCTACTAAGGGTGCTACCTGCCCCAGCCCCGCATGGGGCAGGTAGGGTTTTCACCCCGTCTGAATTAAATGTACTTAAAAAAAAATACATTTTACTTAGTTTAAAAATTATTTATAAGTCTAAAAGTAATTAAAAATATATTTATAGACACAAATTATAAAAATTTAAATTTTGTAAATATGACTATAATTTAAAAATTATATAATTTTTAAATTTACTAGTATATTTATATGTAAATTGTAGTATATTAATTTTTAAACTATGTAGTTTTTAAATTTTTCAGTGCATATTTTGTGAACAAGTTTAATAAGTTGTTATAGATATTTATATATATACACATTGTAAAATATAAATAATATTTATGTTTTTATATATAAGTATATACTTATGTTTATATATAGTATATATATAAATATAAGAGACGAGGCAGGAGAAATGTGGGGGGGGAGTTGGGCCCTCCCCACTGCCCGCTAGAGGCCCTAGATGATGGGCGGGGGGCCCTGCATGGGTGAAGCAGGGTTGCCTGCCCCACCATGAAGGGCGGGGCGGACAGGGGTGGGGCAACGAGTGTGGGACCCCGTTGCCCACCCTTACTATCTACTATTTATTCAATGTCAAATTAAGAAACGAGTGTTGTTCAGAATATGATGAATAACATTTTTATAAAGTGGAGATATAATTCTAAATTAATGTAAACATTTTTTTGTGGGTATTATACCTCAAGAAATTAAGTGACACATCAAGATCCACAAATCTTAAATTTGCCCTAACACATAATTTTAAAATATATTGCAAATCAGAAATAATTTGGAAAAAAATAGTATTAAAAAAATTATCACCCAAATTTTGGGACAGGAATTGTTCTACGGAAAAACTAGGTGCCACTTTCATGATTAATAATTCTATTTTATTATAGCATTTTACTAGAATTTATTTATTTTAGTAATGATTTATATTTGTAGAAGATAGACCCTATCTTAAAAAAAATAAGAAAAATCATTTTTTTTAGTAATTCTAGATACAGTTGTGGAGTATGTAAATACTGCATAATCTTTTTGAAAAAAAAAATACAGTCTTTTATTAAAAAATTAATTTTTTATATAAATCTCGTATTTATTCATTTTTTTTAAAAAATTACATGATGTTTGCATATTGCACAATTTCAAATATTATTTTTTTCTATGAAATCTATTATTTTATAAAGAGTTATCATACAATTAGTTTTATGTATTTTTTGTATACTTCATTAATGTCATTGATTAAAAAAATTATTTATTTTAAAAAAAATGATTCATTGAATCATATTAATAAAATAAATAAAAAATATATAAAAGTGATTGTAGTTACTATTTTGTTTTACAAAAGTCTCCGCAACTTAAACGTATAGGTGTCAACATTTTTTTTTCTCTGTGATTAGTGGGGAGAACAAGAGGTGGGATGCCACGTGGAAAGAGATGGGACCCATAATGTGGGTTTCAAGGACTGCTTCTCCAATTAGCTGTTTTTTTAGGGTTCTAGGTTGCGAGACAATTTCAGGCAAGCAAGAATTTAATCACAAAATAATAATAATTATAAAGTAATAATAATATTTACAATAATGTAGAGATTTTTGTGGAAATAATGTTAAAAATGAATCGGGGAGACTGGGAAAATATAAACAGAGGAGAGGAGGGACGAGAGATTCCCGGCATTAGTTCGGTCTTGCTTTCTTGGACGAAGAGAGAACCTTCACTTTGGTCTAAAACCCTCTCCTCTCTCTCTCTCTCTCTCAAGCTCTATCTTGATTCTTGACTTTTGTTGTCTTCTTCTTTGATCTGCAACTGTGAAGCTCTTTCGCCAGATTTGTTTTTGCAAATTTGTCTTCGACATCATTGAGGCTCACGTTTAAAGGTGCGCTTTCCTGTTTTCTTGTATATAACATCTTGTATGCATATGTATGTATACAGAGCTTTTTCTGGGCTTTTTTTTTTTTTTTTGTCCCCTTAAGAATTCTTGGGATGTTCTTGGGTTCTTTGTGAATTTATAGCATCTGGTACGAGTAATCTGCACTTTTATTAGTGACTGTTTCATGAATTTTTAGCTGGGCACTGTTAGATATGAATTTGTTGACAAATTCGTTTATAAACCATTTATGTTCCTTAAATTTGAAAAGGCGAAAGTTTAATTCGATCTGTGCTCACCGCGCGGCTGCTTTATTACTCAAATGTGACGTTTCAGATAATTTGCAAGCATGGATGTGCGAAGCATGTGTATGCAAATTTGAATAGGAGTTCCTTATGGAATGTGGAGCTCTTGATCCTTGAAGTTCGTTTCTTTGTGTTATTCTAAGAATATTGTTTGCTGCCTATAGTCAAATTTATGTGCTCTCAACTAATTCCCTTCTGCTTTGTAATCAGGCGTTAGAAGAAGAATTGGACAGAAGGGAAGAATCATTTGCAGGAGATTCAGGTTTCCTCTCATTGTTATGTGCCAATTATTATTGTTTTGAGCTGAAATCTGGAGAAATGACAAGGGGAAGGATAAGGGCAAAACTCCAGCGGAGCCATCTTTACACATTCTCATGCCTCCATCCAAGTAACACGGAGGCCGAGAGACCCAGTTCAGTTCGGGGCTCGCGAATTGTACACTGCAACCAACCACATCTCCATCAGAAGAAACCTCTGAAGTACTGCTCGAATTTTATATCAACTACTAAGTATAACGTTGTTACGTTCTTGCCCAAGGCAATCTTTGAGCAATTCCGAAGGGTTGCTAATTTGTACTTTCTTTTGGCTGCGGCTCTTTCCCTCACAGCAATTTCGCCATTTAGTGCTGTAAGCATGATTGCTCCCCTTGCATTTGTTGTTGGGCTCAGTATGGCAAAGGAAGCCCTGGAAGATTCGCGTAGGTTCGTTCAGGATATGAAGGTTAATCGCCGAAAAACTAGTGTTCATGAAGGGAATGGTCTTTTTGGTTATAGACCGTGGCATAAGATTCGGGTGGGAGATGTGTTGAAAGTGGAAAAGGATCAATTTTTTCCAGCAGACTTGCTTCTCTTGTCATCGAATTATGAGGATGGGAGTTGCTACGTGGAAACTATGAATTTAGATGGCGAGACAAACTTGAAAGTAAAGAGATGTCTGGAGGCGACCTTGCCTTTGGACGATGATGAGGCTTTCAAGGATTTTACTGGGATAATCCGATGTGAAGACCCAAACCCCAGTCTTTACACCTTTGTGGGTAATTTGGAGTATGATCGGCAGGTTTTTTCTCTTGATCCTGGCCAGATTCTCCTCAGAGATTCAAAGCTGAGGAATACAGCTTATGTATATGGTGTGGTGATCTTCACTGGCCATGATAGCAAAGTCATGCAGAATGCAACGGAGTCCCCTTCAAAAAGGAGCAGAATAGAAAAAAAGATGGACTACATCATATATGTCCTTTTCACTCTTCTTGTGGTGATCTCATTGATCAGCTCAATTGGCTTTGCCGTGAAGACCAAGTACCAAGTGCCAGATTGGTGGTACTTAGAACCCCAGAATACTAATAGTTTATTTAATCCTAGCAAGCCAGCCTTGTCGGGATTTTACCATCTGATTACTGCTCTCATCCTTTATGGATATTTAATACCCATCTCGCTCTATGTATCAATTGAGGTTGTAAAGGTTTTGCAAGCAACCTTCATTAACCAAGACATACATATGTATGATGAAGAGACTGGAAATCCTGCTCAAGCACGAACGTCAAACTTAAACGAGGAATTGGGCCAGGTAGACACAATCCTCTCTGACAAAACAGGCACTTTGACCTGCAATCAGATGGATTTTCTGAAGTGCTCCATTGCTGGTACCGCATATGGTGTGCGTTCTAGTGAAGTTGAACTTGCTGCTGCAAAACAGATGGCTATTGAGGAGGAAGTAGACATTTCCAGTTTCCCCATGCGTAGAGATAATCAACAAAGTTCCAGGAAGAATGTCGGAAGAGCTTCGGAAATTGAACTGGAAACTGTCATTTCTTATAGCAATGGAACTGGTCAGAAACCTGTAATAAAAGGGTTTAGCTTTGACGATGGCCGCCTCATGAATGGAAATTGGTTGAAAGAACCCAATACTGATGTTCATTTACTTTTTTTCTGGATATTAGCAATATGTCAAACTGCAATTCCTGAGCCGAATCAAGAGACTGGAAGTTTTACTTATGAAGCAGAGTCACCTGATGAAGGGGCTTTTCTTGTTGCAGCGAGAGAATTTGGTTTTGAGTTTTGTAAAAGAACACAATCAAGTGTGTTTATCCGTGAACGATATCCTAATTCAAAACAACCAGTTGAAAGGTAAGAATATGACCGAGCTAGATAATAGAGGCTTTTTGTTAAGCTTTTTCAGAGTTTTGTTGTCTTAGGGTGATTTATCTTTACAGAGAGTACAAACTTCTGAACCTACTGGAGTTCACCAGCAAAAGAAAGCGAATGTCTGTAATTGTGCAGGACAAGGAGGGGCAGATTCTGCTTCTGTGCAAAGGTGCTGACAGGTAAGGCTCACGAATATACTTCAAATTGTTGAATTTCCTTAAGAAGTATGATAACCATATATAAGGTGTAAATGACCTGTGTAGAATCTTCAATCTGCCTTTGTACGGTGCTGAAAGATAGTTAATTTTTTTTCTTTTCTTTTCTTTTCTTCTTGTTAAGTATTATTAAGGCTCTACTACTTATAAAAAAAGTTTTATTGAGGCTAAACTAAACTCTTTAGTACAACATCTACCTTTTGACCCTTTAGGTTTATATTTAGTTGTTTGCCTCTTCTAGTCTTTCATCTAAACTTCTTTGAAATCTTTAATTGATTGGGAGACCGAAGCATGTTGCTTTTTGACACACTGACACCCATCCATTGCTTCTTGTACTATGCAGCATCATTTTTGATCGCCTTTCAAAGAATGGAAGAATGTATGAGGAAGCTACTACTAGGCACTTGACTGAATATGGAGAAGCTGGGTTGCGTACATTGGCACTTGCTTATAGAAAGCTTGAGGAGTCTGAGTATGCCACTTGGAACAATGAGTTTCAGAAAGCCAAAACATGTATTGGGGCTGATAGGGAAGCAATGCTTGAGCGTGTAGCAGAAATGATGGAAAGAGAGCTAATACTTGTTGGTGCTACTGCTGTGGAGGACAAATTGCAAAAAGGGGTAGACATACCCATTCTTTATATCCACATTAATACTAATGCATTGCTCCTTTGGTTTGCTTTGACTTAGTGTTCCTTTTGTCTCCTTTTTAGGTGCCCCAGTGCATTGATAAACTTGCACAAGCTGGTCTCAAGATCTGGGTATTGACGGGGGATAAGATGGAAACGGCAATCAACATAGGGTCTGTCTCTTTCGAATTGATGAAAGCACCATCCTTATACACACTTATTTTCTTAATGGGTTTGCATAAACAGGACTTCTTACTTAGAGATACCTTGTGAAACTAAGGTAATCGTGTTTGCATGATGCAGATTTGCATGCAGTTTGCTCCGACAGGGGATGAAGCAGATCTGTATAACAACAAATTCAGACATATTAGCCAAAGACGGCAAAGAGGTATATCTCTTGAGAATGATTACAGGATTCACTTTCAGAAATTTGCCATTTTTAGATTTTAGAAATCGATCTTTGTCATTGATCAGGCTGTGAAAGAGAACATTTTGAATCAACTCACCAATGCCTCACAAATGATCAAGCTGGAGAAGGATCCCCATGTTGCATTTGCATTAATTATTGATGGAAAAACTCTGACTCATGCTTTAGAGGATGATATGAAGCATCAATTTTTAGGGTTAGCGGTTGATTGTGCATCTGTCATATGTTGTCGTGTCTCCCCCAAGCAGAAAGCAATGGTAGGATCGTCTTCTCTTGTTTGTTAATATGCAACTGTCTTCAAGTATTTTCCTTATTTCTTTTGTCATCAAATCAGTAATATTCTTGTGAATGTGTACTTATGTATCTGTTGGTTTTGTTTTCATTTGTTTAATTTTGGCACCAGGTAACAAGGTTAGTAAAAGAAGGAACTGGGAAAACCACCCTAGCGATTGGTGATGGTGCAAATGATGTGGGAATGATTCAAGAAGCTGACATTGGTGTTGGCATCAGTGGGGTCGAAGGTATGCAGGTTGGTAACAAGTCTGAATGGCTTTTCTGCACAATGTCTCGCAAAATGAGTATGTACATTCGTTTGTTAAGTTCTGGAATTCTTACAGATAGCAGATGTTTCAGACCTTTTTGCAAAAAAACCTAAAGCTCTTACTGCCCCTGATTCCCAAATTTGGTCTAGGTTACCAAAAGAGGGGTAGGGGCATTCTCGTTTCCTATATTTGGTCTTATATTTGACTCTAGCAGACTGGAACAGGAACATTGAGCAGAAATGAATAATGTGAAGGAAATTGGGGGACTAGTTTCTGTCTAGTCTTACACTTCCTGATTGAAGGGAAAAAATCCACTCCCACAGAATTTTCCAGGGATTTGCCTTATTTGCCATATGACTACTAGAACTCGTACTATCCAATTGCATTTTGATTATTTCTCTTAATTGAAGGTGGGGGAGGGGGCTGTTTCAAGATTATATTTCAGTTGCACATTATCTGCCAGCTGATCATTATTGATGTATACATGATCTTTTTAACGTGATCTTTTATGTGGAGGCAAAGAGATGTTGTTGGGCAGGTTCTATTCAATCCATCTCCACAGATGTTGATCACCAAATCTGAATTGCTTTCGTTGGATATAGGACTATTTATCTAGTTATTTTGTAATTATTAGTGTTCGTTCTCGTCTGGATAAGTCAAGAAAATGTGCATGAGGTTTTTCCTTTAGGAGCATGTATTTTCCTGCTTATTTCATGGAGGATCATAACGGGCAACTTTTTTACAGGCTGTAATGGCTAGTGACTTCTCCATTGCCCAGTTTCGATTTCTGGAGAGACTTCTGGTAGTCCATGGACACTGGTGTTACAAGAGGATTGCTCAGATGGTAACAGTTAGCGCTCATGTCAATGTTTTGCTTATCATTTATTTGATTTATTGACAACTGTGTATTTGCATATGCTTGTTTCATCACTAATTCATCCTCGTTTAACCTGGAATCTTTTGCCTTCAGGTTTGCTATTTCTTCTACAAAAATATAGCATTTGGTCTTACGCTCTTCTACTTTGAGGCATTTGCGGCCTTTTCTGGGCAGTCAGTTTACGATGATTGGTACATGCTGTTGTTTAATGTTTTGCTTACCTCATTGCCTGTCATTTCACTTGGAGTTTTTGAACAAGATGTCTCTTCAGAAGTCTGCCTACAGGTTAGTTCTGTTGATAATGCCCACAGCTATTTTCATCTATGTTCCTCTCAGCCCTGTCGATATACTCACACATCTACCCTGCCTTTTCAGTTCCCTGCACTATATCAGCAAGGGCCAAGAAATTTGTTCTTCGACTGGTACAGGATACTCGGTTGGATGGGCAACGGTCTATATTCCTCCCTCATTATTTTCTTCCTCAACATTATCATCTTCTATGATCAGGCATTCCGTGCTGGCGGCCAGACAGCTGATATGGCCACTGTAGGTACAACAATGTTCACTTGCATCATCTGGGCTGTCAATTGCCAGATTGCACTCACAATGAGCCACTTCACATGGATCCAACACCTCCTGGTCTGGGGCAGCATTGTCACTTGGTATATGTTTCTCTTGCTATATGGCATTATATCACCGCTTATTTCTGGGAACGCTTACAAACTTCTAGTTGAAGCTCTTGGTCCTGCTCCTATATATTGGGCAGCCACCCTTCTAGTGACAATCGCCTGTAATCTTCCTTACTTTGTGCACATATCTTTCCAAAGATGTTTTCATCCAATGGATCATCATGTCATCCAAGAAATCAAGTACTACAAAAGAGATGTCGAGGATCAACATATGTGGACTAGGGAGAGTTCCAAAGCAAGACATGAAACCAAGATTGGGTTCACAGCAAGGGTGGAGGCAAAGATCAGGCAGTTGAGAGGCAGGCTGCAGAAGAAACACTCGAGCTCGGTTGCATCATGACCATATCCATGACTTTCATTTTTGATATATATTTTTATTCCTTGGGGTTTTTGGCTTATTGTAGTTTTATGTTGTGGCCCCCCCATTTTCTAATTCATTTATTTGCTTTCTTTTTATCTGTTATATTGAAGTTGGTTGGAGTTTGTCCATTCATTACAGAAACGTGTTAGAGCCTGTTGTATGTACAATATTTATTGAGGTGAAGAACGAATAGCTTGTGAAAATTGTTGATTTTTATATAAAAAGTTGCTCTGGGTAGCATTGACTAATGAGAGCTGTCATACATATCAACTGTGGCTGTTTATAGTTTTTTTAATGTCTCGTTTTTTTTCACAACCATTCTCGGCTTAATTCATTTCATTTAATAATTATAATTTTTTTAAATTCTCACACAAAATAAAATAAACAAATCAAAATTTTTAAATTTTAAAACAAAAATAATATTATAAATATATATTCTAATAATATTTTATTTTACTTTTAACTTTTATCTCATTTCATCTTATCTTATTTTATTTCATCTCATCTGTAAAAACAAACTATCTTTGCACAAACCTAACCCCAAAAGCTAGACTTCAAAAATCATATGAAGCTCTCCCTCTCTCGGTCTCTCCCCTCTTGCAACTGATGTTTGATCAGGCAAGTTGATCTTATGATTTTTCATATATTTTTTTTCTGATTTTTGTTTTTTTTGTTAATTTTTATATTATAATAATTGGTATTGTTGTTGTTGGTGTAACTGCTGTTGTTGATGCAATAAGTTTTAGGTCTGTTACCCACTCCCCAAAAGTCTAATATTGCTACACAACCTCCTACTATTCATCTACACTCCACACTCCATACTTTTTAATATTTTTTAATATTTTTTTTAAATTTTTTTTTGAATTTTTTTTTTTAAATATTTTAAATTTTTTATTCACTATTTATATAAAAAATATTTGATAAAAAAAATTAAAAAAAAAAGTGGAGTGTGGAGTGTGGTGAATAGTAAGGTTGGGAAGATTATTTCTATTTATATATGGTAAGGGTCTAAGGGATTCTACCAAACTACGTCGTTTGAACTTTGGGAATTAACCACGGAAGTAAAACGACGTCGTTTTCAGAAACGTTACACAACCAAAAGAAAAGGAAAGAGAGCATTTTTCATTTATAAAAGGCCGTAGGAAATTTCGTTTCTATTCAATCAAAGCGTTTTAAGTGAGGGAGCGATATCACACTATCACAAATTCACAATGCCTTCACTTTCTCCTCCTTTCACAATGCCTTCACTTTCTCCTCCTCCTTCTTCTTCACTCTAATCCCAATTTCGATTGATGTTTTTGCCACCCATTCTTTTCCGTTATTTTCTTCCCTGTCCCATGCCATCCTGACAGTTTCTTCGTCGTTGATTTTTATTGTTTGCCGAGACTTGGACTCGGTCAAGGCTCTGGAGGTCCCTATCTCTCCAATTTTCGTGGAAGGGCTTTGAGTTGGAGCTGGGGTTCGGTCTGATCGTAGATTTTGGGAGTTATGGAACCTCGCGTTGGGAACAAGTTTCGGCTCGGCCGGAAGATCGGTAGCGGATCGTTCGGAGAGATCTATCTCGGTCTGTAAATTTATATTCTGTTTTTTTGGGTACTATTAATTTTTTTGTGGAATTTCTTAATTTTTTAAAACTGGTTTCAGGTACTAATATTCAGACGAATGAGGAGGTTGCGATTAAGCTTGTGAGTATTTTTTTTTCTTTTTTACTTTTTAGCCTTGGACTACGTTTGATTCTGTTCGTGGAGTTTTAGAATTCTGTACTCCTCTCGATCAATTTGTTTCTAATTCATAGAATTAAATTTTTTTTTTTTTTTTGGTTTCTTTGTTTGCTTGTAGATTTCTGAAGGTTAATGCTGATAACTTAACTATTTTTTGAGTCTCGTTTTGTGGGTTTTCATGCTGTTGAAACTTATCGGTTATTTCGAGCCAATGCTTCTGTGGGTTTAGTTAGTTTAACACCTAAACATTTTATATTCCTGTATGAGTGGTTTCTGAAACTCCTTTTATTTATAACTCAGGAAAATATCAAGACAAAGCATCCCCAATTGCTTTATGAATCAAAGTTGTATAAAATACTACAGGGAGGAAGTAATAACCTTTATCGCTGTCCTTTTTTTCCCCTTGAAAAATATGAAATTATGATGGTACTCATCCATCTGAATTGTACATCGATTGGAAATTCTTTCCTATTTTGGCAGCTGGAATTCCAAATGTGAGATGGTTTGGCGTTGAAGGAGACTATAATGTTCTTGTTTTGGATTTACTGGGACCAAGTCTTGAAGATTTATTCAACTTTTGCAGCAGGAAATTGTCCCTTAAGAGTGTTCTTATGCTAGCAGATCAGATGGTAGAGTTTTTCCTATCGCATGCATGTTCTTCTAGAATTTCACCTGCATTACAGTTTTGGTTATCCATGGCAACTCAATCTTGATATTCCTGTCAGATAAATCGAGTGGAGTTTGTTCATTCCAAATCATTTCTGCATCGGGATATTAAGCCTGACAACTTTCTTATGGGTTTAGGAAGGCGTGCAAATCAGGTTTTACTGCTGAGCCCTCTCCTTTCTTCAATTATCAATTTATTCTTTCATGTTAAATAATGATGCATTACCTGATATCTACTATCATATAGGTCTACGTCATTGACTTTGGTCTTGCTAAGAAATACAGAGACACTTCAACTCATCAACATATCCCTTATAGGTTAGTTGATTTGCACTAGTTATTGATGACCTTAATTGCTTCACCTGTAATGTTGTTTATTTTATTTTTCCGGTTGTCCTTTTTCTGCGTTTCTCTTGTATGATTTCCCCAACTCTCATCCAAAAATGCCTTGTAGTATATTCTCCATCTTTATATCAATTGACGTGCTCATATACCCTGCAGAGAAAATAAGAATTTGACAGGAACTGCAAGATATGCAAGCATGAATACTCACCTTGGCATCGGTATACATTTTAATTGCATTTTCTTGCAGTTTTTTTCCTGATAAATATGTGTTGATCTTTATAGCTAGCTTCCACCCCCTGCTTTTTCTGGGCCTTATGGTTCTGACTATTGACTCTGTTTGCTTTTGTGTTACATAGAACAGAGCCGCAGGGATGATTTAGAATCACTTGGATATGTTCTTTTGTACTTCTTAAGGGGAAGGTGAAGATTTCTGAGTGCCAATGTTATCTTATATTCTTGTTTCATTTCGTTGGCTGTTTTGTTATGACCGTCTTCTTTATAGTCTTCCTTGGCAGGGACTGAAAGCAGGAACTAAGAAGCAAAAGTATGAGAAGATCAGTGAGAAGAAAGTATCAACTTCTACTGAGGTATAGTCACGCCATAGGATATTTTTAGAATTATTATGTTTTTGTGTATGTAATTTATGTGTAATTGACTGGAAAGGTTGTTGTTTCTTCTAGGCCTTGTGTCGCAGTTATCCCACAGAATTTGCTTCATACTTCCATTACTGCCGGTCCCTACGGTTTGATGATAAGCCAGATTATGCTTATCTCAAAAGACTATTCCGTGACCTTTTCATACGTGAAGGTTTGGGCTTTCTGTCTTCTATGGTGTCTTAGATATTTCACTTGTTCAAATTATATGACAATAATACTCCCAATTTTGCTGTCAACTCTAACAAATTGTCTCAAATAAAATTTTTCTATGGCTGAAGGCTTCCAGTTTGATTATGTGTTTGATTGGACTATTTTGAAATATCAACAATCGCAAATGGCCACTCCACCTACCCGTGCTCTTGTGAGTGACCCTCCTCAATGGCCTTTGGTTTTTTGCACATACACAAAGAAGTGGTAAGTTTTATCTCTTTTTCATTTGTCATCTCACAGGGTCCTGGTGCTGGACCCAGCTCTGGCATGCCACCTACTGCCACAATTGCTGATAAACAATCAGGTAATTCTCGTGTTTCTTCCTCCCACCTCCCTTTCTGATGGATTGTGCTCATTTAGCAATCCACTGTATTTCTCAATCTTATTGGTTTCCCATATGCTTCCTTTAATTGCAATATACTGGCTATTCCAGTGGATATTATAGCTTCTCACATTGGTTATTCATTGAAACAATTATTTCTTCAACCTTCCTCCCTCCCCCTTCTCTCTCATGAATCCTCAAGGAATGTGAGGAATAATGGTAAAACACTCCTTGAGAAATATCATTCAAGATGGCTGAATGATCTTATGAGTGCATAACATGTTTTTATTTATTTAGTTAAGCACTGGAAACCCCAATGGTAATAAGGTAAGATTACAAAGAGCCCTTGAAAGGTAACTAAACGTTCAAAAATAAGCAAAAGAACCTTAGCTTCAATAAATCTACGACCGTGTTCGAATTGGCACTCAAACAGTGCTTCCAGCGGCACAAGCTGGCTGTCTATTGTCCTAACGGTGTTTCCCTTGATGCATTCTATTTTGCAACTGATCAGATCAAATACCGCTCAATTGGTCCTGTTACAGGCCCCAATCTGAGCCTTGTTTCTCTTAAACTAGTCCATAAAAGCTTGTGCAGCTTGTTCTACATCACTTCAGTCCTTTGAGTGAGTTCAAACAGATATGCACTTAAATTTTTCTTAAGTGAACCTTTTTTGGTGGCCTATATATATCTTCAAATTTTATTTCGGTATTTTAAGTATCTTTTCACGCTATCTACTTGCGTTGAGATATTTCATATGCTGAATTAACGCCATTGTAAGTAGGGAAGAAAGTAGGCTGACTGGTTGGTCTTCTGTAGATCCCACTCGTAGGAGACACTCTGGACCAGTTGTAAATGCCGGAAGCCTCTCTAAACAGAAAAGTCCAATTGCAAATGATCCAACTGCAGCTAAAGATGCTCTGGTATGTACTCTCTGACTGAAGCTAGATTTGGAGGAGTTTTTCTGCCTCCGTGCATGTGCTTACAGTTGGCCGGTATGAGGGTTTAGGTTCGCTGTTGCAGAAACTTACATTTCATCCCATTACTCATTATGGCCTAGTAAACCATTTCAGATGCCTCTAGCCCCATGAGATGGATGGGTTTTTCTAGGATTTTGACTGGCGTAATTTTGTGACTGATTATCTAGAATAAACGATGATGTTTAAGACGAAGGTTATTTAGGCTGGTTAAGCGGGTAAGCTTTTTTTGTGATAAATTGATTCTTTTAATGCGGAGTAGACTTCTTCTAAAAGAAAATTATAGACAGTGGTTGGTGGCTGCTACCAAGTACATCTGAGGGACGCAAAAGACTTCAATTAACAGTTAAAGAAAATCAAAGAGGGCAACATCTTAAAGAAGTATAAGAAAAAGTAGTTTCCACTCTGCCTCTACGGCTCTACCTACCATTCGAACAAAGCATGCTGAAAAGTTCCTTCAGGCATCTACTTATCAAAAAAGTTCCTTCAGGCACCATAATACTTCACCCTCTTCTTCGTTTTGGCTATTGCATTCCAACAAAGTGCACCACTACCAACACAAACGATCTCTGTTTATTGGCTGCAGAGTTGCCCCTCCTGCCAAACTCCATGAAATTTGAGAAGAGTCTCGAGTACTGATTATGAACCCATTAAACCTCAAATAATGAGATTTTTTAACCTTCACATCGAGTAAGCTACTGGAAGATGAGATCTGCAACCAATTATTTTTAAAAATTTTGGGAAGGATAAAGGGGAGGTATTCTAATGTAAGCTTCTATATGTTTTATTAAAACATCTGATGAAGGGTTCATTTTCTCGAGTAATCATGTGCCAAGAGTATGTATCTTGAGAGCAGTCATTTCCTGCAACAATGCTCAAGGTTGGCACCATAACAAGATTTGCTTCTCAGGTTCCTACTTTGGTGGGACCAAGATTTGGTGAGAGTTTTTGTTTTCATATTTCACTCAGTTGCGATCTATACCAGTAAAAAAACAAAAAGCAATCTTTTAAAATTGGTGTCTAATAGAATAGTTTAAGAAATTTTCACCCTTCACGCTTGTAAATGTGTATCCTCTCGTTCATCAAGAATTTGTTTTTGATGATTTGGAACCTCAAAAAAGACATGGCCCTTCAGAACTGCCAGAACCGTGTATTAGGATGTTTGAAGTGTCCTAATGTAGAATTGAACCTTGGACGTTTCAGTCTGCAGTTCATCAAGAATATTTGAATTTTTTGAACCCTTGAGTATGCTTAATATGTTTACTGTGTCATGGCATACCATTAGTACAAATGACTGCAAGCCTCTTTGGATCATCATAATGACTTGTGTTTTCTTTTGCATTAATTAAGTTGCAGTTTGGTTCTACTTTTTTACTTTTGTCCTTGCACTTGGTACTTGGGTTCATGCAGTTACCAAGTTCTAATTTTTTACGGTCAAGTGGATCGTCAAGGCGAGCTGCTGCCTCTAGCAATCGCGATGCAGTAATTATTAGCAGTGAAGCTGATCTTTCTCACCCTAATACCAAAAATGTAAGCCCAGGAGCTCTTCTTAAAATTTCTAGTGGGCAAAGAAGTTCACCTATTGTATCATCAGAGCACCGTACACCTTCTGTTAGAAATGCCTCAACCATAAAGAACCTCGAGACCACTCTCAGGGGTATCGAGAGCCTGCATTTTAACAATGACGAGAGGGCCCAGTTTTAGCAGTGCCAGTTCTCAATTCCTTTCCCATAGAATGAACCAGGTTGAGGGGATGGTCTCGGACAATCATCCTCCCTCACATGAGAGGGAGGGAAAAAAAGAGGGAGACAAAAGATAACTTTCTGCATTATTCTTTCTTAACTTTCTGTTGTCTCTGTTTTTTTTTTTTGTTGGTTTTCCGTCGTTTTTTCTTTTATTTGGCTGTAGTTCTCCTCAAGCCAAATACGAACCTCTAAATACAAAACAGCTGATGTCTTTTTGTGTGTAAATAATTGTAGACAGTAACGTTTAAGATTATGAATCACAGGCGACGCGTTGGTGTTGCTCCACACTTGGGGTTCTTTAGTAAGCATCTTCCAGATTTAGTGCCCATTTCACCTGAAAAATGGACGGATTAAACTGGAAACACAAATTTGCCATCATGACAACAAGTTCTGAATATTGCCTCTGCTGCTCCGAGATATCAATAATTGCCTTTAGCAATATGCCACTTCAAATCGATTTTCACTTTTCAGGAACAGTAAAGTACGCAGCATCCAACTCTATGCTGCATTGCATACCAATAAAACCAAGTTATTTGGAGTTTCTTGAGCATCAATTGCATGCACAAAACTATACACAGTCACACACATGCGCATCTGAATCTGACAACACCTGACCTCGAATCTTAGCTTCATTTGTTTTCGCAGGTGAGATGAATTAAAACTAAAATTTAAATAAAATATTATTAGAATATAATTTTTTTAATATTATTTCTGTTTTGAGATTTGAAAAAATTGAATTGTTTAATTTATTTTGTGTAGAAATTTGTAAAAGTTATAATAATTAAATGAGATGAGTTAAGAGAAATTGTAAAAACAAACGAGGCCCGGCCTGATGCCTTGAGGTCACATGATATGTTTTTTGTTTTTCAATCAAGTTGAAGTAGGGAATATGTTAATAATTTATAAGGGATGATACCCTTTTTCGTCGTCTATCAGTATTTATAATGTTGTTGATGTGGCAACAATCAAGATCATTTTTTTATGGTTAATATGATAGATATATCAATATCTATCATATCGATAACGTTACGCGAGTGTTGTGATTGTGATGCCATCAAAGGAAGTAGGAGAGGTATCTTCCCATGAAATTTTTTTGAAAATTGTTGTTGTTTATTGAGGCTCCATTAAAGTCAATGATCATTTCACGTTGAACTTTGACAGAACCTCATGTCTTAAGCTGGAATAGTACCCGATAAACAGCTTTTAACACCCGATTTCTTTTTCCCCAGTGGGAAAACATTCCCATGATGTCAAATTCGATCCTGACAAATGAAAACGTTTAGTCAAAAGAAGCAGTGGAACCTCCAAGAAAAATTCCTTCCGCCGTCTCCTGTCCTTTTTATCCTTCATCTTTCAAAGAATTCGAAATCACTTCCCTTTTCTTCCCTCTGTATCCTTCCTCGAATCTAGAAATCATGAGCTTTTATAAGAGATGTTGGTCGTTGTGCTTCTGAATGAAGTTGCAGGGTTCGTACGGACCTTTATCTGAACCTTTTCTTATTGCTATATATCATCATAAATGATCAAGAGATTTAAGTACGTTTCAATTGAGTAATGATCTCATTTTATTTTATTATTATAATTATTTTAAATTTTTATATACAATATAATAAATAATTTAATTTTTTTAAATTTTAAAATAATAATAATATTAAAAAATAGTATTTTATTCAACTCAACTCTCCCCTGATTTTACTTCATTCAAAATGAAAGAGAATCAAATTTTGAAGTACTTGGCTTCAATACCAATCCAATTTTGTGAATCAGAATAGTCTCGGGAAGATGTTGACATTTGTGGCAGTTCAATAAACAGGGAAAGAGAACATCCAAAAAGGATCCAGAAAGAAAATCTTCTCAATTCTTTTGATCTGTGATGAAGTACAACAAAAGGGTTGATTATCTTATATGTAGAGCAAAATTCAATCCAATTCAGTGCCCAGTGCTCAAGTTACCAAAACATGCAGCCCAGAACCGATTGAAGAAGAATTTGCAGGGTTTCCCCAGATAAATTATGCAGAAAGCCATGGCCAAACAGGGGTTCAGTACGAAACTAACACTCGACGATTTGCCACATCCAGATTGAAGTCAGATCATAGTATGGAAACTGTGATGCCTAAAAATCAAATCTTTTTGTTCATCTTTATGATATTAACTTGAGAATTTCCAGAATAGCAAAGGATTTTTAGAGTTAGCTTCTTAGAACCCAAAGAAAAACAAGACAAGACTCTTACACACATGTAGTTTTATGGTACTGCTAATAAATAGTTATAGAGGACTATAGTCCTGTGAGATTTAAGATTTTTCAGACACATGATACAACTTCAAATCCGTAACAGAATTTGTTGACCACAAACCAAAATAAAACCTTAAAATTGCCCCAACAAAAACGAAGAAACATATACCCATCTGTCACCACCATCCATCCACCACTTGGGTGTATGATTTCTTGATCCACCTAAAGCTCTTCCTCAAAGACCCTTTCATCTTGCCCTCCACAGAATAGACCTTGTATCCAGCAACCCTCTTCTTCCTCTGCAATTCTGGGTCACCGAAGCTCCAGCTTTTAGAAATAGACCCAAGACTGCTTTTCTCTTTCTTGATCTTCACTTCCTTTGCTATCTCGTTCGGCTGTGCAGATGCACCAGCATAATTAACACTGAAAGACCTTAGATCTTGCATGCTAGTCGGGGCAGCCCGGCCTCCGTGGTAGCTCTGCAGCTGCATCCTCCCATCCCTGCATGACTTGGATCTGAAGTCCTCCATAGGGAACAGGCAAACAGATGTTGTAAGGTTCAAGGAGCAATAGAGACTTGAGAGACAATGGAGGAGAGGAGAGGAGAGGAGAGGATAACAGAGAGAAACTCCTCGGAGGATTTGGTTTCCTTTGCGGTGTTTTAATAATTATTATTTAATTCTTTATTTATTTTCTATTTAGTAACTCGGAATAGTTTAAGATTCGTTTTTAATGATACACTGTTACAATTATAATTACTTCATTTTATTATAAATTAGTTTTTAATTTTATAAAATTAATTTAATTTTAGTTATAATAAATTAGAAAATGATCAACAAATTATCTGACGTAGCTTTCTACTTTTTCTTGAATAGACTTTTTGGTTTCGGCTTCACACGGTGGGCGGTGGGGTAATTGCATGGGGCTGCTGCTAGCAAAGTTTGACTGATTGGGCAGGCACACAAGTGAAACGGATAACTTTGACTATTCAAAACGAATAATAATAAAAAATGCTACTCCGATATTTTATAAATATATATATATAAATTGATATGATTTATTTAATCATATGTTAAATTTATTTTATAATAAAAATAATTTTATAATATATATATCAATTCAAATCTTATTAATTTATGAATTTAATTTTATAAAATTATTTTGTGAATAAAATATTTTTTACAAAAAAAAAAAAGTAATGGGTGGAGTGTGACACAATGACGATGCTAAATCTTTAATCTTGACAAGGAATATGATATGCTCTCTTAAATTTTCATTAATTAATGAAAATAATTGGGTAGAGGGAGTCGTTGAAGCCTTTTTTTTATTATTTTTTTATTTCAGAACAAATAATAATAAAATGTTCAAATTAAATTATAATGGAGGTGTTAATAGAAAGAAAAAGCGAAAGTAATCGTTAGTTAAAGGTAGATTAACGAAAGGTTGGCCCATTGTCGACATCAAAGGAATCCCAAATCAGATGGGACTTGAAAATGAAATCAGGTATATTTAGTTCCCCATTTAGAGCACTTGCAAGTTGCATCGCTCTCTTTGAAATTGAGGAATTTTCAAAATTTGAATAGTTTGTGATTAAAAACATTGCATTGGATTCAGTAAATAATCAAAACTTCAACTTTGAGTTATAGTGTGTTGACTTTCATCTTCATATTTGAAGACACATTGTTCATGGTCAATTCTCATTATTTTATTACAAAATCACTTCCTCCAACTTTTAAATTAATGTCACCACGATTTAAGTATTAATCAAAATTAATTAGGTTGAGAAAAAAATTAGTTGGAAAACAATAGTTTAAGTATCAAATTAAATTATTAATTAACATATAATTAGTGTAATTGCAAAATATGAAAAAAAATAAACTAAAAAAATATTATTATTAAAAAATAATATTATATTATTATTTTGATTAATCTAATGTGGAGTTATGACTAAGAAAGTTTTAGATTAATGGAAAATATATACTTTTCATCAAATTTTAAAGATGACTTTGATAAAGTCAATGTCAATGCTCTTAGAAAGTGAAATGCAGGCACCCCCATCATTATCTCATCTCTAGATCATTGTATAGATTGTTATCTTCAAAGTTTTGGATATAATAAAATCAATCATTTTTAATTTAATATATCGTATTAATTGCGTCGGTTTATAAGCTTATTTTTTATAAATATTTTAATAGATAAATTGTTTGTTTTTCTCTATTATTGGGATGCTTATTATAAGAAATGTTGTTTACTATGCTGATTCCTTCATATAGATAATGGTGTGAAATAGCATTTTTGGTGATTTAATAAGTGGTAGTTGAGATTTTAGGGGCTATATATATTAAGGTGTAATCATAAATGAAGTAGCATGTTTTAAGCATGAGTTAGAAGATAAGTATAGCAGAGATGAAGGGCCACACTCCTCCACCCCTCCCTAGCCATTTATTTGGTAAACACAGACAGGATTTAAGTTCCTTGCATGAAAGTTTATTAGGATAATGATCCATAAAGACTGAGGAAAGATGATCGGTATCATCTGTTTCATTTATCAGTTAGTTATATTAATTAGACAGAATCTCGCAGTATCTCAAGTGAAATACAGAAGATCTTATTCCCTCAAATAAAAATATAACAACCCGGTAATAAGCCATGCATCCAATCAATTGTTGTATTGATGAAAGTAAGAAAAATTTTGAGTTTGAAAGCTTAGATGTAAAATCAAGAAGTAGAAAATTACGAGTTCATGTTGATGAAGGATCGAAAAGAAGCATATTCAGAGTGAGTTTGGAGTGGAAATCATTTGGCATTGAAAATAGGGAAGAACCACATGTGTTGCTACCCCTTTGCTCTACACTCCATGTTCTTGCTGCCTGCCCTCACAGTCCCAGATCAGATCACTCTATTCAGCCATTTCCACAGTCACACACACACACATCTTTAAATCTTTAAATAAAAGCGTCTATCCGAAAAGCAATAGTATTTTTTGGTCTAACATTTTGCTTTTCTATTTTATCAATTATCCCTCTATATTTCTCATTTTACGGTTTTGTCCCTCGGTGCAGCTTTCTTTCCCTGCCATAGTATTTGTCTGTAGATTTGAGGTTGGCCATCCGTTAGAATAGCAGATCTTTGTTTTCCGTTCAATGTGTTTTGGATTTGGAGATTCTCGACCTTTTCGAAGGATAGTGGAGTCAGTACTCCGTTTCAAGAGCAATTTCTAAATTGAGGATAGAAACCAAAAAAAAAAAAGGCCCTTCGAAGGCCTCTAGAATCATTTGCACGGCTCGGTCTCAGATCCCTTACTACACCCAGTTTGTGATCTTTGACGGTTTGCACTTGCCTCGATAGGTATTTTGTTGGTAATCATTCATCTCTCTCTCTCTCCCCCCCCCCTCCCCCTCCCCCTCCCCCTCCCCCAACACCCACACCAATGTTATGTGAACTCAAAGGTGAGTAACAAAGTTTTGGCCTCTAAAGTTAGAGTCAACGAGCCTTCTCAAGAGAGGGATTGGGCTAGATTACAATAGAACGGAAAATGTAAGGTAGCAATTATGGGTAGTGAAGTCAATAAGGACAAGTTTAGGTCTTGGAGTTTAGTATTTTCAACGAATGTTGAAAATATGTAAACTTAGGTTAATTTGAGACTGGTTAGGCAAAACATCGAATTTCATGGCTCGTGTGATTTGCATCGCTCTCTCTGACATTGTAAAGGCTTCTTCTGTGTTCTGTTGGATAATCATTTAAATATTTTCCTTTGCAGCTAATCTTGGTTTTGAAGAAATTCTATTTCTTTTATCTATCTGTTGGTTCGAGCTTCAAGTTCTACTGTGCGTTTCTTTTTCATAAAGGATGAGAAAATTCAACATGTTCTTGGCCATTTTCTAAAAAAATTTGAAGGTGGGGTTTCTGCTGAGAATTTGGGTAAGTTACCTGTTATGAGAGTTGTATCTCATAGAGAGAAGTGCATTTAAAAATAATAATATGGGAATTTTGATGAATTTGGCAGGGAAAAAATTTGATGCCTATGACTCATTCTTACTGTTAGAAATACTAGATCAAAGTACACAGCGGAAGCGATATTACCTTATTGGAAATATCTCGGATCTAGTGCAGTTGTTCCACGGATTCTCCAGGGTCGTTCGTCCACGATTTTCACATCGATGGTGGAGTGTGCTACATGGTAATACCAGAGCAACACTCACACATTCCACAACCTAGATGCCATGACTAGAGAGAACCATTTGAGAGAGAGATCGTTCTTTGTGCAAGTCCATAATTCAAAGAGGTGAAGAGCTATGTAAATAGCCCTTCTAATTGTAACCCCCGGCTGGCCCTTAATGGCCAGCCATCAAGCCTCATGAAGTGGTTCTTAAACCACTTCATAACCTTCAAGAGAAGGCCAAGGGGTGCCCACTATGGGTGCCCCTTTCTTACATCTCCCACTCACACATAGTGGGCAAGACCCCAGGTCTGCATCTCTCAATATGTTCTCAATCTTGTTCATACTGGCAAATAGACCGTGCGACCATCGAGCACAGCTGTAAAAGAAAAATGGGAGCACTATACCAAATCTCTCCAAGAGAAGACCAGCGTAGCAACATCCCTAAAAGTGTCTCGTTATACCCCGACTCATTTGATCACATCAGACTAAGCATCCCTAATCCCTCTCGAGTCCAAATGACTCAGAGCAATGCTCAATCTCCAAAAAACATGATGTACTCACAACTATATTGCAACTCCCAAGAAGCAATATAACTTGCCGGCAATGAGTACACATCATTATCGATGTGTTACCAAATAGTCTTCCCTTCGCACTCATGTCATTTAGTTTCAGTCCAGTCGCTTTCCCAGCAATGCCTCTTTAGACCGCATCATTCATGGCCATAGATAACATGCCAAAGTAGCAGACACTAAAACATCAACCTCGTGACATAGTCAAAGGTCTCCTAAGGGCATAAATAAATTAAGGTCATCAATTATGACCTACAGGACTCACACAGTGAGGAAGTAGGGAATTATTCACTCACCTCTACTGTTGGTCGCAAAAGCACATGTAGTATGAAATACATGTTACGGTGGAGTTCTCTTTCAGAAGAAAGAGCGTATATCTAATCTCAATTCACCGTACAGATCTTAGTCTAGTCGCTATCTAAGCGCCTAACCCGAGTCCCTCCATTTGCTCGCTATCAAAGCGCCAAAGAGGATCTCGCATCTGGCTAAACCACAGGCTGCATGGATTGTGGGTAATCATGCACGGTCCTTTTAAATATGATGGACCTCATCTTAGCTCCCACTAAGGCGACATATCTTTTGTGTCTTACAACTTATTCCTCATTGGACAAGTACCGAGTGACACATTGTCTCATCTTTGCTCGCTACCCATTTGTAGTGCCAAAGGCGATCGCTCGTGTGAGTGAGCAGATCTAAACCTGTCGATATACCTTTTTTCACCATAATTACTAAATTTATGGTGAATGTGTATGCTTACCAAAAAAATGCTTCTAATCACGCCACATGATCATAGAACATATCAATATCATGTGCACGACGAGCAATACTATGAGATAGAGAGAAATTACATGGTCAATTATTAAATCACAACTCTCAAGTGATGTTTAATGACCATTTCTCCCTATGCGCATTCTAATGTGTAGTAACTTTCCAAAACATGCTCCTACCAAGAGACTCTGCTTTTACATATAAAAGTCATTTGCACAACCATGAAGTCAGCGACGACTCATCGCGAATCTCATTTGGGTCAAATTCACAATATAAACCTTAGATTCTAATCAGCAAGTCTTACTGCGACTTTTAAGAATCTACAAGGTGACCACAAATGTCATTCAACAAACTTAATTTGCGACTTCAAGGTTTTATATAAATCTTTTATACTCAACAAAAGCATGTAAGATAACCATAATTTATTTTTCATTAAGAGTAAAGCGATTAGGCTCTTTGCCCCAAAGACAATTTAATAGTCTAGTCATTACTTTTAACGACAATCGCATCACAAACTTACTTAATCAAGTAAGTCATATTTACCCTCTAACAAAATCTTAACCTCTAACTCCCATGAGCAAACCATAATGGAAACACCAAATAGTATAGGCAAAACTAGATTCTTTAGTATTTTCCATCTCATTAATTGTCTATGGATTTTGAACAAGAGCTCGTAGAAACTGTTTTTCTCATAAACAGTCTCACAAGACATGAAGCCTGAGCTACTTTTCACAAATCCATGTCCATCACCTCGTAGTATGGACACCTCTTATTAGGCGACAATTAATTATCTAAGATAACCAGTTCGCAATATCTCTCAAGATGACACTTTTCTAAGACTGTCAACAACGTTCAAAGAACCCAATTTAATTCAATAGGTCGTTTAATAAAAAAAAAACGACTAGGTACATTGGGTATCTTTGAATAGATGGTTCGTTTAGGCCGCATGTAAATAGCACCAGCAGCATTCATTCGCTTTATGCACCAAAATAGTACTAGCAATAATCATGCGCTCCAAGTACTTCATGCCTAAACATCACAAAAGCTAACCATCTAATTCTCCTATGAGAATCAGCTATTTAACACCTTCAAGAAAAGTTTTAATAAATATGCGATCAACAGCTATCTAAATGCAACTCAATTAGTGCCAAGAGATGGATCTATACCTCTATTAACTCCACTTTTCCTTTATCAATTAGATCAACAACCCCAGGTTGGATCATATAAGTGAAGCGAATCTAAGATTCTATGTTAGGATTCCTACTATGTGAATTCAATACCTTTAGCGGAGCCATATTACAAATATTCTCTTCTAGTCTCTAAACGACGAGATAATATTGATATATTGCCTCCACACTATTTATGAGGATCTTTATATTCTATAACTTTTGGGAGTCACTATCACTAGTAGTACATCATTACTCAAATGTATACTCAAACTAGTTGTTGAATTACTCCCACTATTTTCGACGATTTTGTATAAATAAATTTTTGAAAAAATTAAGGTAGTGTGGTATGAAACATAAAGAAATATTTTTTTCAAAAAAATAAGTGTTTACAAAAATCCACAAAATTCCCCACCCTCGCCGAAAATACGAGTAATTTTCTTGACTCAACCAAAAAAATGATCAAGTTTAAATCCTCTAGAATTCACGTTTGCACAAAATAGTCATTCAGCCTTTCTCAAAGACGAATGAACTCAATCTAAGGACAGAAAATTAGAATTAAGACCGCAACACCATATTACATCAACCCAAGTGTGATATAAAAACTGTTTTGCGCCATAATTTATTTATAACTCCATTCTCAGCAAGTCATTAAACTGCGAGATAATTATTCTCATCATATAACTCATACGATTTCGATTTAAAAAATATATATATTTTAACTAAAAAAAATATTTTCCTTTAAAAAAAAATTGGAATCGTATTTATATGATGAAATAATTTTTTATTATCCAGGTCCTTAGTGTGCATGTATAGGAACTTTCACATAGAAAATGCTCATATTACCTTTTCTCTTTGACTCTTATAAATAAAGGAGAGGGATCTCATTAGCTAGAAAAATTTTAATTTCTCAAGCTTCACACCCATCATCCGATGCCTCCACGGCATATTGTAGCATATCATCTCTCCACTTGAGAAATAATATCACTGAGTCAATGAGTGACCATCAAACACTTAAAACCTCTTGAAATTCTCACTAACACCAGTGTTTTCAATGAATCTTAAATCAAATTAGGTATAGACTTCACTAATATCGCATTAAAAGCGCTAATAAAAAATATCGTTTTGTGCAATAAATGCAGTATGTGACGTTTTAGCTGCTAACTAGCGATATATCATTATTTCTCGCATACTCAATATTTTTCATATTCTCCAATCCACTATAGGAGAGAAAAAAAAAAAAAAAAAATTTACGAGAAATTATCTTAGCCTAAAAGCTATCTTGCATCAGTGCAACCACGAGCAAAATTTTTTTTTTTTAGGTGAGGCTTAGATAAGTCGTACCTAATTATTTAGACTTTTTTGCCATAGTTACCATGCAAACCTCCAAGGTGCTTGGTATTACATTACTCTTAGGGGTTGCTCCAAAGTTTATATATCTGCAAGAACCTATTTGTTCTCACTAGAAAGAAATAAAATTTGAGCAAGATTACCAGTGCTAATACCACATAAAGGTGCACTGATAAAACCTTTAAAAAATGAATGTGCCAATCAAGAATGTCCTCAACAATCTTGCACACTCAAATTTTAATATCCTTACTTGTCAGACATACTAGCAAGTAGAGAGGATATATGTTTTATCTGTGAGTTAATCCAAGTGGCTTCAAGATTATAATGCTCAACCTCAAATATAGGAGCAATTTAATCTTTGCATCACCAAAAATAACGCACAACTTTTGTTATTACTCACAAGATTCTCAAAGGCAAAATAGTGGTTTAGCTCTTATTTGACAGTTGATCCCATCAACTTCTATAAAAATTGTAGTGCATGCGTCTCACGCACACTTCCAATTTTATTCTAGACCTTTCAGAGGTTTCACAATAATGATGGTCTAAGACTATCTGACACTGATAATAATCTTTATTTGTTTCCAACTATTGCTCATGGAGGAGATTAATGCAACGATTAAATTGCATAAATAATCTCTAGGCTTTCTTCTTGGTAATCTCAAAGTTACTAAACTATGCGCATATAATTGCACACACATCTAAGAAATTTGCCGCGTTAATCTAAATTAGAACAAAAATAATTAATACACGTCGCAAGATCGAAAATTCGCTAAGCTTCCTAATCATCTCTTGCGCCTCAATGCGTAATTATTAATTTCTAACTTAATTTTCGCGCAAATTTATATTGTATAGGAGATTAATTCCAAATCAATCTCAACCATACTCCCACTAGGATAAGTAATCTACCGAGTCAGTCACATGTAAAATAATTTCTTCCTAGATCGAAGAAATCAATTTCAGCCAATCATAATCATGGACTAATCAAACTCAGGCTACTTAAATCTTTTATTTTATCACATTTTTTAAAAAATTTGAAGACTAATTCTTAAAAAATAGCCTAACAATACAAGTGATAAAATAAGCTCACAATTACATGCAATCACAATACATGTACGAAAAATAATCACATCACATTTCATCCAAATAATTATTATTCACCAAAAAATAATAATCTAGGCAATTTATAATATAAAATAAAAAGCCTAACAAATGTGATAAAATATGACATCATAATATCATGGCATGCATGTATTTAATAAGCACATGCAAAAAAATATATTTCAGAAAAAATAAATTTTATGCCACAATTACATGAAATAAAAAAAAGCAAATACACTAACAATAATCTCTACCCCAATGGTTGAGCTTATAATTCTTGCGTGTGAGGTCTTGGGGTTCAAAAAACACTACCCAAGCATTTAAAAAAAAACTTGTGTCACTGATCTTGGGCACAGCCAGTGGGCTGCACCCTCATGGGCGCCCAACTGCAGAATAGGCTTGTGCCTTCTGGGCTCATGGCCCAAATCTCCTAGTTGCCTTTTAAAAAAAAATAATAATAATAGACTGCTGCATTTTAAATACAAGAACAGAGATGGACCGGATTTAAAAATAAATCTGTTTATTATCCAAAACATTTCAGCCCAAACAAATTTCACACCAAAATGTGATTTTAAAATAAGCCCAAGTTAAGTCTACTGGTTTTTAACTCAGACCCAAGTAAATAAAATATAACAGTCCAAAACAAATTTTGAAACAAGCCCACAGCCCAAGCCCGTGTAGCCTCCAGCCCGTATAGATGTAACACAAAGTTACAAACTGTTCATCTTCTTCAATGCATCAGTTACAGTGCAGTAACGTAAAAAAAAAAACTTTAAACAGCAGCTTGTAACCGGCACCTCCCTATTAACCATCGCCGTGCCGACGAACTTTCGGGCCGTTCACTGGTGCACGCCGCACTTGGTGCTCGCGGCACCTGGTGCGCGCCGCACCTGGTGTGCGCCGCACCTGGTGCTCGCAGCACCTTGTGCGCGCTGCATCTCGACGGTGCTGGTCTGGCGCACAGCTTCATGTGCGGTGCTGCTCAGCGTTACTCCGACCTGGTGAGTGGCTATGGGTAGCGCTGCACCTAGATGTGCACAGCATTGGGACCGAAAACGCTCTAGGGTGCGCAGTGTACCATTGCAGCGCGACGAACCTATACGCTTTGGCATGCTGCATTGGTACCTGGTGCCACCGCACCTCAGGTGCATAATGCACTAAGGAGCAAGTAGCTCCAGGCTGTGCACGTTGCACCGAGGCATACGCAACGCTTCCATGTGAAGCAGGCGCTGGCCGCGGCTTTGTGTACAGATATTTTCAGTCTAGGTCTGTAGCACCGCTTGGAGATGCACGTCATGTGGGTGCAACCAACCCTCTTGGTGGGCGCAGCACCGAGGTGTATAAACACCATCAGGTGCGCGACACATCACGGTGATTGCTATGCCGCATGTGAACAGCCACACCAAGGTCGTGCTCCGCTTTGCGTGGGTAGCAGTCACTACTTGTGCAGCGGTGCTACCATCGTAATGACCACCCTAATCGGCTCGTGGTTACAAATCATTGGAATGAAAATTTCAAATCACATCAAATATAAATCGGAAACAACCGATCATTGCTCTGATACCAATGTTAGAAATACTAGATCAAAGTACACAGCGGAAGCGATATTACCTTATTGGAAATATCTCGGATCTAGTGCAGTTGTTCCACGGATTCTCCAGGGTCGTTCGTCCACGATTTTCACATCGATGGTGGAGTGTGCTACATGGTAATACCAGAGCAACACTCACACATTCCACAACCTAGATGCCATGACTAGAGAGAACCATTTGAGAGAGAGATCGTTCTTTGTGCAAGTCCATAATTCAAAGAGGTGAAGAGCTATGTAAATAGCCCTTCTAATTGTAACCCCCGGCTGGCCCTTAATGGCCAGCCATCAAGCCTCATGAAGTGGTTCTTAAACCACTTCATAACCTTCAAGAGAAGGCCAAGGGGTGCCCACTATGGGTGCCCCTTTCTTACACTTACCAACCCACGAATGCTCTCCTTTCAAGTGCTCTCGTCCAAAGAGTCCACAAAGAAACTACAATGCGCCTAGATCTTCAAACGATATACCTTGATCGATATACCCATCAAGGTATATCGATTTTTTACTTTTAACTTTTAGATCATTAGTAGGAAAGAGGTGTATATGGCTGACATCTAGCCAGCTGGGGGAATTCTATTTTACTTTAGCACTGTGGGTTATGTTACCTTACAGAGTGTCTTTCAAAATTTGAAAGTTCCCTCGGATATAGCCCCATATTTGAGGCTTGGGACTGCTACCCGTAGTGCCATCAATTGCATAATTCAAGGGTTCCTTCTTCAGATGTTTCCATCAAACAAAGTCGAGTTGCTAAGAGGAGTCCCTCAAAAGATGAAACATTCAATGGACCATGCAATCCAACCGATCAAAGAACACTTAAGAGTTCGAGTAAAAGTGGGTTCTAATAACTCTGGACAAAATAATAATAAAAAGTGTGGTGTATGAGGTTGATGAATAATAAAACTCTAATCTATTATTGTTGTACGAGACAACTTGTTATATTCCCAATTTCCCAGATATGTAGTTCTTTTAATACAATTATTGTGATTTTCTTTTCTATTATTATTTGCTTGCACAGGAAAGTTTTACGTTTATAAAGAATTTTCCTATTCTCACAACCGGGCAAACGATGAGCCCTTAGAGCAATAATATTGGTTTCATCAAAGTCATATCCGAAATTTAACTAAAAGTACATGTTTTTCTATAAATCAAAAACTATTCAAGCCATAATCCACCGTTGGATTAGTCAAAATAATAATAATATTATTTTTTGATAATAATATTTATAACTTTTTTTTTAAAATATTTTACAACTACACTGACTATATGTTAATTAATAATTTAATTTTTACTTAAATTATTATTTTCCAACTAATTTTTTTTCTCAGCCTAATTTACAAAACCAACTTATTCTTAAAGATTGATGTGTGAACCCGATATGTAAACAATATACAAGACTAAGTATAATATAAAAGATCAAGTATGATACAAAAGCAAATCTTAATATATTGAAGCAGACCGAGTATATATAACCTGATATGTGAACTTGATATACAGCAAACCAAGTTTTAGAATAAAATATCACTTTTGAAGATAAACAATATATCTTCAAATATAAAAAATACTTAGACATACTGTAACTCATATTTGAAATTATTAGTATTTGACTACTTCTACATAGATGATTTTATCTCTATTACTTTAAATTTTAAAAATAAACTAACATTTAATTAAGTCATTGTCAATGTTCTAACTAGTGTGTATATATATGAAAAAATCTATTCAACTTCTACTATTCACACCACACTCTATACTTCACTTTTTTTTTAATTTTTTTTATCAAATATATTTTTATATGAATAGTGAATAAAAAATTATAAATAGTTTAAAAAAATAAATTCAAAAAAAATTTAAAAAAATATTAAAAAATATGAAGTGTGAAAGGTGGGGAGGATGAATAATAAAACCTTATATATACACATGTTCAGAGACGTCCGTATGCCAGATCATGGTGGGCACGTCATCATCGTAGATTCGTACTGAACAATTCTCAATGGAACTCAAAAGTCATAACAACATCCATCTCAATGGAACTGTCATAACAACATCCATCTCTGCCGGGTTTTGCTACACAACCTCCTACTATTCATCCACACTCCACACTCCACATTTTTTAATATTTTTTTAAAAAAATTTTTTTAATTTATTTTTTTTAAAATATTTCAAATTTTTTATTTACTATTCATATAAAAATTATTTAATAAAAAAAATTAAAAAAAAATTTAAAAAAAAAATGGAGTGTGGAGTGTTAGGAGGTTGGGAAGATTTATTGTTTTGATAAATGTGCTTCAAAGCCTTTGTGTTCAAGAGAAAATATCCAAATACTAACGTCTCGTTTCTTTTTATAAATGAGAGGAGTTAAAATTAAAATTAAAAGTTAAAATAAAATATTATTAAAATATATTTTTATAATATTATTTTTATTTTAAAATTTAAAAAAAATTAAAATATTTATTTTATTTTATATAAAAATTTATAATAATTAGTTTTTTTTTTCAACGTATCAATCTTTGGTGTTGACGTGTCATTTTAACAGATTATTATAAAAATATTAACAAAAGGGAGCTGCTATACTCACCGATTTTCACCCAACGTTATAAATTTTTTTTTTATTTTTTATTTTTTCAAACATTTTCTTAAATATTTTAAGAATTTAAAAAATTTTTAAAAATTCATTAAAAAATATTTACTTAAACATTAAATAAAAAAAATAATACATACCCTTTTTCGATAACCATTCTGAGAGTGGCATTTCCCTTAACAAAAACTAACAACATAAAGCAATCGATGGGCTCCTTACATACCAAGCCTTTGGGCCTCAGCCCGGCCCAAGTAAGGAAAATGCCCACATAACGCCCCGGTCGTTTAGAGTGCCTCGCAGTCGCTTTCATTTCCATTTTATCTAGGGTTTTTCACCCGTTTCCTCCTCTCTGACCAGTGCCGTGTGCCGCTGAGCTGGTAATCTTTCTTCCTCTATCTGTCTTGCCCAGGTCTATTTCTCTACCCCGTTAATTTTGCTTGTTTAATATCGGTTAGGTATTTTTAGCAGTTTTTTCCCTTGTTTTAGATCGTCTCCCAGCGTAATTTTTGTTTCTCTCAGATCACCCAAATTTCTATTTTAGCTAGTATCAGATCGCCCACCGGTGCCGACCGAGATCGCCCGAGTTTTTTCTGCGTAGGTGCCGTCCGGCTTTCAGTTCACAACCCCCTAACCCCCCCCCCCCCCCCCCCCCCCCCCCGGGGGGTGCGGTCACGGTCGGCACGGCATCTATTAGACCGAACTCGGTTCCTTCTGCGATTCGACCCTCCCACCAAACCAATTGGGTCGTTATACAGTAAATGTGAATATTTTTTTAGTTCTTTTTAATACTGGATTGTTTTAAAAAATGGGATTATATGATGGCTCAATAACTTGACTTGAGATTGGATGTGACTTGAAGATTGGATGATCCACTTGTTCAGCTATTGAGTGAAGCTTTTCATAAAAAGTGTGTTCTTTTCAGTGAGCTTGACTCAAATGGCCTCCCCCATCCAAACCGAACGGGAGAAATTACTTAGAATTAAAATATACTAGAGGCCTTTCTAGCTCACAACATAAATACGAAAAACTGTTCTTATTTTTCTGTAGACGTAAATATTGCTGTTAATTTACTTTTTGTTTATTTTATACTCCGGCTATGGAAAAAGCCGAGGGAGAGATTGAATGCTACCTTGAGCCAAAATAAAAAGGGAGCCTCAACTTGGCTGTGCCAAAATGGTTCTATAAAGCACGTTTTGGATGTAATTGAAGGTCAAAAAGAAAGATTTCGTGACTCTCCTTGGTAAACAAGTCTATCGTTCTGGCTGTTTTGTTATTGTTGTAGGGCCCTCACATTCATCACATTGATGTGGATTTCCTTGCAAAATAGCGATAGAACTTCGCCAGCCAATTTTTATTCAGTGCCTAATTAGAAAACATCTTGCTTCGAACATAGAGCTCATTTTATAACTAATAATATAGGGCGTACTATAATTATCTCTTGTTTTGCTTTTTTGCTGCAACCATACATATTTTTATGTTTCTACTTATATAAAATTACGTTTTGTTTCCACTTATGCTTAGCAACGATCTTTTTAATAATAATGGTTTGTCTTCTGCTGTCTTTCCATCTGCCTTATAAAAAAGAAATCAGAATGGTCGATAGCAATGCATCATCTGGATCGCCTGAAGAAACTCAAAACCCTATTCCTGATGGGAATGAACCTTCCGAGAATGACCTCACACTTGATGCTTTAACTCGAAAAGTTCAAGAATCTCTATCGCTTGGAAAGAGACATAAGTTTTGGGAAACCCAACCTGTTGGGCAATTCAAGGATCAGGGGGACAGCAGTTTGCCTGAGGGTCCAATTGAACCCCCAACCCCCTTATCTGAAGTCAAACAAGAACCCTACAACCTACCCAACGCATATGAGTGGATTACTTGTGATCTTGATTCTGATGAGATGTGCAGTGAGGTGTATAACCTTCTCACTAATAACTATGTCGAGGATGATGAGAACATGTTCAGATTTAACTATTCAAAGGAATTTCTTCGTTGGGCTTTACGCCCTCCAGGCTATTTCAGGAGTTGGCACATTGGTGTCCGTGCCAAAAGTTCGAAGAAGTTGGTTGCTTTCATTACTGGCATTCCTGCCAGAATTCGGGCCCGTGATAATGTTGTCAACATGGCAGAGGTTAATTTCCTTTGTGTGCATAAAAAGCTCAGATCAAAGAGACTTGCTCCTGTCATGATCAAAGAGGTGACCAGGAGGGTTCACTTGGAGAATATATGGCAGGCAGCCTATACTGCTGGAGTGGTTCTTCCAACTCCAGTTTCAACCTGTCAATATTGGCATAGATCTTTGAATCCAAAAAAGCTGATTGATGTCGGGTTTTCCAGACTTGGTGCAAGGATGACAATGAGTCGAACTATTAAGCTTTACAAGCTGCCAGATTCCACAGTCACCGAAGGTTTCAGAAAAATGGAGCTCCATGATGTTCCTGCAGTGACACGGTTACTAAGGACTTATTTGAACCAATTTATTGTTGCACCGGATTTTGATGAAAATGATGTGGAGCATTGGCTTCTTCCAAAAGAGGATGTGGTCGATAGTTATCTGGTTGAGAGTCCTAAAACTCATGAGATAACTGATTTCTGCAGTTTCTACACGCTGCCTTCATCTATCCTTGGCAACCAGAATTATACGACTTTGAAGGCAGCTTATTCCTATTATAATGTTGCCACGAAAACTCCTTTGCTTCAATTAATGAATGACGCTCTTATTGTGGCAAAACGGAAGGATTATGATGTTTTCAATGCATTGGATGTCATGCAGAATGAATCTTTCTTGAAGGAACTTAAATTTGGGCCAGGTGATGGGAAACTGCACTACTATCTTTATAACTATCGGATAAGACAGGCACTGAGGCCACCCGAGCTTGGGCTGGTGCTCTTATAGTTTGATTTCGCAAATTTTGATTGAGAATTAGAACTACTCTGCTAAAGTTTTCTGATAAGTTTGGTTGTAAGTTTGCATCGTTTTTGGGAATCCACTTAATTTTATTGTGTCAATGATAAAAAAAAAAATTGTGGAAATTTGTAGGAGTTTGTGGAATGAAATGCCTTCCACATATTGTTCGGAAATTGAAAATTCTCAAAAATATTCTCAGTATTGCTGTCTCATCGTTGTATCCCGAGTCATGTTTCTGCAGGTGGAAATTATCGCTCAGACGCTGCTCTACTCTCTGGCGTTTAACAAAATAATGGTTCTTATGGGAAGAGTTAGGCTACGTTTGGATGTTGAATTGAGTTGAGTTGAGTTGAGATGATAAAATATTGTTAGAATATTACTTTTTAGTATTATTATTATTTTGAAATTTGAAAAAATTGAATTGTTTATTATATTTTGTATTGGAATTTGAAAAAATTGTAATGATGAGTTGAGTTGAGTTGGGTTGAGGATCCAAACGTAGCCTGTTTGGTTAGCCAAAATGGATGAAAACATCTCATATAGTCTATATTTACCGTACAATAAAATAAAATAAATAAAATACTGTACAATAATTTTGACTATCTAAGTATAATATTTTCAAAAAATCTCTATAACCTCCTATTATTTACACTACACTCTACACACTATAATTTTTTTTAAATTTTTTTCTTTTATCAAATATTTATTATATAAATACTGAATAAAAAATTTGATATAGTATAAAAAGAATAAACTCAAAAAAATTGTTAAAAAAATATTAAAAAATTAAAAAAATATGGAGTGTGGAGTGTGGTGGAGGTTGTGTAGCAAACTTCTAATATTTTATCAAAACATCAACTTAAATAAATAGTAAAAAAGTAAAAACTGACATGTACAGTGCCAAAATGTATGTAAACAGTATAATGAGTACGAATAAGGTGATGATATTCTTCCAACTAGTTTACTACTCATTTATCACTCATATTATATTTAAAAATTTTTTATTTTTTTATTTTTTTTTATCATTTTTTTTTAATTATTTTTTTAACATCCTTAATTATTAAAAAAATATATAATTTTACTAATAGTTAATTCCTTAACCATTAAGTAAAATAAAAAATTAAATATAAAAAGAGTAGTAAATGAATAATAAATAAGGAGTAATTCTATCACTTTCCATATGAACAATGCATAAACAATGTACAATTGGGGTACTCTATAAAAAGTGGGACCCACATCTTTTTAAAATTTTTAAAATTAAAAATTTTCTCATCTCATCTCATTATCCAAATATATTTTTTTTTAAAAACTATTTCATCTCATCTTAATTCAGAAATTTCACTAATATTCAAAATATGTTATCTCATCTGAACTGTGTCTCCAGATGAGGCCTTATAGTGCACATGAAAAGACAACTCCTAATCGAAGACGCTAAGAACGACTAAGGCCTCATTTATTTTCACAACCATTCTCATTTTATCTCATCTAATAATTACAACTTTTTAAAATTTCTACATAAAATAAAATAAATAATTCAATTTTTTTAAATCTCAAAACAAAAATAATATTAAAAAAATATATTCTAACAATATTTTGTTTAACTTTCAATTTTTATTTCATCTAATCTCATCTACGAAAACAAATGAGGTATAAGATTAGAAAATAATGGTTCTTGGGGGAAGGATAGAAGATAAGAATGAAATTTACTCCCAGATGTCTTTGGACGCCGCATGAAAATTTAGGCTCCATTTAGATTGAGAAGTTATCTCAACTTATCTCATCATTATAATTTTTTTCAAATTTTCACATAAAATATAATAAACAATTCAACTTTTTCAAATATCAAAATAATAATAATAGTAAAAAATAATATTTTAACAATATTTTATTTAATTCATTTAAAACTATCTTAACTCATTTAATCTCAATCCTCAAACCAAACGAGGCCTTAATCGAAATAAAGGCTAGAGACGGATGCCAGTTACTTGTGTTAAACGGGGATGTCGTTTTGCTATATGGCTTGTTGCCCGATGAGCGAGGCATAGATACAATACTTGAGACACAAAAAATTTGAGACTACAGAATTCATAAATCGTACAATCTCGATGTTTTTTTAAATCCTAAGAAGTGGATAAATTTACAACCATTAACCTAAGCCAAGAGAACTGTTGATGTCGTATTTCGCAGCCCGAGCAGTACCGTGAGGCCCAAGTTCCACGTCGCCTGCAACTAAGAGGGAGATGAGGTTCCGGTGACTCCTGGGATCACTCTGATGTCAAAGTCAGTGGTAGTTTTATAAAGAAAGTTTAGAAATACAAATGATAGGTGAGTTATTAGAGAGAGAGAGAGAGAGCTCTCGTGGAAGGGATGACCCTTATTTATACCTGATTCGGGTTTTGCTGTTGAGGAAGATCGTAGTATGTCAGGTGTTAGACCTGCTACAACTAATTTTCCTATCACCACAGTGTGTTAGTCTGCGGCCTAGGCAGCTGAGGGAGATTGTGCCGTGTCAGGTTGTGCTAGGTCAGACTTGCTGCCTCCTTTCTGTTAAGGTCGGGTGTCGGATCATGGCCAAATCGTCCTGCATGCTCTTTGGGGGGGGGGGGGGTTCACGCCATTGCGTGTTGAGCCTTTTGACATTTGCTTGAGTATGGCATGACGAGACCATGATCGGGCATATGGATGTCTTGCTTGATGCCATATGATAGGGCTTGGTAAGTTGTTGAGTCCTAAGACGCTCTCTTTGGTTCCTCTGAGCTTGTGTTGAAAAACCTTCCCGAGTCGGAAATGTTGGTTCTGGTCTTCTGGTCCGGGGCCTCTGGCTTCCCCCTTTGGGCCTGGGGTTCCATAACTTGACTTTCCTGGGCTCGGGCCCTTCTGGGAAGGGCCCTCTCTCACAGGTTCCATGGCTCGTCCTTCTAGGCCTAGGGCCTTCTGGGAAGGGCTCTCCCCCACAAGGACAATTTTGAATTTCCCCACGCGAACCTGCAATGATGAACCCAAGGAGAGGTGAATTTTAATGCATCATCATCATCAAGATAACCTGAATGAGAATGATTGAGTAGGTATATAGTGTCTTAGCATTACATCTTTGGTAAATCTCTTTCGCTAGCTGTAACAATGTATCGGTATTTTCTGCCATCTTTGAGATCCTTTCTGCTTCTTTAACCGCTTCGGCAGCAGTCATATATGCTTTGTTTTCTGCATCAGCTACTCTGTAGGCAGCAGCATTGGCCGCATCATCCAGAGTCTCACTGGTGATCATTAACTTAGAGCTTATCGACTGCCACGGCTTGATATCCTTTTCTTGTGGTCTAGGAGTTTTCGTTCCTAATACGGTCTGTTTTCTGATCTTGTAGGAATTTTGGACCTCCATTTTTGCAAGAAGAAGGTTGGGAACTCACATAAGATAACAAATAAGAAAACAAACTTCGATTCCAGACACTTCATGGTGGCGATGCTGACAGTAAACTACATGCAATCAAACTTTCTTTCAATCTAGTGTCAAGCTGGAAATTCTTAACTTAATTTACGGAAGGACGAGAGAAGCAATATCACAAACCAACAAATCTGCAGAGGTCAGAAGATATAGAAAGAAAATTCTCACCAGATATAGTTTCAGTGGAACATCAAGGAATCAATTTACCTTTTCAAGTTTGCCTTGAGCAACAAGGCTTCTCAACCTTGAACTCAATAACCTTCTAAAGTTTTGTGGCACCTCATGCCTTTGCTGCAATACATAAATGATCAAGAGATTCAAAATCTCTTTTGAAATCAGATAGGATGATAAATTGACCACTGATTAGAGATTTATTAGAAATTTAAGAAATAAAGTGCAAAAGTAAAAGGCACAGTGATAAATTAATTCGTGCCTGCCGCTGAACTGAGTATAATTTTTTTTTGGAACGGAGCGATTTTGGAACCACGCCAGGAACATTATACAATCTAATGCAGCTTTTTTCAGGACAATTTTTTTTTTTTTTGATAGGTAATCAAGAAGTTTTATTTATGATAATAGGCATAGCCAAGTAGACGTATACATGATTAATACCTAACTAGGATTTCCATCTCATGGACATTAAGCCCATTAAAATCTATTGCCCATGCCCAAAGGAACAAGGTAATTTTAAGAAAGAAAGCTCTCAATTCCTCCATTGTCCAGTTTTTTTCAGGACAAATATACGTTCCAATAACAAGGATTATAAATAAGATACCCATCTGACCTCGATAAGGCGGACAATGGCACTTATATCAGATCCATTTGCATCTTTTACCGTTGAAAGCGCTTTAAAAACAATTGCATTATACCTGTGAGGAGACCTCGATAAATTAGAAAGTGACTAAATAAATTTTTTTCTCTTACACAAACTGCATAAAGATAAGACAATAATTGTGCAAATGGTTGTGATGGTGAAGTAATCATCAACATATTTACAAAATTACACAAGCAACTAGCTCGTTTGGATAGTGAGATGAGATGAGTTGAGATGGTTCATGAATAATAATGAGATTATTAGTTGAAATTAGATAAGATCTCTATATCCAAACGGACAATAAATTAGTTTTTTATCCTAGTTTTTTAAAAACATTATTTTGTATTTTAAACGAATTTTTTTTATGAGTAAGATAAGAATTTATTAATGATGATACTCCAATTCACAGGACGGACAATCTAAAGGATTTTGAAGGACTGTATATTTTAAAATTTACAATATGTATGATAATATGAAAGTTAAAGTAATATATATGATAATATGTACGTGGATGCATCACATCTCTCTCTCTCTCTCTCTCTCTCTCTCTCTCTCTCTATATATATATATATATGCTTGGCGAAGAAACTTGCTTTGTGTCACAGACTTGAATACGATGACTTAAAAGTGGATAGAAATACTACTTGAATGCATTGCAGAGTTTTCTTTTAAATATTTTCTATGCGTTTGAAATTAAGATGAGATCGCTCCTCCAAACTCTACTTGCATGATAGTTATCCGAAAACCAAAAAGGAAAAAGAAAAAACAAGTAATAAAAGGCCGTGGAGGGAGCATGCATGCAGTTTCGAGATGTCTGTCGAAAGAAAAAATTTCTAGCTAGCTAGCTGTATGCCCGGCCATTTTTAATAATATATTGCATCGAATGTTTTCGATCCCCGAAAGAAATGATCGGAACGTTATCTTGTGTTTGTGAGCCACCTGTACGTAGACTCCATTATGACGAGTGAGTGGAGAATAAAATGTAAATGGGTAGGCACCATCCTAAAATTATTGTGTCCGCCCAATATTCCACCTAGCTACCCAGGTGTCATATAAAATTGATCATATCAGTACTGTTCTCTAACTACCTCATACTCATTTCCACCCAAATACCCCAGCATGCATTTGCATCCACTATCTTCAATTTTTTAACCAGATTTAAGTAAAATGCCCCAAATTCATCACAATCCCTGATAATAAAGCAAGCCACACCTGTTTCCCCACTTCTTGCTGCTGCAGTCTACTCGCTCACCACTTCACATGCTCCACCAACCTCGCTATCTATCACTATAAATAGCCCTGTTTCTCCTCCCCCTCACACTAACTAAACACATTAGCACAAATAGCTAAATTTTAGAGTACCAGTGTTCCAAACCTCAATTGATATATACTGTTGGCTCTTTGGGCAAGTTGGCCTCAAAATCATGGGCAGTTTGAAGTGCTTTGCTCTTGTTGCTCTACTCATTTCAACCTTTGCAATGGTGTCTGAAAGCCGAGTGGCAAGAAAGGACCTGGGCGTGGACCTTGGTGGCGTTGGAGTTGGTCTTGGTGCAGGGGGAGGCATTGGACTCGGAGGTGGAAGTGGTGCAGGCTCGGGCTCAGGCTCTGGTTCTGGGTCTAGCTCAGGGTCAAGTTCATCCTCTGCCTCGGGATCAAGTTCTGGGTCAGGCTCCTCTGGCGCTGGGTCAGAAGCAGGCTCATATGCTGGATCTTACGCTGGATCAAGGGCCGGTTCAGGATCAGGAGGCAATCAAGATTCAGGCTCTAGTTCTGGACATGGTGAAGGTTATGGCGAGGGTTATGGCAAAGGAAGTGGTTCCGGTAAAGGTTCCGGATATGGTGAAGGTCGTGGTTATGGCTCAGGGTCTGGGAGCGGACACGGAAAATAAAGTCACCCCAATTTATTTGGAATGAAAGAAAAGAAAAACATAAAGTTAAACCATCTTAAGCATGAATAAATAAGTAGATGGTGATCGTGACGTGCTCTATGTATGTCCATTTAATAAATCTATGCTCTATATATGTGGTGTGTGGTGTCTAAATGATGAATAAAGTTTTTATTAAAAAAAAAAATATCTTACCTAAGGGAAGATGTCCAAGTTTTCACTGAAAAGACCCTGCCTAAACATCTTCAATCTGTTATACGTGGTCAAAATCTCTCTACTATATGAAACAAGGAAAGGGACAAATATTACTACTTGCTAGTGGACTCGTTATGGTTGAAAGCAATTTCTTGCAATCATTCAATTTAACATGTTTTTGTTTTTGTTTTTAATGTTTGAAAGCATGCAATTGCAATCATCCAACTTTTAATTAGCTTGAGAGAAACCATAATTATCCAATTAATCTAAAATATGATCAATTTATTTTTTAAATAGAGAATGGGTTTCCAATTTTATTGATTACCCTTACTTGTAGCGGATAAATACTTTATATAGATAATAAAACTTGGGGGTTACACGGAGAATAAGTTAAAGCCCAAAATCAAGTTCCTAAAGAAATATAAAAACCTTATATAAAGTTTACAAGAAGATTGAGAAAAAATCTAGACAGTCCCATTTGGATTCAAAATTTATCTAAACTCATTTTATTTTATCATTATAACTTTATCAAATTTCTACACAAAATATAATAAATAATTCAACTTTTTCAAATCTCAAAATAATTATAATATTAAAAATAATATTCTAACAATATTTTATTTAACTCATCTAAACTCACCTCAACTCATCTCTAAATCTAAATGGAGATAGCGTTTGTTTAAAAAAAAAAAACCTCTGCTTGTGGTACTCTCGCCGCCCAAAGTAGAGATTGCTAGTTTAAAGAAGACTCCTGGCTTCATTCTCTGAGCAGGACCTATCAGGTTGTACCATCTGCCCCTTCTATGTGGGAAACAGAGATAAAATGAATGGACAATTAATCCATGACCAAACATTCACGTACTATAGGTGTCATAAAAATGATTTTTGTAAGGCTGCTCATCCAGGTTCTGACCCGGATATATTCGGACCGGAACCCGGATTTCAAATCCGGACTGGAACCCAGACCGGATTTGCCCAGATCAGACCTGGGCCGGAACTCGAGTGAATCCGGATTCCGGATTGTACTCGGATTTTTTTTAAGTCCATATAAAGGTGGTTTAGAAGCATAATTTTTTTTTTTTTTTTATAAAAGCCTATATTACATTTAAAAAGTTGAGAATCATAATTCTTCTATATTTATTAAAAAAATGTTGATAATCATAATTTTTTATAAAAGCCTATATTTTATGAAAACTTTATCTGAGTCATCATTAAAAAGCATAATACTAACATTTTTCAGAATAATAAAAATATATAAAAATGAAAAGCTAAAATGCATGCAATCCACTACATATTACATTATTTTGATATTTACACATTACATTACAGTATACAAAATTACAAGATATGAATTACAAAATCATTAGCATGTCTTCTGTCAATGATTTAGTTTCAGACCAAGTAGCAATTTCAAGTGATCTGATTGAAATAGAGCCTGCAAAAAACAAAAGTTTTGAGCAAATGTGTTACAACATAATCTTCTCTCATGTTATGATATAAATGCAGCCAGAATGTCGTGTGTACAAAATACACAAAGCTCATCACCTATGCGCAATTAACATAACCAAACAAAATTGAAACAACCAGATTTGGAAGCAAAATTAAGTCAAATACATAAACAAACCAGATGCTCTAATTCAGGAGAGCTTCTGCGATTTCAAAAAATAGGTTTCACTCAGAAGTAAATGATGTAGAGCAGAGGGGCGTCGCTATACTAAAAATGACTCCTAACTATATAATGCCAAGTTTCATATGAGAAGATGTACCTACAGCTTTCTTAAGAATTAGGATAAGTGTGAAACAAATTGAGCAAACGCCAATGAATTATATATGCAGGTCGTATAATTTAGAAAATTAAATAACATTTTCAAAGAAGCAAACTGAGATGCACACAAACTTTCCTAGCAAATTATGCAAAGTAGAGGAGTGTATAAACAAGATCTGTATACTCTAAACATATAATATAACATTATTCTTCTCTGTTCGTTGCCCTCCCATCGCTTACTTCCAGGAGAGATAACACGAGAAAAATCTCATTCGACAAGTTCAGAAGCCAACCCACCTCTCAATGGCCTTAAAACTTCTTGGATTCGATAGCCACAACTAAACAGATCTAACCCATAAAAATAAGCCTCAAACCCAATCTTCAATTCCTACAACCAAGAAATCAAAAAGCTCATTAACTAGTTTTGCATATTATATTCAAATAGAATATTAAAAAAGAGTATAGTCATCAAACCAGACCATTTCACCAGAAAGAATCGCGTTCCATCTACTAGCTTGTAGTCATCATGCTTCGCAAAGAACATTTTCCACAAAAATGAGCAGAAACCCACCGTTTGACTTGAAAAGAAGCATAAGCTAAACATCATTATTAGGCCACCAATCATATATAAAGAGCATTTGCTTTTCTTTGAAACAGTCAAGCAAAACAAGTCTATAAAACCCTATTCACCACCAATCACAACTAACAAAATAATAACAAAGAATCTAAGCTAAACAAAAATCTAACAAATACCACCACACACCAATGTCCCAAACAATCTATGAGTTATAAAAACTCAACATAGAGAGAGAGAGAGTGAGTGAGGGTTTCGAGTAACTGGTAAATTTGGCCAACCATAACACTACTCACGCACTACCACAACATAACAGGTTATAGATCTGGACGACGAAATAAAACTGAAAAAGAAAAGAGCAGATCTAGCCAAACGGCAGCTCTACTAGGCACCGACGATGATGGCCAGGATTTCGGCTTCCCCAACACACTCTAGATACGAAAGAAACCTCCCCCTAAGAGAAGAGATCTAAACACTCAAAACACAGAGAGAGAGAGAGAGAGAGAGAGAGAGAGAGAGAGAGAGAGGAACATATCGAGAGTAGCGAAAAGGCTTCTATCTTCTGTGGACGGTGGCCTCTGATAGCACCGGCAGCTATGGTTGTGGTTTCGGTGCTCGGTCGAGAGAGAGAGAGAGAGAGAAAGAAGTTAGATAGAGAAGAGAAGATAAGAGAAGAGAGAAGGCTTCTTCCCATTATTACGAGCAAGAGACTGAAGAGAGAGAACTAGGGTTTTGGTTTGGACTTTGGGCAAGAGAAGAGAGATCGAGAGCTAGGGTTTCCGTTTGACACTTTGGACGAGAGAGAGAGATGGAGAGCTAAGGAGTCAGGGATGAGGGTTTGGAGCTAGACTTTGAGCGGAGAGAGAGAGGACATTACACAGAAGATTCGAAGAATGAGGGCGCTTTTTTCTTTTTCATATATAACCCGGGTACCGGATGTTAAATCCAGAACCCAGGTTTCATAACCGGATCCGGCTCGGATTAATCCGGGTTTTGTAATGCGGATTTTGGCCCGGATTTGATTCGGGCTAGAACCTGGAACCAAAATCCGGTTATCCAAGTTCCAGACCAGGCCAGGAAAAAAATCGGCCCAGATGAACAGTCTTAGATTTTTTAGGAAAGGGAGAAGATAAATGCCAACCGTGGGGCATTCTTTCCTCCTGCATGCTATTAAAAGGATCATCCACAATAGTGCCAATGGATGCTTTACGACGAAGCGGCATGAGAATAATTTTGAACATTGGGGAGTGGAGCAGCTTTCACAATTTTTGCTTTTGAGGTCATCAATTTCTCTTTAGAGCCTTGCCTAGAAGTACTAACGCGCAGGTTTCATCATTTGTCATGGTAGATAGATAAATAGCATGCAGGTTTAAATTGATATGCCCAGAAGGAAATCGTGATATGTACTAATAGAACGGTTGATAGTTTGATTCAATAGAGCCCGACAAGCAAGTTATATAAATATGAGAAATTAGAGCCGATGTAGGTAAGAAACAGAAACAATACTTTCCATATGACCTTTTGTATACAATTTTCACTAACATGGCTACCCTATTTATACACAAATTTGGGAAGCACAATTCACGAGTTCAACACCTAAGTTTTTTATGAGTAATCTCAGCACCATTTTTTCACAATTAATGTAATTGTTTTTAGTAAGGAATAACATTTTATTAGAATCACAGTGGTTGCATTTGGAAGGATTTTGTCTTGCTTGCCATGTAAGACATTATAGTCAACCCACGTGAGGAGGGGATGAGGGAGTGAATAGTGGCAAAGGTAAAAAAGAAGGAGGAGAACCTTGAGGTTGATGTTGGAGTGGTGTAACAGCCGCTAAAAATTCAATGATGGAATTTCTATTATCTTTAGGAACCGTAGTAAATCCTATATAGTTGGAATCCAACTAAGAACCCATAAACGTGTTAGAAACCAAAAATCCTATATGGTTTTATCCAAAACCTTATTGAATCAGTTTCTAGCATCGTGTTTAATCGCTTAATTAAAATATTTTCATATGCTATTAATCTTTTAAATTTGTGTTAGAACATCATTATCCAACTTAGTTAACCTTGGATATTTGATTGGGCCAATAGAAATCAGATTTGGGCTTGATAGCAACCCAAACCCTCTTAAAACCCATGAATTTAGGCCCTTTCGGTTTAAGCCCATTAAGGCCCACGAAATTAGCCACCTTAGCAATGATTTTATCTATAATATTTCACCCTCCACTTACCTTATCAGATTTATTCAAGAGCACTTAAAATGTTCTTGAAGTGGATGACTAAGTGGACACCCCACTCTTTCAATTATAGACTCCACCTTGAAAACAAAATAATATCTTGTATATTTTAGTGGAAGAAAAGATCATTACTCAAGCTCCATTACAGACCTATCATCTTCTAAAACTTGTATAAATAGCCCTCTACCCCTTCCAACGAAAATCATCCCTCCTTTACACTTTTCTTTGTTAGAATACAAAAAAATACTCTCGGGCAGTTTTTATGAACTCTTTTGCACGCCTTATTTGAAGCTCTTGTAAGTATTTTCTCATAAACTTTCCTTCATGAAAGTTGTTTATTTTTTAGTCTAGTTTACTTGGATATCTTATTTGTTCCATTTGGAAATCATTTGGTCAGTCAAAAGTTGTTTAAAACCCAGAAAGGTCATTCTGGACGATAACCTGAGAGTATGTCATATTTTGGAGTTTTTAACAAAGTTAATGGATTGATCGTGATCCGAAATTATTATGGAGTATTGTTAACATAGGTATATGATTATTGGTTGAGGATTTGTTGCATGATCAAAAGTTTTGGTGAAAAATTTTCTTAGATTTAGAAACTTCGAATCTGGAAGAGGAAAAACAGTTTCTGTTTTGAGAAAGTTTAAATCTTTTATGGTCTAATCTTATTGCAATGACTTTGATATTTTTATTTGAGGATCCTAAGCTTCTTATGTACATGATATAATGTTGCTTTGAAGATATTTGATATTAGTTTCAAAGATATGAAATTTTTATGTAAGGAGATATTCGAATAGGCCAAGTGATGATGTTCTTGGCTAAATTAATGTTTTGGTTGATTTTTAACCATGTGATCTTGAGTTTAAAGCTTAGATCTATTTTAGGACACCTTTTTAAACCATGTGATGTTTTGGTTTGAAGATCACATCTTTATAAATCATAGATCAAGAGGTTGATCAAAACAAGTTAGAAACAAAAATCAAGGGAAATGGCCTATATAAGTTTCGGTTTTTATAGAATTTTAATAGTTGTGTTTAGTTTTAAATTTTTCTGAATTCATATTTAAGTTCAGAATAAAATCTACATGAGATATATAAATTTTGGTGATTTTTGGAGTTAGGATACAAAATCCTTAAGTTCGGGATATAATAGTCTTTTTCCACATGTAGAGGGTGAATTAATAATTTTACTCTTAAATTGATATTTTTCTATATTTCTAATTATTAGTGATTAAGTTATAACATTTAAAAATCACTACTTTCAGTCTCTCGTGATCGCACTTGAGTTTTGCCTAGAAACGCGAAGACAGAGGTAAGTTAGCTTTTAACTTACTAGCAGTTTACTATGTATGGGTGATAAGTAAATGAACTACAATATACGTATGTATGTTATTATATGTGCTATGCCAAATCATTACATGTTTATATGTTACACATAATTTATTCTGTCATGAATTATTCATCTGTTACACAAGATATTCTGTCATATATTTCTATACATTGCAAGTAGCGTGAATACATACAATCTAAGGAGATTCTGTCTAAGGAGATTGGAAATTCTTAAGTGTGTCCATCGTGACCCTCCAATCTTTCCTGGGAATCTAGAAGTTCTGTCTAGGAAAGATTGATCTTTCCTGGGAACTTACTTACTGAGTACTATTCATTTCTACGATAAAAATTCATCAAGATATTATCAGAAAAAAAAAAAATGGAATGTCATGTATGTCATGTAATGTATATTCACTGTTGCAAGCATGTTATGTTAAAAATGTAATGTTGTGTTACATCAGGGCTTTTGTCTTTTCATATTCAAGTCACATTCTGTTTCTAATACAGTTTATGTATTTCAAGAACAATCATGTTAAGTTATTCATGTCAATCACGATCCTAAGTACTAGGATGGGAAAATATCCTAGTAAAACTCCTTTGTTCACGCTGGAGTGTCTAAATAGGTGTGAAATTTCCTGGGTTGACGAAGTATAGTCAACAGGTTGCGAATGGGACCTAACTAGCTGGTCACCGGAGCGCACCAGGCACTAACGCCGATGGAGCCACATTTTATTTTAATAAGTCATGGGGCCACAACAACTGTGGAGCATGAAGTATGGGGTCACAGCAATTGTGGCACATACACTACGTGAGACACAGCAATTGTGACACGTAGAATACATGGGGCCACAACAATTGTGGAGTATGTATTAACGCACTCACAGCTGGTGTAGATACCTGTGTTGTGATGCGGTAATCGGCAGGGACACATGGCTCTAGGGGACCCATGTAGCACCCATATGTTATGTTAATCAAGTTAAATGACAAAGAATTCAAACTCATGTTATGTTCAAGTTCATGTTCATGTTATGTTTCAAGTCTATGTCAAGTTAAGTCAAGTAAGATCAAGTCCATGACAATGTTATGTTTCAAGTTCATGTCACGTTAAGTTAAGTCAGATCAAGTCTATTACAAGTAAGTGAAGTTCAGTTCATTCATGTTCATGTTATGTTTCAAGTTTAAGTTATGCCATATGTCATGATTACTTACGATTTTGATTATGTACTTATGATTTTACTGTCATGCATGCATTATTAACCTGTGTGTATGTTTTATGTTAACTTGCTGAGATTTGTAATCAAATCTCACTATGGTAGTCCCAACTACCATTCCCCACGAATGATAGATTTTGTTACAGGATCTAAAGAAGAACTGGGAAACAGCCAACTGGACACGGTCGATTAAGCGACAGTGCGGCTTCAAGGTTAATATAGTAGTTAACTTAAAATTACTATATGTACTATGAAGTTACATCTTCAGTACTCATTTGATCACAATCATTGTGGACTAGTATTGTGATCTCCGATGTTTAGTATGCCTTTATGTATAAAGTATATTTTAAGCATTTTGGGATATTTGAATTTGGTGCATAGTATTGCTAAAGAAAAAAAAAAATTATCCGCTGCGAATATTGCATAATGCTAGATGTATGTTAAGAACATTGCATCTTATATGTCATGAACGGAGATACGTAACCTTGTGTTGCATGTCTCGACGCTTCAAATGTCCGTCCAATCTCAAGCGGAATTTGGGGGCGTCACAAGTGGTGAGTGAGGAAAGGGGCAAAATCAGGATCCTTGAGAATGTTCTTCCATTTACCAGGGCCATGCTTTGCCACTCCAGCCAGCAATGCTTCTTCCTCCTCTACCGTCCATTTATGCTTCTGATTTCCCATTCTACACTCTATTAACGAAACCAAACTGTCACTCTGATAGTTGAAAGCTTTTTACTTTTGTTTTCTGCATTTGGTTTTGCAAGGGATGACGAAGAAAGAAAAACTCTACTCGCGCAACTGGGTGCAATAAAAAATTCCAAGCAAAGAGTTCTATTGCGGCGAGTTCTCTGCCCTCGAGTAGTGAAAGATCTTCGAGCTATGTTGTAACATCCTGGCCCAGCACCAAGTCTGCTCTCTAAATATTTCGGTTAGATGTATGAAAAAACCCATTTATTATTCTTTATTCACTACTAGACATAAGCCCAAAATTTTGAAATGGCTAAACATCCTAAGCCCATAAGATCTTGCACCAAAACCCATGACACCGTTTCCTTTGCATGCACGTCTGTCCCGCTAGGGTTAACGACATCACTATTTATTCATAAGTTTTTCACTTCACTTGCAGTTCACGTAAAGCCTCATTCTTACTTTGATCACTTGCAACCCTAGACTAGGTTACCACCCCTTCTCGACGCACCAACGACCTCCAATCCTCATTCAAGAAAATAACCAAAGCCTACATTGCATCATAGCCAACCTTGTTTCATTTCCTGTGACTTCACTGCACCAGACCACCACCTTTGACACTGTGGCTCAGCCTCCGTCAAACCCAACTCCCGTGAGTCCTCTCCATCACTGAAACACAACCCATGTACAACCACCATACGAAACCACCCTGCCCGACCCCACGTTGCAACCCAAGTGCACGTGCATGAAGCAACCACCGCGAGCCACCATGGCACGTCCACAAACACTCCTATTTTTAAAAAGAGAAAAGCTTCCAGCCAGTCAAGTGACTTCCTCATTTTTACACCAACTAATCATGAGAAGGTGTCACGTAAGAATTGTAGCAAAATAGACTTTACACCCACATGCAGCTAATTAAACTTGTAAAAATTTGTTGCATGAGATTAGCCAAAACCATACTCTGATTGTCTTAAAAATTTGTAAAATTATCAAGTCACTCCAATCCCCTCATTGCAGCTGACATTAGTAATATAGTGCTTGCTTTGGTTTTTCTCTTTTTGGCACTAAACCTTGGATCCATCCATATTGTGGTAAGATTTTCTCATTTCTAACAGAGAATCTGAACCTCTTCAGATTGAATCAGATGCTATAAATGGCGACACAAAGGAAGGGCAAAAGTCAGCAATTTAGCTTGTTGCCAATGACCTTCGTCACCTTCCCTCACTCCCAGAAAATACCGAAGGCCTTAAAAGAGTAAATAAATGTGGAGTGTAGGTAGATATTCTTGAAAAATTACCGGGGCTAGTGTTATTGGCAGTCCCAAATAACGGTGCATCTACAGAGAGATTATGATCGTACTGATGAATTTGTTATTAGTAAGGCAACTAGTGTTCCTGCTCCTAGAAATCCAATTTGACGGGGTAGAGCATTTAATCAAAAAGAAAACCACAACCTTTGAATTGACAAATTTTCTTTAATCCCCAGCATATGAAGAATTTCACCCCAACACACAAGTATGAGAATTAGACTGATGTGCTTGAAGTGAAAACGTTAAAGAAAAAAGGGCGCTGGGGAGTTGCAGAGAAAGGGAAAAGGGGAAAGAAAATCATAGATGGCGCTGGGGAGAGAAAGAAAGGGAAAAATGGGAGAAGAGAGAGAAATGATGAGGGGTGATTCAATATACTAATACACACCATAAATTATATATGTCTCATATTTGTTGAGACGTTATTGGCTGGTGTACAAATAGGGAAGTCACCCGACCGGCTGTGAGCTTTTCTCTTAGTACTTTTAACAGAGCTTGACGAGAGGACTTGATTGTAAAATTTTAGGGAAATAAGTAGTAATATGTAAAATTTAAAAATTCAAAGGGTTTCATGCCAGCGAGTGAAAGTTGGGAGATAATTTTTGTATTTGGCACTTTTTATTTCATAAAAGAAATGTATTTAGCCTACATTTATTTCCATATAAGCCAAGAATGTGAGACTAGCCTAAGGAATAGACCAAAGTGTCCCGGCTCCTTAAAGCCAAATAACTATGATCGCAAGCATTTTGCTCTTATAATCGAGGGGTATTCTTTTAATTTTCTTGGGTCAAGAGTATTAAGGCACCAACAAGAGCAGCAAGAATCATTTAGAATATCTAAACATATTCCTTGTAACAGAAAGAATAAATAGTAGGGCTAGGTGTCACAATATGAGTGGTCTTTACAATCAAATTCTGCTCTGTAAAATAACTATATATAGTCGCATACTGTACAGTGATCCATATGAGAAAATACAATACACGGTGAATCATTTTCACAAACATCTTCTGTGCCTCTGCTATACTCTCTGTTACATCTTGAAAAATGATTTCCTTACAACTTTCTTATAACAACTTATATCTATCTTACAACTCTACTAGTTATAAAAAAATTACAAAACTATCATTACTCTTAACTTTTTTTTTAGTGTGAATATCCGGTTTTTTTTGTTTTTTTAATATAAGTAATGATCCATAATAATATATTTTTTTACCAAACTTTTATTATTTTGTGTAAAATAAGAGAGAATTAAGTAAAATTTAATACTCAAATTAGATAAAAAAAAAATGCTATTGTTGCGTTGACCTGTAATAAAATTAATGCAAATAAATAATGGATATTCAAAACAAATTCTGGTTGGTCCATAAAAGTGGCCGCCTACCCGCTCGGATAATTACACACTGGGAGGAGGATGGTCCGGGCAATTTTTCTTTTTTCTTTTTTTCGTATTTTTTAAAAAGAAAAATGCTACTCTTTCTGCGGCGGCAGCTCTAACTGATTTTCGTTTTTTTAGGTGAATATTTTTTAATAATATTATAATTTATTTTAAAATAAAATATTAAAAAAATACATATAAAAATATAAAAAATAAGCCAAATGACTTCTTTAAGATTCTGTTTAGATTAAAAGAATGTTTTATCTTATTTTATTATTATAATTTTCTTAAATTTTTATATAAAATATAATAAAAAATTAATTTTTTTAAATTTTAAAATAATAACAATAATAAAAATAATATTTTAATAATATTTTTTTAAAACTTTTATCAAAAACTTTCTTTTTATCTTACCTTTAATCCAAATCAGCACTTATTAACTACGCTGGGGTGGCCGTAGAGCCACTATTTAATAAGGGTCCAAAATTTGTTTATTACCATCTTTATTCTATCACTTTAAATAAAAAAATAAAAAATAAATATAAATTCAGTTCGATTGACGGCGATTGTCCCACCTAACCAAATAGACGGGCAAGTACACCCTGTGTATCTCACTTTGCTCTTCTCCTAGTTGCGAATCCTTTTTTGTTCAACTTTTCTGTTGATTCCTTTTTGTACTGAACAATTTCTCTCCGAGATTAGGAAAAATGGCTTACGCATCCCATATTATCAATCATTCCAAAAAGGTATGCCATTTCTTCCTCTATCCCCTCTATTCTCAACCTTCGTTTTTTATATAATATGTATATATTTACGTTTATACACACATATTCAGATTTTATTTGTTGGTTGTGATTGCATATGTGTTTGATTTTCATTTTCCCTCGTTTTTTAATTTTAATTCGACTTCGATCCGAATCATAGACCCGATTACATTCTTTCGGTAATTTGATATTGTTTGAGAGTTTAGTGATCTAGTTCTATAGATAGCGATGATCTCACTTGAAAGGCTTATTTTGTAAAGGAGCCATTTATGCTGTGTTCAGTTTTAAGTGCTTCGACTTTAAATCGTGGACTCGGTTTTGTTTTCTGGGTAATCCAGTTTCGATAGTAGTCGTATTGGCATCTGTTATCTTTCGCAGATTGCGTTTCTTATAGGCTCAATTCGTTTGTGGGTTATTAAGGTAATACTACGTTTGTAGTGTGCTTGGTGTGGATTTGCCAGGTTTGGAATTGTAGCTACAGCATTAAAACCAGACATTTAAGTTTTTAACTGCTTAATTGGCCTGAACCAGTGATTTATCTTGGTATAATTAATAATCAATATGTGGGTGGCTGCTGGGACATCTTATAGTCGAGTTGTTGATGCGAGGTTCAATTTTCAGTGGCTGGTATGAAAATTTACCACGCACAATATCTTGAGAAGTTATACGGATCTGAATGGGTTGATACACTCTTAAATCAAGACCCATCCACGAATACGGAGGGGTATTATTTAATTTTTAAAATTTCGTACAGGTTTCTTTACATGTAAATTGTAAACTCTGACTAAGTTTAATAAGCATGTTGTATCGTGTGAGGAGTCAGGAGTCGTTATGTTGGTTATGAAGGTGAGGGAAAGCTTGTAGTCCAGAGTTTTCACAGGTTTAGTGAAAGTATCTCACATCATATGTGGAAATAGTCGTCATTTTTCAAACCAGCTGGATCCTGCGTTATTTTCTTTTATTTGCTTGCATCAATTCTGTCTGTTTTCAACAACACCAAGTGGTACCCTACCCTAAGATCACAATGTCATCGTCATCATTAGTTATGCTGCTTCATGCTCTTGACTTGACCTTGTTTTAGCACCGCAAATGTATAATTCTATGCTTGTTGGTTCTATGCTGTTTTATTTTGCTTGATTTGACCTTACCTGTTCTTATATTTTTAAATAACCTATTGCAGTTAAGAAATGCTCCAAAATTTCTGCGGCACGAGCATGCAATTTTGGTTCGGTGGTTTTCAAAGGATGCTCAGCCCTCTATTGGTAAAAGAGATGGTAAGTTTTTGTTTCTTTGGGTTTTACTCTCTTGTTCGTTACCAATCAATTATCAACTATCATTTTATATCATTTCTTGTTCTCTGCTCATCTTCAAACAGACCAAGTCTATGAGTTTTAGATAATGTCTCAAACTTCCTGTCTTGCATGCATTTGAGAATTTGCTTGTTCTCAGCTGAAGTTTATAAGATACGTTTGAAATGGTGGTGGTGTTGTGGTGGGCTTCATGAGGCTGATCCTTATCTCTCTTGTTTTTTTTTTTTTTTTAAATTATGATGCGTCCCAGACCTATGCAGTTGCAATGCATTGATTGTGTGTATAAAAATGTAGGAATGCATTCTTACATTTATCAATGCCAATGGTCCATTGCATACATGGATGTGTTTGTACATCCAGGAAGTATTACAATGAACAGAGTTCATACCAAATATTTCTTCTCTACCACAAATCTGTTTGCATGAAATGAGGGAGGATTAGATGACTATAGAGGTCCAATGAGTGTGAGGTTTTTGGATGCTTAACGTGAACAAGAGGTTGCTCGAGTTGAATTTGAGCATTTCTGTTCATGCTCTGTTTTTTTGTAAAACTCCCTTAAAGATTTTAATCTTTCGGAGAGATATCTTTCCTCTGTTGTCTTGTTATGTATCTATTGCTCACAATTTTTTGTGTATTCTGTTGACGAATGGTTGAGTTCTTTAGGTGATAGATAATCATCATTCAGTTAATCTACCTAACTTAGGTGCCATTTGGATAGTGAGTTGAGATGAGATTGGTTGAGAGGAAAGTTGAATAAAAGATTATTAGAATATTATTTTTTAATATTATTATTGTTTTGAAATTTGAAAAAGTTGAATTGTTTATTATATTTTGTGTTGGAATTTGGGAAGGTTGTAATGATGAGATAAGATTAGAACCGTTCATCCAACCCAACGCGAAAATGTGATGCTCCAGCCCGACCCAAAAATGGTTGATTCCGAAAAGGGCACCTCTGAACTGCCTGAATTGGCCAATCACCCAAACCGAAATACATTCCGGGAAAATCGGAATCGGATTTTCCGGCCTTTTTTTCTTTTTTCTTTTTTTTTGGGGGGGGGGGGTTGGGGGGTGGGGCGAAGAAGAACTCTTTTATTTTTCTGTGTTTTCTCAGCAGCCAAACAGAATCTCAAACCAAGTAAAATCTGGTAAAAACTTATTTCAGCTCACCTAGATCGCTCCACGTATTGACGAAGAGATTGCGTGGACAAAATCAAACCATATAGCAAGCACAAACCTCCTTATCGTCCCAATTAATCTCCTTGAATCCCTTTCTCTCTTCATCTGTCAAATTATGAGCTAAAATATTCACCAAAGGCAAAATAAAATGCATAAAAAAATGCAACCAAAGAGGCATTATTTTCCATATTTAAGAAAATAAGAATTGAAAAAGAACAAAACTCAAAACCATAAATGTACCCAAGATTTTCATACAAGCATAAAGAAAGAGCAAATAGTAAGAAATACTAAAAAAAGCCAGAGGAAACGAGAGTTATGATTTAATGGAAATACTTGCACCCACAAGTTCATCTAGTAGAGCTCTCTGAGCGTCCATGGCTAAAGGGAGTGTTTTGATGCAAGATTGATGGAATTGCAAATCAGAGAGGGTTTTAGCGCTTTCTTGATAATTGAGGGATCTCTTCCTTTGTGTGGTGTTTGGGGATCGGTGTGCATGAGACTAGAACTGATAGAGAGAGAGAGAGAGGGGGGGTGTCGTTGGGAGGGAGAGGGAGAGACCGATGGATTAATATATATGTGGGTAAAAAGCAAAACTTTGGTTATACTGCCGGTTAACGTTTAATTACCCAATTACAATCGATTAAACTCGGAAATCGAGTAAAAATTCCGAAACCAAAAATCATTGAAATGGGTTGGTTATCTTGGCTCGAGTTGGGTCAATGGCTTTTCTGTACAGCCCTAGATGAGATGAAACGAAACGAAAGACTTTTACTATCCAAATGGGTCCTTAGTGAGTAGGCAGTATTAACTGGAAGATCCATATCTTGGTTTTATGTACAAAATATAAGGCATAACCTCGTGGTTATTTTTTTTTCAGATATTTGGAAGATCCGTCGTCATTGTTATTGGTCTTCAGAAAGAGAAACAGTTTCCAGGTCTGCCACCAATGGCACGGTAAGTACAACCAAATTCTGTTGCATTAACCTTTTATACATCACGACATCATAGCAGGGCCTACAATCATTCTGTTCTACATTCTATACTTCTTCCTTCAAATTGCTTCTGATATTTCATGATTTCCTGTCAAAATTTATATATTTATTAAAAGAAAAAAACTTAAGAGTCTAATTTCAAATGCTTACGGTTGCTCATAATGTCATGTAGATAGCAATGCTTGGCATACAGAAGAGAAATATCTCAATGATGCCAATGGAAGTAAGAAATCCAACTGTTGGACTGGCTTTCAACCAAAGGTTTTCATGGTACGCTATCCACCCTGTAGTTCCTTTTTTTTTTCTTTTTTTGTCTTTTTCTTTTTTTTTTTATCTGAAGAGGGATTCCAGGTGATCAGATGTTTTCTTGATGATTAGAGTTTCCTGAATTCCTTTTGTTGTTTGATTTTCCAGTATCAGTTCACAGATATACTTGAGAAGAGGTTTTTCATCTGATTCAGGTAAAGTTCAAGATATTATCCTCCTAATTTTCGCAGTGTACTTTCTTTATCTTATTATTTATTATTAATAATAAGTCTTTTTCACAGTTTTCCTATATCTATATATATATTTTTACACATTGTGGCATTGGAAATCTATTAAAAAGACGTAGAGGGAAACCTCCTAAGTACAGATATTGGAAATCTATTTTTACACATTTTCACCCTCCAAATACTTTTTTTTTGATAAGTTGTTTCACCCTCCAAATACTACCACATATAAACTAACACTCTCAGTTAACGTTCAACAATCAACATTGTCTCACTCACTTATTTTTATTCATCTTAATGATGAGACTTGGACTAAAAATGGTAGTTGAATGGTGCGATATGTTAGTTTTAGTGGTTTGGAGTACGAGGTGTAAAGCACCTATTAGTTAGGGGGTGAAAAATATATTTCTTTTACTTTTAATTTTCAATTTTAAGAAAATTCAAATTCAAATTCAGTACCTTCTCAGAAAATTTGGCATTGTAACATATGGCATTATAAATACCCCCATCCTTTGGAATAGAGCTTCATTTTCATGTCTGGCCTTGCTAATAAATTGATGTCATGTTACTTTTTGATGTGGAAAGGAACAACATGATTAATGAAGCGACAATTTATTGTTTACTTCTGTACATTATATTTTCTTGACTTCCTTCAAGAAGGATGGTTATTGTGCTTTGCTTCTGTTGAAGTGTGAAGATTAAACTATCATCTACGCTCTTTTCTCTACTTTGCTATTCTTTTGTAAACATTATCCAGTTTGTGTGCTCTTCTTACTTAAGGTGGATTTGTGCAACATTTTTCAGGCTTTCCTCCTCACCAAGAGATCGGAATGCCCTCTCTATCACCTACAATGACAGAGGTTTGCACCTTTCTGAGATGGAAACATCTCAACAATCTAGTTTAACGGTTTACTGCTAATTGATTCTTTTGACGGCATGTAGGGTAATATTGCAAGGTGGTTGAAGAAAGAGGGTGATAAAATCTCTCCTGGTGAAGTGCTTTGTGAAGTTGAAACAGTAGGGTTCTTGTACTGTTTGTTGGTTGAAGTCCCTCAATTGACTAAATGTTGGGTTATACTCTTTACTTACAATGGACAATTGACAATTTTATTTTTACATACATTTGATATTGAAAGGATAAAGCAACAGTTGAAATGGAATGCATGGAAGAAGGCTATCTTGCTAAGATTATACATGGAGATGGATCAAAAGAAATTAAAGTTGGTGAGGTATCAAGTTTTTACCACTATAGCTCAACTCAAGTGCATATTTCTCTCTCTCTCTCTCTCTCACGCTCTCTCACAGTGCATGACCCAAGCAGAGCCCAAACTACATATGGGCTTATACTCCAAAAAGACTAATCAGTGGTACGGTTAGAGTTAATTGGAATCACTGTAAATCGTAAGAACTTCTCCGTCCCATGCAATGTGGGATCTCATTCACCATCCACCCATAGATATTATGGCGTGTTTCAATGCGTGTGGCTTGCAGTTCTTAGAGTGTAAGTGTAGTAGGATGGGGAAGGGAAATACATCTTGGTCATTTCACCCTACTAAAAAACTTCCATCAGATTTTCACACGCATTAGTACAGAACTTATGTGCCAGTGGCCTTTGGCCTATTGACACCAACCTTGTATCTCGGTGGCGAGATCGAGGGGTTGAATCCCCTCTCCCGTCGCCTAAAAAAAAGAAGGGAGCTTATGTGGAGTTTTGTATTGAATGTTAGTTGTGTATATATGCTCTTGTATAGGTGATTGCTATAACTGTTGAAGATGAGGAGGATATTGCAAAATTAAAAGATTACAAGCCTTCAGCATCAGATGCTGGTGATGCTGCTGTTAAAGGGTCGTCTGCCTCAACTCCCTCAAAAGAAGAGGTAGCAGAACAACCAGTCAGTTCATCAGAGCCAAAGACATCCAAGCCTACTGCTGCACCTCCTGTGGAAGATCGCATTTTTTCTAGCCCTCTTGCCAGAAAATTGGCTGAAGAACACAATGTTAGATCATGAACTCTGTAACCGGAATTTTTGTTCAGTGCTAGGACTTTTTCAATCCTTTTCTAATTGACGTGTTGTTTGAATTCCTTTTTCACTATTCTAGGTGCCTCTATCAAGCATTAAAGGAACAGGTCCAGATGGACATGTTTTGAAGGCAGATATTGAAGATTATTTGGGTATTATGCTTATAATGTCTATTATGGGGGTCTAGTGCTGCTGTTATGTTGTTTTATATGGTCAGAAAGTTTATGTCGCTTTAGATAGTCCATTGATCTGATGATTAGATTCTCTTTCTCTTCATATGATGCAGCCTCTCGTGGGAAGGAAGCTTTGGCGACAGCCCCTAAGGCTAGGGCTGCCACACCCGCAGCATTAGATTATACTGACATCCCTCATTCTCAGATAAGGAAGGTAACATGATAACCTTCAGGGCTTTCGATTCGCAAAGTTGATTCTATAGACACTTTGTTTAAGCTCATAATGTAGTTTTCATGTTTTCAAAATATATATTTGTAATGTTCTCAGCTCATCCCAGCCCAACAAAACATGGAGTCACCAGTATTGAGATCTATTGCAAGAATTAAATTTGGTCATTCTTTGTATACCTTCTGTGTATTTGGGCTATGCCTACCTCTCTATCAATAAAATATTATTTTACCAATAAAAAAAATTTGGTCATGTAGCCCCAATAATTTGCAATTCATGTGGCCACTTCATCTTGCATTATATATTGCTCAAAATCTTTTTCTTTTGATTTGCCTTGTGGCATCCTTCCCTCACGGTATCAGTTTAAAATGATAGTTTGGTCATTTTGTCTGTCATTGGCATCACTCACTTCCATATCTCTGTTGGTATAAATTCTGTTAATTTCATAATTGAATTTTGGCTTCCCCAAGCTTATACCTGGTGTTATTTTGGCAGATCACAGCTTCACGCTTATTATTCTCTAAGCAAACTATTCCCCATTATTATCTAACAGTAGATGCATGTGTCGACAAACTCGTGGAGTGAGTATTTACTTCCTTCTTACCTTAAAAAGTGAGCCCTCAGTTTATATTTTTTGATGGTGTAACTGTTACTTTTCTGCAGTTTGCGAGGCCAATTAAATTCATTACAAGAAGCATCAGGTGGAAAGCGGATCTCAATTAATGATCTTGTTATTAAGGTATTGCATCTTTCTTCCAGAATCCACATACTTAATGCAGCATTGGGACCTGCATTGTTATTATTATTTTTCTTCTTTAGGGACCGCTAAATTACTTACTATGGAACTTTTGGGCCATTCTAGAAGAATTTCACACATATGCCAACCATCTAGCTTGAAGTACACTTTTTCTTTTCCCTTCACAAGATTAGGGTGGATGTTGGGGTGTAGGTGCAATTGGTTGCAGTAAACATGAGCTCCATTCATGTGCCTCTAGCGTTTCGCCGATGGGGCTTTTACCACCTATTCTAGGTGGCAGCTTCCTTTTGCCATTGATTAAATCAATCTACCCTTTTACTGCAGGCTGCTGCTTTGGCTCTTCGTAAGGTTCCTCAGTGCAATAGTTCATGGACAGATGAGTACATCCGCCAGTAAGTACATAATAATTGACATTGTGACGAGTTCTTATATGCAATTTTATTTTTGACTCTATGGCAATGCTTCTTTGGCTTCTCATCCAGGTATCACAGTGTAAACATAAATGTTGCTGTTCAGACAGATAATGGACTCTTTGTTCCAGTCATCAGGGTGAGTGGTTTGACTGGTTGCCATAGTCTAGTATTGTTGATAAGTTTTGCCGCTGGAGTTTCATTTAGAGTTCCTCTCCAATGAATCCATCTATTTAAAATTTTCAGGATGCAGACAAGAAAGGCCTATCCAGGATAGCTGATGAGGTCAAACAATTAGCCCAGAAAGCCAAAGAGAACAGCTTAAAACCAGACGATTATGAGGTCAGAAGATTGTTTTGATGTTCTTTACTGCTCATTGATGGATGACCGTCTCATGAGATTGTTGCTGAATATGTTTACTGTCTTTGCAGGGAGGTACATTTACAGTGTCAAATTTGGGAGGTCCCTTTGGTATCAAGCAATTTTGTGCCATCATTAACCCTCCTCAGTCAGGCATTCTTGCTGTTGGATCTGGTAAGTCAAGACACTTTCCTGATGTTTTTTTTTTTTGTTGGGAACAGCGTGGTCATCCTTTTCATCTTCGTTATCACCATTGGAACTATTTTCTGTCCTTGAGCAGCTGAGAAAAGGGTTGTACCTAGTTCAGGCCCCGAACAATTCAAGTTTGCTTCCTTCATGTCTGTAACGTTAAGCTGTGATCATCGTGTTATTGATGGTTAGTAGTTTATACAAGTCTTCAGAATATATAAGATCAATTTAAACTAGCATTATTTTTATCTGACATGTGAAATCCTGATGGCATGACTTGCTCATGTGTTTAGGTGCAATTGGTGCGCAATGGCTGAAAGCATTCAAAGCCTACGTCGAGGATCCCAAGTCCATGTTGCTTTAGAATGACGGCTTGCATAGTCTTTCATATAATTCTCTCCCTCGCCCAAATCAGCCAAGAAGAGGGATTTGACTTCTATTCGGCAATTCCATATGGACTTGTGATATTGTAACAGTGAGCAGGTTTCTTCCTTTGTACTGTAGTGTTTAGTCTCTCAAACAAAATTTGCATACATTTTTTTGGAAATAAAAGAGTGGTGGGTCAGGCATGAGTGATGCACTGAATTTTGTTCAGGTTGTATAATGATTAATGCTGTTTGTCTTGCGAGATTTGTGCGCATCTTTTGAGAACTTTGTTAGGCTGTCATCCATTTAGATTATCAATTGCATTTCTAGTTCTGCCTTATTCTTCTTGAAAGCCGTCGAGGTTACCTCGCAAGCAGAGACATTTTGTTCAAAACTTGATTCTATTTTTGCGTTAGTTCCATTATTCTCCATCTCACCAATCATCACTTTTGAACGTTCACGCTTTTCAGATGATAGCAACACTCGTCAGGCAGTCAAAGGCTTTACCCTAATGTCATTATTGGCTGTCACCTCTAATACCTGAAAGCCTCACTCAATCACATGGCTTCATAAATCAAATAACCATTACTCAATGGGTTTATGCCGATCAAACTTCACAAGAAAAATAAGCACTCATCTATTCTCCTATCCAGTTATCTTGTAGGCATCCCCCCTACTTTCTTTTACTTTTTCAACGTAGTTGATGTGGGCATTAGCCCATATACAAAGAGTGTCTTGCAGCCCCTATCACATAGAATATCTCCTCACAGTTGGAGGAGAATCACTCGTGTGAATTATGTGATGCCAAAATAATTTTTTTAAGTATCCTTATCAGCATATAGCATAAAAGAGACTTGTCTCATTCTCTATCCTATATGCATTATTGCTAGCATAAACATGATCTTTTTCATCTGCAGAAGATTACTTTGAATGCATGCATGGCTTGTCCCCACGTACAACATATGTTAGCAACCCATCATGAATCCTCATATACAGAATCAGCCCAACAGGGCATGAAACTCCATCCAAGGTAATACTACAGGTAATGCTTGCAGTAGACCTTAAATAAATTTCCTAGCCAGCTAGAAATCCTGTAATAATGAAATTACCAAAGGCCTCTAGGATTTAGCACCAGACCACCTGTTAGTGAATGACTATTAAGTGAAAAAATCAGACATAATACACGAATCCACTTTGGCAATAAATTTAAAAAAAATATAAACACACTAAGAGCTTAACCCAATCGATGCTGCTTCCACTAATAACTATTCCATCAATCAGAAGTAAAAAGTTACACAATATTACGTTAGATCCAAGTCTATATCAATCCCAATCACTCATGATCCAACTAATCAAGCGTAAGAAAAATGAAGACATTGCCATAACCTTTTTCTCCTTGCACTGAATTAATTACTATTTTAGTTGCTCCAACCACAGCATAAACTGTTTCACAAAGGCTTGGTCTCAATTCCCAGAATACCATTAGTTTTTCTTTTCGAGGCAAACAAGAGAGAATCACAAAACACGAGCCACAACACTCTACTCATCATGCTTACCCTTCTGCAATAACCACAGTCCACACAGCTTATTTCAAAGACAGATTCCTCAATAAAGCCCAACTCATGGTTGATTAGCGATTCAATACCAACATAAATAAGCCTATTCACTGGGACACTATGAAATTCTAGAATAGCAGAAAACTCAAATCATGCATGATGCAACTCCGTTTCAGGAAAAACTAGACCAAGATATGGCAAATATTCTTAACATTAAAGCCCTTCCATATAAACAAGAAATGAAGCAATCTGAATGACCAAATAACAAATGACCTGCGCACATATAACAAAAACCTATCATTATGTACCTGAGTCACTAAAGTATATCAGTATTAAGATTCTGTCTCAGACAACCAGAGCTATCCAATTTATACTCGAAACAGATGAGATACACCACAATCAACCAAGTCCTACAACCCACTATAAATAAACATCTCATTAACCAAACCACAAACCTAAAACCAATAAGACACGAAATTCCACGTTAAGCCGAAGTTTGTATTCATTCCAATTTTTTTCTTTACCCGAAAATTCGACGAATTACAATAGCCAAGGAAATGAAAAATAGCAAGAGAAAAATACTACCAAATCACGTCGCTCCCATGACTCCACTATCGATTACTCCAATCATTCCACCTATTGCCGCATATGAACTGTCAAAATTCCCAAATTTTATATATATAAGATTCGCTCAAGCCAAAACAGAGAATCGAACCAGAATTCTCATATGGGCACGTAACGCTTCATCGCCTGCTTTGCCGTTACGGCGAGACCAACCAATACGCCGCCAAAGGCGCCCGCCACCGCTGCGGACCTCACGCCACGCGCCGCACGATAAACGGCTCCAGTTCCAAGCCCAGCCGCCACGCTATTCCAGACGTCGTCAGTGTCCCTGAGGGCAACAATCCCGCTTTCCATGCCAGCGAAGATGAGGCCGATGATGCCTATTCGGTTGCCCCAAGCCCTGCCAGCGTGGCCCGAGGAGTTAAGGACCCGGTTGAGGCGGAGCTTCGTGGTGTCCCCAGGTTCGAAGGACCTGACGCCCGACACCAACCCGGAGGCGCCACCCCCGACAGCGCCGGTGAGGTAGCCGCATCCAGTGAGGAAAGTGATGTTGTCGCTCCAGCCGCGGCGGTTGCGGCGAGCCTCCTCATCGAAGAGGTATTGGGGTCCGGTTGGGAGCTGATAGACATTGCGGGCCGGGATGGGGACCTGGAGGCCGTGGTAGGGGTCGTAGAACCGAGCCTGTGATGATGGATCGGATCCTTGTTCGCGATCCGGGAGTCTGTGAGCCATCCTCTCTCCCTTTTTCCTTCCTTTTTGGGTTCTTTCCGGTTATTAGGGTTTGGTCGTCTCACGGAGAGAGAGAGAGAGAGAGACAGGGTTTTGGTTTTAGTTCCGTTGATGCGGGCTAAAACGTGTGCGTTGTGGAGATTTTGTTCGGGGTTGGACCGGTTTTTATTTTGAGTGGAATAATATACGTAGAATTTTTTTATATTTTTATATTTTATATTCTAACAAGAAAATTGATAAATATTTAATGCACAATTCATAAATATAAAATTTGTGATTTGTCTTCTATTCTATGGTCTCATCTTCGTTTATTGCCTTGCCTGACATCGTGGGAGGAAGGTGTGGGCCGGATTGTTGGGCCTGAACTAAATTGGCGGCATTTTTTTTCTTAATTAAAAAATATTGACACGATGAATTTTCTTTCTTTAACCCACAACAGTCTTAAAACGCACAAATTACGTTCATTTAAGCACATAATAATGTCCATCCAAAAAAAAAAAGCACATAATAATGTAGCCTGTTACAACAATGTCAGGAACAGATGTCACTAATGGGGTAATTAAGAGGAATGCTTTTAGAGAAATATGTAGAAGAGAAACAACCATTTCGAACGAATTTATTTATTTTCGTTCATTTTCCATTTTTAGATTTTAATTTATTTAATAAAACGGTAGATAGGAAGTGAATGGTGCAACAAAGGGGTGTCAAATTGTATTAACAAGTTATGTTCGTATCAAGACATGTATATTATATTATATAGGTCAATTCAAACACGATCCGTTAAACTTATCATGTCAAAATCTCAAACTCTAACATAACTCATTAACACAACAGGTTGACATGACACAACCCTTTAGTGAATACTATGAAATAAGTTAATCCGACCCGACCCAACTCGACCTGTTTCAACCTGTTTATGTAAATGGGTTGAACAGACCTAAAATTAACACATTTAACCTGATTAAGTTTAGCATAATTTTTTATAATGTTGAAATCATAATATCTATAAAAAATATAAAACTAACTACAAGTCCAAACTTACAATCCAAACAAGAAAAATATTGAAATTAAAATCTCAAACATTTTATTTTAAGGTATAAGGGTATAATTGTAATTTTAACTTTCTTAATAAGTTGACCTGTTATCAACTCATTAAGCAATCGTATATTAACGGGTCAATCCGTTTTGACCGGTTAACGGATCATGTCACATATTACTACCAACTGCAACTTTACAATAGTTAATTGCCCTACTTCAAATATATATATATTCTTTCAAAATATATATATATATATATGGGTAGTAAGTATTGAATGAGCTACAAGAACGAGATAGGTGTCCACGATGGTGAAAGGCTATATGTTAAAGAGAAATGATATTGTAGTCATAGAGTACACAAGCACCACACATTTATTTTGAAGAAAAAAAATGAGTAAATATGGTATACGTAAAAAAAATTAATTTTTAACAGTGATCTCATTCTTTTTCAAAATAATTGCGAAAGTATCTAGCGTTTTTCAATTTTAAAAGTTTAGAGAACAAAAGCTCTCTACTTCTGCAAAGGTATCCACAATCTACAGCGGATTCAGCTCCACCATAGCAAGAACATGATGTTCTTAGTTCATGAAAACAACACCACTTTGTTTAGTTGAGTACTAGTTGCAGATCAAACAACTTACAAATGTCCAACAACCCTCAGTATGCTCCTTGTTTAGTTTTCCAATTTGTTTCCGGCCAAGTGTAAATAGAATCTGACTCTTTCAAAGCTACTCCATATTTTTGGTGCTCTCAGCTCTACATTTTGGTCGCAGTCACCCTTTTCTTATATGGATCTCCACTGCATATCCACTTCTAGATCAGGGTCGATCTCTCCGCCCTGCTTTTGCATAGTCAAAGAATGTTATTGGAAAGGCACTTCATGGAGATTTTACACATTTTGTAGACAATGCCAAGGCATATTTCGATTTTATGACTTTAAGATTCCGCATTCACGATTCTTGAATTGAGAGCAAAGTTGACTGCAAGCTTAGATGTATATGTTAATGTAAATGTCAATACAGTTGTTCCAAATTGTAACTAACCTGATTCACAGTTGGTCGAACCTCTGGAACTGAGTTATAAGGGCGTCTTCCATCATCAATAGCCATACTTTCGAGGGACGAGTACATAATCCCAAGATCCCTTAACCGTTCAAGCTCTGGCAACAAATCAGAATCAAGGTCAGGTCTATCCCTCTTCCTCATCTCGCAACATTTGAGAGCAAGTTTAGCAAGTGATAGAGCATCTTCAATGGGCCAATCTGTCACTGATGGATCGAGCATCTCTGAAAATTTGTCTTTCTTAATGGCCTTCTCGATCTGGTGAGCTAATCCAATTGGAGGCTTTGCTGTAAGGAGTTGTAATAGCACTACACCCAGTGAATATACATCTGATTTCACACCCAACAATCCTGTTTGTTGATACTCAGGGTCAATGTAACAAAATGTACCAGCTGCTGAAGTCACATGATATTGAGTGATACTATCAGCAACAGATGGTGGAATTAGACGGGCTAAACCCACGTCACTGATCTTGCTTCGGTAATTTAGGTCCAGGAGAATGTTCCCAGGCTTGAGGTCGCGATGAACTGTGGGTTCTGGTTTTGTTTGGTGAAGAAAAAGAAGACCCGAGGCAATTTCAGCAGCTATTCTGAAACGGGTTGGCCATGATATTGGGGGAGTGCTGTCTTTCTGGAAGAGCCGATCTTCTAAGCTGCCATTGTCCATGTACTCGTACACAAGGCAACCATACTCTGGACAGGCACCTAGAAGCAGAACCATGTGGGGATGTTTGATACAACTTAGAACTTCAACCTACATGGAGAAGATTGGCAGCAGAAATTGTTCATATTAAGTTCGTTCCATATCAGTCTTAACCTACTTCTAAAGATTTTTCTTTTTTTATCATGCCATTCTTCTCGTTAAGTTCTTACTTCTTTTTTTATCCTTATTTTGGCAGAGAAAGGTGATGGTAAATCATGTGAAGGGAATGCTAACTTCAGAGGTAACTTCACTTCACTTTTGGCATAGAAACAATCAAACGAATTTAGATCCAGCTATTTCAGCATATTTATAAAGCCCAAAAAAATATGATATCATTTGAATTTTGCACATTTTCAGTTGTAGTACAATTTACAAGTTACAATGGGAAGTGATATGAACCCGAAGGGAAAAGGAATCCCTTGATGCCCACCTTGGTTCCCATCAGGAAGTATGGACATGAAGACAGCATTTCTGCATAACTGTCAAGATGACAACTGCCAAGAACTGTGAGAAACCAGATTGTTTCATCACTAGCAGTCTTTCCACTTGCGTCTATTCATTTGAGGTTCATTGGCGATGCGTTCGTGTGGGACTGGAAAATGTTATGTCTATTCTTCCAACAAAGGTTTGTATTGAAGAGGTTTAAGCATATCTAAGTACCAATTCTTATGACCAAGAATTCTATTCAGCAAGAAATAAAATCTACTTGATTGCTACACCAATTTTTCTCCCAAAACAAACAAAGAATGTAATTACCTCTTGTTGGAACTGCTTCTGCCCCTGTGATAAGTCTGGCCTCAAGATCTTGATGGCAACATCAGTGTGATCAAGCAAGCCTTTATAAACAGGTCCATATCCGCCTTCACCGATCTTCAGTGAACTGTTAAAATAGTCAGTTGCCTTTTCAATCTCATCGATAGAATATCTTCTATATATGACATTGTTTAGGGGCAATGCATCCACTGCTCTCTTCTGCTTGGCCTGCATTTCTATATTCTCTCTCTTCTGTGTTCGCATTTCTTCTAGCCTTTGTTGCATCTTGGCTGCTTCCAAGGCAGCCATTGTCTTTTGCCTCTCGACTTTTGCCAAATCTAATGCGGCCTCTTCAGCAAGCTGGGCCTCCTCTAATTTACGTTCTTCTACTAATCGCCATTGCTGAAAATCTCTTGCCTGGATAGAGAAATAGTGGCCTTCCAGGTTTGCATTACAATGGACTACTAATAGTAATAGGATCAACGATGGATCAAAGATATCAGATCTAGGTGAAGCTATAACATTACTTACCTTCTGTCTGGCTACAATAATTTCTTTGCAAGCCAAGTTATACATTTCCATGGCTTTTGTCAGTTCAAGCTTCAATCTCCTCTTCTCGGCCTCCAGGCCCTGTTAAGTAACTCATAAATCAGAACATATGTTTCACCAATGATATAGCATACGCGAGTACTGAAAATAATCATGATTGTTCAATCAGTCAAGTAGTCCTCATCTCTGTCGATGATAATAAGTGTGATCCTGCAATTTTTTCACTTACTGGTGTTTGTGACAAGGCAGGGCTCCTGGGACTCTCCGAGGCCACTGGAGAATCTAAATTGTCAGAGGACGCGTTGTTTGAGGAAAAGAAGTTAAACGGGGTGTCAATTGATGATAGGAAGCTAAACGCATCTGAAGAATCACTATTTCGTTGGGACGAATTTCCTGATGTGAAACTGTCTACTGCTTTCGTTGGCGAATCAGTCCTGATGCTATACCCTAAGTTGCCTTGTGGTGTCATCTGCAAGGACTCAGCACTGCTTCTTTCGAAAGATAATTTCTCAGAGGCTGCAATTTTCCGTCTCCCAGTACCATAAGACGTTCTGCACTAGCAAGCAATTGACAAATTCCAAGCAACACATAACTTGTAAGTTCATGGGAGTGTTAAGATTATCAGGCATTTACTGGACAACCATTTTCTTTTGCCTTGGGCTATTATTTCTTTAGTTGAATTGGGTAAAAACTTGTGATTAAACCATCGCTGAGAGTTTTGATCACAGAAGAAATGGTAACCTTTACGACCCACCGAGAAATTATGTATAGCTAGCTATGTCGTTTCCAATTTCTAGGAGTACCTGTAAGTATCATCGGGGTCTTGGGTATCAGGAGGAAGATCATGTATAACTTCCTTTAGAGAACGACTCCCTGGATTAGATGATATTGCACGAGCAAGTGTTTGAGGTTGATGATCTGCTAGACGAACTGTCTGAACTTTTCCTTTTGATATGACGTATACCGCACAGGATGCTGGTGCAGCTTTGAGTAAGGTAGATGGTACATCTGCATCTTTAAATTTCCTGCATAGAGACAATCACCAAGAACTTCTGTTCAAGCCACTGGGAACCAAGCCACTGAACTTTGTCATTTATAGTTATTTCATAGAGACTAAAGAAACAAATGCTTGCAACCGAACTGCGATGTCATCAGTTTTCTCTGATGGCATCCAAAAGATCCCGCTCTATACATGCCAGTGTTTTCTCTGATGCTCCCAGTCTTATGCAAAACTTCATCCCAACCAAAAGTACTCTCGCAGAAAAAAAAAAAAAAAAAAGCTCGCTCCCAAAACTTTAGCCACCGGACCACATGAAGGTTGTGGCTTTGCTTATCTGTTTCTCTGGCTAATTAAAAGCTTTTTGTGGGATTTAACGTCCGATATCGTGGGATTTTCGGAGAGCAGGAGAGTAACAAAGAGAGAGAGAGAGAGAGAGAGAGAGAGATAGAGAGAGAGACCTCGTGAGAGCATTCCGATGGGAAGCACCAACGACAACATTGCTGATGGAGTTGCGAACAATATAATCGATAAGTGCGCTTGGAACGTCGATGTCGTGGAGGATCACCTCGTTTGCTTCTATCTGAGATCCTCGATTCATGAAAATATATCAGACCCACTTGAAGATGTGAAGCTTTGAAAAGGTTAATTATGATCTATCTATAGCCATCTGGCTTCTTGAGATAAATTATATTTATATTCATGCATGTAGTTTCATGGTTCTGGAGTGAAATGATGATTGCCTCTTATTGAGGAACTTTTCTGCAGCACGTACGTGTTGCTGCCTCCCCAACTAATTAACCAATGTGAGAGATCGATTCTCAATTTAACCTCGGAGATCATTCATTTACATCTATTTAGATTTGTTTAGGTTGTCAAAAAATAAGGTTCTGGTTGGCTATAACTCACCCCTTTTCGAGCGCAATATCCACGATAAGGAAGGAATAATTGTCGCAACTCCTGTTCATTTGGCGGGCGACCTTCTCTGTAGTCGGTTTCATGATCTTCTACAAAAAATAAAATAGAAAACCTTAAACACAACGAAAAAGTGAAGCTAAATGCCCATGATATTGCATGCCAATCATGATGATGCATTTGAATTCTTGATCATGACTAGGCCACCAGGGCAATCAATGCATCTTGCAGGAGGCGAAACGATGACCGGAGAATAATGTGGTTAAAGGATGACAACGAACCACACGTACATGATCATGAAATTCTAAGCGATTTAGTTTCCCATATTGGAATTAAATCCTTAGTGAATTTCTAAGATGATGCAGATCGATCGATGATGATGTTTGAAAGAGAAGGGTACCTACGAGGATCCAAAAAACTCTGATTGCAAACGTGGACGAGAATGCAATGAGATGAATTGCTCAAATTGGTGTCGACTGCCCATTTAACGGCCAAATGGCTATTCTTACTTTTGTCAATGGCAATGACCGTGGAAGAACCCACGTCTGCTGGATCCATTGAAGATAATGTTCTTGACAAAGCTGCCATAATAATATTATTGCCGGAACCACCACCCGGCGGCCAACCCAAGGCCAGTGGTCAGGGGCCAACCAATATTGAGATGAGGAGACGGGAAAAGAAAAGGACAAGTTGCCTGATGCTAATTGCAACGGTTAATCTTTAATTTTAACCAAATTTAGAGAATCAGAATGCATGGTTAATGTTCAATTTTCTGATGACCTGGAAGATGGACAATAGACATTGACTAACTAAAACATATCTCCTCCTCTCCTTAATTCTTAATTTGACTTATACATACGTTGGATTAATCCCTTTTTTTTCCCAATTATATATGTTCTTAAGATCCCTTTGACTCCATAGATTCCGGAAACTTGAGCAATTATATACATAGGTGTTTTTCAAATTTTATCAAAATGAGATGATATTTACAATTAGGGGTGATATCGGTCCGGTCCGGTCTTAGACTGTTTTGTGGACCGGACCGGACCTATTCGGTCCAGATATTTTCAACCCTAGACCGGACCGAGTATAGACATGTCCGGTCCGGTCCGGTCCAGGATCGGTCCATTCGGTCTGGACATGCTCCAAATGGGTCATTCAGCCTATCTAAATTTGACTTTTGTTGAGCCCAAATTCAATTATTTTCGGCCCACTTCAAATTTTGTATAGTTTTTAGCTAAAAATACTAAAAAAAAACATAGATCTTGAAAAATGCAATGATAAAAAAAAAAACTAATCTATATAAAAAACTAGAAAAACAAAAAAAATATATAAAATAATAATACAAAAGTTATTACTTACAAATTACAAATTATAAACTGAAGTGAAACAGAACTAATTAATACAAAAGTTATTACAAGTACTGGTGTCTAATTATATACCTAACTTCTAAGCAATTGAGAAACAGAACTAATTAAAATTGCAGCTTCTTGGGATTACGTAATTTTCAACTTTGAAATTTCAGCTTTCATCTGTTCTGAATTTGATCCACGTGATTAGCTTTCAGTACTACTTCATTGCCAAGAAAATAAACAAACAAAACAGGTGAATAATAATAATAATAATAATAATATGAAGTAGAAGATCAAAAAAAATATAAGCTTCCATTTTTGTTCAGTTAACAAGATCGAATATTGAGTAGTGAAAATTAGTTTGTCTCTTTTTGTCCTCTCTCATTTTGATCATTAATTTATTAAATTAAAACTATTACATTAATTTATTTTTGATGTGGAAACATAACAGGTGTCATCGGTGTTGGACTAAGACTTATTAACCAACATCATAGAGTTGGAAAGTAAACACTCACTGAAATCTCAATTCTACGAACAATGAGCACCTTCCCCATTAATTTCTTTTATCCACTATAATTGAAAATCATGGAGGATTTGAAAGTAACTAATTGTCATCCAGATAATTTTTCACTATTTTCTACTGGCAAATGACTTATATAATTATATTATGATGCATTGATGTTGCCTAATTTTATTTATTTGTTTTTGTTTTCTAATATCTCACTATGAATGAAGGATTTTTGAGATGTGGACATGTGGTGCACTGCTTGCACATTCCAGATTTTCTAAGATCAGATCAGAGTAAACCACCAAAAAAGAAAGAACAAGGAAAAAATCACCAGACAAATATTCTTTTGAGTGGGGCTGAAGATATTCTGATTTTGGTCCAGACTAATGTGTCAATAAAAATGGTTTTGTTTTTATATAGTAATTTAAACAAATTAAAAGACTAAAATGTGTTTGATAATATCAAATCAAATTTTAATCAAAGCAGCTGCTTTTTACAAGTTCTACATGGTCGGTCTACTTTTCTTTTCTTTCCTTTTTTTCTTAAAAAAAATACAATTAAATCCCAAACTGATGGTAAATACCATGGCTCTTTGTGATATATAAAAAAAAACCAACAAAACAGGTTATTAATAAATTAGAAAGAGAATGACCAATATTAATGCATGAGTTTTTTTCAAAATAACTAAACATGATTGATGACAAATTTCGTTTCAGCCTTTCAAGTAAAGCAACAATTCTTACCTCTTTAGTCTTTAATCAAAATTGGGTGTAGGGCCAATAGGCATTGAATTTGACGCCTCCACAGAATCAACAACGTTCGAGTCCCTAACAAGTTCTATCCATAAAAATTTAAAACAAAACAAGTAAAATAAAATTACATAACATAGAAAATAAAACAAAATAAAATTACAGCACATAGAACTATAGAAAATAATTTATTACATACCCATATCCAGCTGCTTCTCAAATTCCTCCACTTCATCCATTAAAGTCCTAAGGCTTATTGGAGTAGAAGAAGAACGAAGCCAGTTTTTTGCACATATGAGACCCTCAACACTCATTGGATTTAAACTACTTCGGAAAGGGTCAAGTACACAACCCGCAGTGCTAAATGTAGATTCAGAGGCGACAGTAGATACCGGTATTGCAAGTACATCGCGTGCAACCTTTGAAAGCACGCGATATCTAGCTGAATTCACCTTCCACCAAATTAGAAGGTCAAAACTATCATCTTGATCCTCACATCTTTCAGCTAGATATCTATCAACCTCTAATTTACTTTCTAAACTGTCTTCTGACTGTAACTGTTGCTTAAATTGGGCCATCAAATTTTATTTTCTACTCGCCATCTTGTCAGCTGAAGGAGATACATCTTCATGTGGGGAACTTGTGCGCTGAGGAGAATGCCCTTCTTCATTTTCTCTGTATGCCTCATACATGCGGATAAATGCATTTCTCACCTTCCAACTAAAATCAATTTTTTTTGCATTATCATGTGCAAACATTTGTCCCAATCCAAAATCAAGATATCGCATCTTGTAGCGAGGATCAAGAATAACACCAACATAGAGCAACATATTCTGATTTTCCAAGTTCTCCCAATATTTGTCAAACTTTCTCTTCATATTTGTGGTCATTAATCCCACAACGGGATTTCGTTCTTCACACTCCATGTTAATGACATCTTTAATAGTAACCAACTCCGGAGAAAAAACATTACAAGTTACATATTCACCCCCCGAGAAGCGTAAAGTTGCATCATGAAATAATTGAAAAAATCTCACAAACACATTTACCTTCTTCCAATCGGATGCATTGGGAGGCCCTAACTTCTTTGGATTTCTCCTATTCGCCACATGGTTCATATCTTCATCATCGACATCATCATCTTCTTCATCTCCAAAACTACTAATGAAGCACGGATCTTCTTCCTCCAACCAATCAAAAACCATTCTAAATTTGGAAGCCCTCTCCAACATAAGATAGGTGGAGTTCCACCTCAGTACATCTAGGCAAACTTGGCCCTTGGATTGAATATCTGCCAACCCCACACATTTTTTAAATAAACTCCACCTTTGAGGGGAGGATTTAACATACTTCACAACACCCCTCACCTTCACAATAGACTCATCATATTCTTTCAACCATTCACAAACAATTAAGTTCAAAATGTGGGCACAATATCTAACATGCAAGAATTCATGTTCTAAGATCGTGTCTCTCCTATACTTGGTATTTTTTTTCAAAGAAGAAATAGCCCCATTATTAGAACTTGCATTATCAAGAGTGAGTGTAAGAAATTTTGGTCACCCACAATCAATCAAACACATCTCTATACCCTTACCAAGTGTATCACCCTTATGATTTTCAACCAAACAATAGGAAAGAATCATCTTGTGTAACTTCCAGTCATCATCAATAAAATGTGCTGTGAGGCACATATAATTTAGGTTTTGCACGGATGTTCATGTATCCGTGGTAAGGGAAATTCGCTGCCCTCGAAGAGCATTTCTCAATTTTTGTTTTTCTTTAAAAAACAAATTAAAATAATCCTTGGCAACCGTCATACAGGATGGAATCCCTACCCACTTAGGGCAAACCACAAGCATAAACTTCCTGAAACCCTCTCCTTCAGCATGCCTAAAGGGCAACTCATCAAGAATAATCATCTCTGCTAAGGCTTGTCGACAAGCCTCAACACTAAATGTAATAGGCACAAGTCCCCCACTAACACTACCACTTCCTCCCTCCACCTTCCAACCTAGAGTCGTCTGGGATTTATCCGTTTTCTTAAACGGAGATTTCTTACATTGATTCTCAATGTAATTCTTCATGTTTTTCGTACCATTGGTCTTCGTATCACATGCATACGAAACACCACAATAATGACATGCAGCCCTAGGTTTAGTTGGATCACCTTTTGGTATGATTGTAAAATGATCCCAAACGAAAAACTTAACTCTACCTCTTTGTGACCCACCAACTGATTGTTCACTTACATTGGATGGGGGTGGGGGTGGGTGACATGCAGCCCTAGATTTAGTTGGATCACCTTTTGGTATGATTGTAAAATGATCCCAAACGAAAAACCTAACTCTACCTCTTTGTGACCCACCAACTGATTGTTCACTTACATTGGATGGGGGTGGGGGTGGGTGACATGCAGCCCTAGGTTTAGTTGGATCACCTTTTGGTATGATTGTAAAATGATCCCAAACGGTTGATTGTACATTGGATGGGGGTGGGTGACATGCAGCCCTAGGTTTAGTTGGATCACCTTTTGGTATGATTGTAAAATGATCCCAAACGAAAAACCTAACTCTACCTCTTTGTGACCCACCAACTGATTGTTCACTTACATTAGATGGGGATGGGGATGGGGTGGGGTTGGGGGTGGGGGTGGGGGTGGAGGCATATTTTGTGTTGACTCTTGCACATCATGTGTAGAAGACTCCATCTATAAAAAGGATAAAAGGACAAGTAGACAAAAGACTTAGAAAACAAACATTAATAAATGATATAGAGCAACAAGGAAAAAAAAATAAAAACAACTGTAACAAAAAAACAAATGTATGGGGACATTGGGGAGAACATTTCAAATAATGTCAAGATCAGAAAATGAAAAAGATAGAGGGCTGCTTTATTACAAACTTACAGCACAACATATATAATTAAGCGCCACATGTGCAAGTACTAGTCAACTGATAGGGTAAGTTAACTTCAATCAAGGCATGATGTTAATTAGGTCATTAACAATTTTATATCCATTAATAGAAAATTGACACATCAGTTCTTTGTGGAAAAATAGAAAGTCTACCTACAATGAATAAAACTATAAATAAATAAATAATCTGGAGCTGGCTAATTCACAAATTAACCATCTCCAAATTAACATTAATAAAATTAACATTCACAAATTCGCTCGAGCGGAACATCAAGCGGGAGTCGAGCGAAACACTCTGCCTGATTTCGCTCGAGCGTTGAGTCGAGCGGTCATCGAGCGAAGCACTCTGCCTGATTTCGCTCAAACGGCTAGTCGAGCGAAGCACTCTGCCTGATTTCGCTCGGGCGCCAATTGGGTCCTCTCGAGGCGTGTTGAGCACACTTCAATTCTTTTCATGTGACAATGCATCAACACTAGTTACAACATAATTTTACATAGGTTTTCACACGAATATGTCAATCAACTAATTTTCCCTCAACAAATCCGTTTTGGAAACAGGAAAAAAAAAAAAATTTTTGAAACTAACCAAACACTCTCGGTCTCAACTATGTTCTCCCATAAAAAGTGCTTACCATCTCAACTATGTTCTTTATAAATACTAAAAAGTGCCGATACACTAGCTAGCAGAAGAAGCTGTTGTGCTTTGTAATGAGATAAATTATAATAGACATTGGTGTTAATCCCCGTTGAGCATTTGAACAAATCGGACACAGAGAGAGAGAGAGAGAGAGAGAGAGAGAGAGAGAGAGAGTACCGACTACCGAGTGGCGGCGAGCCTGCTGCGAAGGAGGGGACGGTGGGGATGGAGGGTTTTTGCTGAAGAATCCTAGGGTTTTCGCTGGAGGAGTTGGGGGGAATTTGGGAAAAGTGAAATCGATTCCGGGGGGGTAAGAAGACTCCAAGATCGTTCCTCAAACGGAGGCGTTTGGTTCTCAATTAGACCCAAACGGCGCCGTTTCAGGTAAGTAAATTGGAAAAAAAAACTAGGTTGCGAGAAACGACGCCGTTTCACGCAACCCAGTTCTTTGTTTGGCCTGCAGTGACTAAAACGGCACCGTTTGGGACCCATTTTTAATCAAACGGCGCCGTTCTTTGTTGAGGCAGCTCCCATATGATTCTTTTATGATTCTTTTATCTTTTTGGCACATAGATGAATTAAAAAATTATTTAAATTAGTAAAATTAAAATTAAATAAACTATTTAATGTGGATTATTTAATTAACTCATTTAAAAAATAATTAATTATATTTATATTTATAATGTTAAATGTTAATTGCTAATTTGTTACTAACGTAGAGTATGTAAATTACTCAAATTCAATGTATTATAAATATTATAATTTATGATTCTAATACTATAATGATATAGTGTCTGTGTGTTTATGTAATTATATATTATAATGATATAGTGATACTAATACTATATATTATATAATAATACATTGATATAAATTATTACTAATACTATTATTACTAAATCTCTTTCAAAAAAAAAATACTATTATTACTAAATCATTATAACTTATACTAATATATAATATAGTTATAATAAATCACTATAATATAGTATGACTAAACTAATATAACTATTATTATAACTACATAATAATATTAGTATAAACTATAAAGTATTAGAGTATTAATAATATAGTATAGGCTATAGCTATATATTAGTAATATTAGTATAAGTATAATTGTATAAGTATAACTATAGTCTATAGTTAATAGTTATAACTATACTAAATCATTATAACTTATACTAATATATAATATAGTTATAATAAATCACTATAATATAGTATAACTAAACTAATATAACTATATACTAGTACTAATATAAAGTATTAGACTATTAGTCTATACTTAATTATAATATAGTATAGGCTAATAGCTATAGCTATATATTAGTAATATTAGTATAAGTATAATTATATAAGTATAATTATAGTCTATAGTCTATAATTATAACTATACGAAATCATTATAACTTATACTAATATATAAAATAGTTATAATAAATCATTATAATATAGTATGACTAAACTAATATAACTATTATTATAACTACATAATAGTATTAGTATAAACTATAAAGTATTAGAGTATTAGTAATAATGTAATATAGTATAGGCTATAGCTATATATTAGTAATATTAGTATAAATATAATTATATAACTATAGTCTATAATTAATAGTTATAACTTATTAACTATATTAAATCATTATAACTTATACTAATATATAATATAGTTATAATAAATCACTATAAATTAGTATAACTAAACTAATATAACTATTAGTATAACTACATAATAATATTAGTATAAATTATAAAGTATTAGAGTATTAGTAATATAGTATAGGTTATAGCTATATATTAGTAATATTAGTATATGTATAACTATAGTCTATAGTTTATAGTTATAACTATACTAAATCATTATAACTTATACTAATATATAATATAGTTAATAAGTTATAATAAATCACTATAATATAGTTTAATTAAACTAATATAACTATTAGTATAACTATATAATAGTATTAATATAAAGTATTAGACTATTAGACTATACTTAATTATAATATAGTATAATTATATATATAATTAATTATATATAAAAAATATATAGAAATTAGGTACATTCGGTCCGGTCCGAAAAACCTCCGGATCGAATGCATTCGGTCCAAAAAAATTTAGACCGGACCAAGTTTGGTTCGGTCCAAAATGGCCGGTCCGGTTTTCTTGGTCCGGATCGGCAGATGCTCACCTCTATTTACAATGTTATGCAAGTTTCGCGTACTTTCTTTAAACAAATAGATAAATATGAGATTTATATAAAAAAATTATTTTTTTAATAGTGGAGTACCTTGCTTATATATTTTTTAAAGGAATTTGCAGAGCTTACATGTCCTAAGATTGCATCTAATTTTACTCTATCAAAATATATACCATGTCTAAGTATGTGTATGATCTACTATGTACATACTCATGCACATATATTTATCAAAACAAATTATTTTTTCTAACTATCCAACAAAAATTAAGAGGAAAAAAATTCCATTTCTGGAAAATAATAGTTAAGGGAAGTACGTACATGCCTCTATATATTGAAAAAAATGCAAGTATACAGTAGCATTTATAATTTATTTGAAAAATATTAATTAATTAATTTTAAAAGAGTAATGCTACTCATTATTTTATGATGCGGTATTAAATTATTAGAGACTATTTATTATGTTTTACTTGTGGGTTTATCATTTAATGTCACATCAAGAGATGTTGAGAGGATATTTTTTTTAAGGGAAACTGTCTTCATTTATTCATCAGAAAAACTTACATCCATGACTGGATATATTGATCTGGGTGTCCATATATCAAACATATCATCATAAATCAAAATAATGCATTTGGAGCTCCACCAGTACAATATTGTTGATACTCTCTACAGATAAATATCTAAGAGATAACATTCTCTGCCTAAACAGAGACTCAACCCCACCCTTTATAGAAAGAAATGACTCAACCTCTACAGATAAATGTCTGAGAGACAGGCAGCTCTTTTTTATTTTATTTTAATTAACAATAATGAAAGCAAAAAGGAAAGCAGTAAGATAGATGCGAAAAAGAGTAGATTACACTTTGGACCAACTCCGATAGACTTCAGAATCAGTGACGGCTAGGGCTGTAAAAATAAACTGGAGAACTAGAAAACCAGCCCGGACTAGTTTGTTTGGTCTAGTTTTGGTCCAGGTCCGATTTTGGACCAATTCGGTCTGAAACCGGTTCCTTTATTTTGAAAACCGGTCCGGTCTCGATTTTATGTTATCTAGAACTGGACCGGTTCGCATATTTATATATTTTTAATTAATTTTTAATAATATATAATAATATATAATAATATATAATATATAATTTTTAATAATTTTTAATATTATAAATAATATTTTTTATATTAAATATTTTTTATAAATTATAATTATATATGTAATAATGTTATATTATAATTTATAACATAAAATTTTAATTTTAAACATGAACATTTATTTGATCATATGTTTTAAATATAAAATATATATTAATTACATTTTATGGCTTAATAAATTCTCAACATATTCATTTTGATAAATATATTAGTAATACTAATATACATTAGTATATTAATTGCTATATTAACATATAGTAATAGTACTATACCAATAGTATTGGTGTATTACTAATATTTATATATATATATAGAAGTATAAGAGATTAGAGATTTAATATATATTAAAAATTGAAAAACCGGACCAAACCGAAAATATTGGTTTAGAGGGTAACCGGTGCGAGAATTAATTTTTGAAAATGTAAAATCTGTGTATACCGGTTCGGTCCCAAAATTTATACAAATCTGAACTAAACCGGACCGATTACACCCCTAGTGACAGCATGTGAAGGCAACACATTTATCTCTCTTTAGCTACAAAAGTCATATCTAAAAGGTCTGATGGTGGTGAGTTCGGTGATCTAGTGTGTGTGTGTGTCGAGAAGAGCTACCGGAAGCAGTGGCACGTGAGGACTACACGTGGTGATTTTTACAAAACCGCCACTTTCTTCAGAACAATTTTCGATATGTGAGTCTACTTGTGCCACATGTGTCTCTTAGGAGTTGTCAGAAAGTTGTAGATCTGTCTTTTTCAACTTTGAATAAAGCAAAATAAAACTAAGCAAAAGAAATCTTGACAGATAATGTGAGTGAATATAGGAATGAGGGAATGAAAGAGAGGACCCCTCCGGCAAAAATCAGATATGAAACTCTTGATTTTTTAAGAGAGAGGGGGACGACGTTGAGAGGATAATGATAAAATGATGATAAGTAGATTTCTCCTTTTAATAATTAAAAAAATACTAAAAACTATATAATATATTTACAACTTATTGGGGGAGACAAAATGGCACAAATGTTGGGCATGGTACATCCCATGGATAAATGGATGCCCACTTTATTCACATGGTAGATCAAGATCAATATATATATGGATTTACTATTTTTATTTTATGGGCAAATCGTGATACAAGATCACTAGTTTAATTACAAGAGATTTAGGAGAATATTGGTGGAATCTTTCATAATGAGTAAAACCATGCATGGCAGTAAATTATTAAATAGGGGATGGCGATCAGAAGATTTGAATGCATGCATGGTTCTTATTGGGTTTTGCTATTCATCCTCCCCACACTCCACACTTTTTAATATTTTTTAATATTTTTTTAAAATTTTTTTTGAATTTATTTTTTTAAACTATTTATAATTTTTTATTCACTATTCATATAAAAATATATTTGATAAAAAAAATTAAAAAAAAAATTAAAAAAAAGATGGAGTGTGGAGTGTGGTGTGAATAGTAGGAGGTTGAGTAGAATTTTTGTTCTTATTAGCTAGAGATCTGGTGGCAGAAATATCTCTGCGTGATTTTTCTAATGAACGAGTATATGCATGTCGTAGAAATAATGCTAATTACAGTATCCTTAATGCATTAGTCAAAGACTATTTAGCTATTAGTCTCTAAAATATTATCACCATAGATTAGTTAAAATTTAAATATTTAGAATTTAGCTACAGTAAACATCAAAATCATTTTCAAATTTGTCATTGTAGATACACTAAATATATATTTTATCATTTTTTTTTTCTTCCATCAACTGCTTCTTTGTTCCCTCTAAAAAAACCAGAAACCCTTACCAATACTCTGCACGCACATACCAACGTCACAACCAAAAACACAAAAAAATAATTGAAGAGATTTTCTCGAAAAATTATATAATATAATATGAGCATTTGAAGCCTAGAGGTACCCAAAACGTCGATGAATTTGGAGAAATATGCCCGGTTCGCATGTCGGGATGCTGGTAGTTGACGAGAAGGTAGATATTGAAGATGAAGATGAGGATGCACACGACAATGGCATGATTACGAGAGTGAAATTGAAATCACCCCACTTCGTTTGGATGCCGAATGCAGCTCAACTCAGTTTCTTTTTGAACTTCATCTGCTGTCCAAACACACGTTCAAGCCGAGTTTCATCTAAACTTATTTGTAAATTGTAGACAGACGGGACATCTTTGCAAAGGGCTGCTTTTCAACCATTGACAAATGGGACAAGTTTGCAGAGGGCTGCTTTTCAACTATTGTTTTGCCCATCTGCCACGTTTTGACCAATGGCTGCAATGCATCATCACGTTTGGCTGCAGTGCATGTACAGACTATTATTAATTATACTCGATCAAATATTATATGTGATAATAATAATAAAAAACAGTACAATTAGACGGAATAAAGGTACTATTAGAATAATGGACCCCACCAAACTTCATTTAACATCTAAACACAATAAAAACTCATTTTAGTGGACCCCACTAAACTCATTCAACAATCTCAACTCACTACTATTTATAAAAAACTCAATTCAGTTCAACATCCAAACGCAACCTAAAGACCTTGAGACCTTTTCCTTTTTTCTTTTTGGGGCTTTGTAGATCAGACGTTTTTGTTATTTAATTATTTTTTTAGTTTTTGAAATGACAATTAGCATGACAATTGATAAAATATAATTTTTTAATCTATAATTTAATTAAAATATAATTATTAATTAACATATAATTGATAAAATATAATAAAATAAAATAGATTAATAATTAAAAATAATAATAAATAAATTGATAATTCAATATGAGAGTTTGATATGAATAGTCAAAGTTAAATTCATCTTATATTATTTTATAGTTATATAATAAAAAAATAACTATTTAAATGTGAAGATTTATGTAAATGAAATAGTCAAAAACTAAATTCATCTTACATTCATCAAAAGTATCATTTATCTTTGACTGATCCATTGATGATATTCTAAATATAATTTTTAGAGAAAACTCGTCCCTTAGAAAGAAATTCAAGTAAAAAAATAATTATTATTTTTATAATATGTCTTAAGCCCTATTTAGATTGAAAAACTATCTCATTATTATAATTTTTTTAAATTCTTACATAAAATATAATAAATAATTTAATTTTTTTAAAATTTAATTTAATTTTTTAAAATTTTAAATAAATAATAATATTAAAAATTAATATTTTAATTATATTTTATTCAACTACTATCAGATCAGGACTTAGTTATACTTTCTAGATCGTATAAATCTTACGCAATTACTTTAAAAATAAGATAAGCTCTATTATGAAAATTGACTTTTTCATTATCTTTCACGGTGTGAGTCGTGAGTCATGGGCTCATTTTCATGATAAAAGTGAGTTTTTTTTTTTCGTAATTTTTTTATGATAAAATTTAATTTTTGAAAAAGACTGTGCATAATTTGTAGTTGTAATTTTTGGTTAAGATGATTTAAAATAAATAATTTTATTTGAAAATATTTATACCATATATTATTATAACTTGATTTAAAAAATAAATTTAAAAATTTAAAATTTAAAAATTATATTTTATAATATAAATGTTGAGCCATACGCCTGTCCAAAAACGGAATATGAAAACAAAATGAGCTCATGACTCACGACTGACACCGTGAAGATGCCACGTCATGTTTGTATCGTAGAGATTCCAGAGTCCAAGCCATTGTACCACGTGGGTACACAGACATTATTGGTGTGCCGTCACTCATACGCCCACGGACACGTGTCCTTCCCCAGAGTTTGCATAGTGAGAAATGATAAATCCATGAGAAGAGAGCAGTTGTGCTTAGGTAGGCGCGGTCCTAACCTTAACGCTCGGTTTGGAAGCCACGATTTTAGGAAAACCAATTTTAAAAAATAGATAATACAAAATTAATATAAAAACTTATCTGCTATTTAATATTATTTAAAGATTTTATAAAAATAATAAATTTTATAAAATTCATTTTAGGGGTTTATTTTTTTCCCTCTAAAAATAAAAACCCGTAAATCTTGGATTAAAAAGTTTGATATCATGAAGAATTTTGGATCCTAAAAAGGAAATATTTCTTTCAGAATTAAGTTAATTTATTTTCTCAATGGAAATAAAACCTTTTCTATTTTGTATATTTTTTATAATTTTTAATTGAAAAATTATGATGTATTTTTCATCCAATTTTTCACCTATAATATTCAGTATGTATAGAAAATAAAAACTATAATTAGATTTAACTTACGATAATTATTTTATAATTAAAAAGTTTTAAAATCAAACAATCTGATAAAATAAATTATTATAATTCTTTTTATAAACCTCAATTCTCATTTTCCGTTTCCCAAGCAAACGCAGCCCAAAACCATTGACTGATGGAAGCTAATCGCATGTATACGTGTCCCCGAAAGGAGTGCATGGTAAAGAATACAATCTCTCTCTTTCTAAAGCGTCATCCAAGCCCAGAAACAAGGGAAGCAATTCTTGGAAACACTCTGAAGCCAGATTTTCGGAGAACAATTTCTTTTTAGTTTCAACTGGTAAGTACCCTAAAATATGTTTTCTAGATATGTGCTTTTGTCCTTTGTTATGAGGGAATCAAAATCATGTAGTAGCGTACTCAGATAATGGTTTAGTTCTATATGTATATGAATTTGATCGTAATTGATGATTTGGGTTTGGTTGTCTTCATTGGAAGAAGAAGAAGAAGAAGAAAGGTAAAAAATAACCATATTTCAAGAGAGGCGGAGATGAGTTGCCTCAGATCCAGGAAACCCCAGTTTTACAATTAAGGGTTCAACTTTTTAAGCTTCTTGTGACTATATGGGCTGTTTCCTTTTCCCCAGGCTGTTTCCCATGATCCCTTTGACGTTCTCTTCTCGGATTTGTTGTTAAAGATAAGATTTTGGTCATTTTCATACGGGTGTTTTTTAAGGGTTGGTGGTCTGGATAGGATTTATGAATTCTGTGGTCAGTTCTGTGCCAGAAGGAGAAGAATTTGGTAAGCATTGGAGTCCTTGAGAAATCGAAAGAACTTGTGAAGGGTTGGAGTATTTATACTCGGAGATCGGATCCATTCATCCTCACTAGATCTGATAATCCCGATTTATGCTCCAAATGTTAGCTCATACCCATAATTAAGTTTATCTTGGTGGTGTGATTTGTGATCCAGACAATTAAATTGGTTATCGAATTTCAACGTAAGAGTTGCTTGTTGATACATTCAGAGAGAGAAAGAGAGAGAGTTGATGGAAGAGATGTCTCCAGCGGTTGCAGTGACTTTTAGTTTAGGTAATTCTATTTGTGATAACTCTGGAATCGCAACCCACGTGGAAATAACACGGCTCAAGCTGGTAACAGATGCGGCAAATTTGTTGTTGGATCCTGCTCTGTTGGTGTCTGCAGAGTCTGTTTCTAGTGGCAATGGAAGTTGCAATGATGCCAAGAGCATACTTAACTTGGTAACCATGTCAACACCTGAAGGCAGTGGCAGAGAAGGGGTGGATTTGTTGGGGATGTTGCCAGAGAATGGAGACAATTTAATTGCTAATGATATTATGATCCAGGAAAGCGGGGAAGATGAAATCTTGTCTATTGCAGATGACAGTAATGGGTTTATTAGTGAGGAGTTGTTAATTGCTGATGTAGGCTCTCAAATAAGCTTGCCAGATATTCGGGAAGTTGAAAATGTTGACCATGCTCAGATTGTTGCTAAAGCTATTATCTTCGTGGAAGCAAGTATAGGGAAGGTACCTTCCGGTGAACTTATTTTGGCAGCAGTGAGCCCAGATTTGGAGATATCTCATAAATCTGATTTAAACGCATCTACTGTGGTTTTACAGTCACACTTGCAGAAAAGTGTCAGCAAGGGAAGCAGTCGAAGTGTTTTTGAGCTGGATTGCATTCCCCTTTGGGGTTCTGTATCTGTTTGTGGGAAAAGACCAGAAATGGAAGATGCCGTTGCAGCTGTACCTCGATTTATGAAAATTCCAATTAAAATGCTTATTGGTGATCGTGTGCTTGATGGAATGAACCAGAGTTTGACCCATATAAGTAGTCATTTTTTTGCCGTTTATGATGGCCACGGTGGCTCTCAGGTAAATATTATTCCCTAATGCTATTTGTTTTGTTTGAGTCTGATTGTAGTTTTGTTGAACAATTGGATGCATTTTATTGAGATCATTCTTCCTCAACTATCTGAAATCTTATTATTTAAAGATAATGTATAACGTGGCTTATTCAGCCTGACTTTATGCTTTATAGGCAAGGCTTAGAAGTTGTTAACCTGATCAATTTTTAGGATCTGCATTGCCTTTTCTGTTGACTCACTTGTTCCAATCATTACGAGGTTTAGATATTCCAATATTCTGATCAGTTTAAGATATTGATATTCCTTATGGTGAACCATTTTGGACTTTAGAACATATTTGCTAGCTTGATTGGAAGGGGTCACCTCTTGCAGGTTGCAAACTATTGTTGTGAGCGCATCCATTTGGCTTTGGCTGAGGAGATTGGAGCCATTACAGACGATTTAAGTAATGGAAAGATTGGAGAAAATCAGCAACTGCAGTGGGAGAAAGCCTTTACGAGTTGTTTCCAAAAAGTCGATGACGAAGTTGGTGGAAAAGTTGGTAGAGGCATTGATGAAAGCATTGGAGATGCTTCTGACCCTGTTGCACCAGAAACTGTTGGATCTACAGCTGTGGTTGCAGTAATCTGTTCATCCCATATCATAGTTGCTAACTGTGGTGATTCAAGAGCAGTCCTGTGTCGCGGGAAAGAACCCATTGCATTATCAACTGATCATAAAGTAGGGTACATGTTTTTATTTTGCTATACCATGATTATGAACCATAGTTCTCTTCCATGGAAACTAATCGTCTTTCGTACTTTAATTTTATTTTCCCCAGCCCAACAGAGAAGATGAATATTCAAGGATTGAGGCAGCTGGAGGTAAGGTAATCCAGTGGAACGGCCACCGTGTCTTTGGGGTTCTTGCAATGTCAAGGTCCATCGGTAGGTCTACTTTGCACCCTGATCTTGTAATCACTTTGTGTATCATTTGTTTTCTAAATTTATGCAGAAAAGGGTAGGGGTAGATTGTTATGGAAGTTGCTTATTTGGTGACACTTCAGTGTCGAAATTAACACGAATGTCAGTCTCAAATTTAAGCATAATTTTGAGAAGGTTTTGGGAAAACTTGTGAAAATTTAATATTTGGAAGTGCTCGTTTGTCAAAAATATCTCAAAGCCTTCATCATTATTAGAAAAGAATGGATATATGAAATTCTAACTACTTGTTGAACTCGATCTATGAACTTAATTTCTTTATAATGACCTGGCTGTTGTAATGGTGGTTGTTTTGAATTTATACCCATCTTGATTTCTTTGTCTGAACAAATGCATTGCATTCCGTTGGTCAGCATCACCTGTATATTGTACTAGAGTTGTATAAGTATTACATTTGAAGAAAACGAAACGAATAAAAAGGTGAGATCTTTACGTTCTTTTTCCTCTCTAACTTACAGGTGATAGATATTTCAAACCATGGATTATTCCAGAACCGGAAGTTGTGTTTCTTCCTCGAGCTAGGGATGATGAATGCCTTATTTTAGCCAGTGATGGATTATGGGATGTGATGTCAAACGAAGAAGCCTGTGAAGTAGCTCGAAGGCGGATTCTGCTTTGGCACAAAAAGAATGGGACTGCATCTCTTGTGGAGAGGGGCACTGAAATCGATCCTGCAGCACAAGCAGCAGCAGATTACCTTTCGATGCTTGCCCTTCAGAAGGGAAGCAAGGATAACATCTCTGTGATTGTCGTGGACTTGAAAGCTCAAAGGAAGTTCAAGAGCAAGTCTTAGTGGAGAAACTTCACCATGACTCGGCGAAGTTCATTATATTAGAGAAACTACATCTACTGAATACATAGCATGGTCCATTCGTTTTTCCTTATGGGCTATATGTGTGTACAATTATAGAAATGTGTATGTACTATAGCAACTACGATGGAATGCCATATCCCTTGTGTCTTGGTATGCATTATGCTGAGTTTTAGCTGTGTAAATTGGAGTTCGCTGCAACTAGGGGGAGAGAATTTATGTTTTGGAGGGCTTTTGGGTTTTCGAGTGGTGGTCCAAGGAAATTTGAGTTAGACTAGTCAGGGTAATTGTTGAGGCTCCCAGCCTACCAAAACTCCATGTTAGCATCTTGAATCCGACAGATACGAAAGGGCTTTTCCTGCTCATACTGTCTTGAGCTGAAGACGGTGGGTGAAATCCTAGCCTAGTTGGTTGAAGGACACAGCATGTTGTATTTTAGATGGAAAATACAGTTCTGTGTAATCAGCTTTAATGGTGGATTTCGAACTTCCCATTTTATGTCCAACCTCCATTGGTTTGCGGCAAGTTGGCAACAGTCATAAACTCGAATTTTTACACATTCTCCGAAGTATCAACTTATGTTTGGTAACTAAGATGAGATACAAAATTCTCATCTTATCTCATCTCATCATTACAACTTTTTCAAATTCATACATAAAATATAATAAATAATTTAACTTTTTCAAATCTCAATTCAACTTTTTCAAATCTCAAAACAATAATACTATTAAAAAATAATATTTTAAACTTTCATTTAAAACTAAAAATTCTCATCTTACTATCCAAGCATAACCATGATGCCCAATGGGTATTGAAAATTGAAATTCGAAAACATATGGAATTTCAAGAAAGCCGCAAGTACATTCCTCCGGCAAAGCATTACCATCACTCAACTGTAATGCTAAAAAATTCACATTCTCCGATACTTCGGCAAAACACATTTTCTTTATCAGAACTTTTTCTTGCTCTTCTACTTTAATCGTTGTCCCGGCAAAGATTCTCCTGAGCTAATCTTTAATAACTTTTGTACAATGACATTAGATGTTAATGGATTTCTTCCTCATGGCGGACTTCATGGGCTGTAATAGGAAGGACCACATTTGCATTTCCAACCCTCAGGCTCATAGTTTGCATACTGGATGCCCACATTGCTGTGTCTGCTTGTGGTGGGTACTTGAATGGCGTCACAAGGAATACATCCACGACATTTGTGCTCGCAGCTCGGTGGACTTGACCCTATTTTGCTGGCCCCTTTGTACATTACTTCTTCATTTATCTTTGCTTTCTCGCTTTTGAAACCCTTTAAGAAACAGTAATTGACTGATAAATATCCATGGAGAGAGAGAGAGAGAGTGAGAGAGAGAGAGAGACTAACCTCTGCTGCGCTCAAGGTAACGGTTGAAGACTCTGAGTTCTGGACTGGCCCTGATCAAGTGATGGAAATAGCAGAGTTAGTTTGAGAAGTTATAATTGTTAAGGGAGGGAACAATAAAAGTAAGCTATAGCAGGAGGTAAAAGGTTTCCATTCAGATATATAAAGCAGCTTCTCAGGTAGATAGCATTCAATAGCCAAAGCAAAATGTTGCTGTAATCATTCTAAAACAAAACTTTTTAGCTGTTCTTTTCATAGTGGTAATCGCAGTGAATTCATGGTGGAGTCATGGGAGTAAACAAACAAGTTTGAACCCGATGAGTTTTAGGGATAAGCTATGAAATAGATATGATTATTGCAGCAAAAAGTGGACTTCAATGGTGTTGACCGAAAAGGGAGTCCTTGAGGAAGGGCAAGTGGCTCTCACCTCGTTGATGAGCACCAACGTTATAATTTGATTGAAAAGTCCTGCTTGTTGCAGATGCCCAACTCACCATCTGCAGAGCTATCATAAAACAACAAATTCTTCCCTTCATCTTCAAAGCTCAAGTGATGATGCCGATTGGCAATTAGAAAGAGAGAGATTTCGTGATCAATCCACTCTATGAATGCATGATTGCTGGGATATAAGAAGGCGAGAAAAGCAAGGCAAACTAATTTCCATTTCCCTAAAAGCAAGCCAGATGCTGCTGATCTCTTTTCTTGGATTTCTCCTACTACTATCTTTGTGTTGGTGGAGAGACTTTGCTTCACAAGCAAGTGATCCTGGTTTCTTGTCAATTAGTTAAAGACGCTGCTACGTCTCTCTGTCTCACTTCCTTGTGCTGTTTGAAAGATTTCTTATCTATCAACACAAGCCAACCTCTATCAATCGTACTATATGAGGCAGTCTAGTACCCGAGAATACCAGTTCCTTTCTTGGGGTCTGTGCTAAAAGTCCTGCAAGCCTGCATACTCACTGCAATCAGAAGAATAGCTGCATAGACTGCAGAAGGCCCCCTGCCCGTTTTTGTTTTTTGTGGTTTCTTTCTATGTCTGACAGTTTCATTGCCATAAAAGGTTCAAAATATCCATTGCAGAGAACTATTTATACACAGTACATACTTGGAAAGAGCATCACTGTCTGAGACATTCAGCACCAGCTCAATTTAATTGCATCTAAATGATGTACCCGAGTTACCTTTATGCAGGTTGGTAGGTGGGAAACACAGGATTTGTACCATCATCCAATCTGAGCCGTCTATTTGGGCCATCAGTAGGATGTGCAATTAAGAATTTTGGTGGCCCTGATAACCTTTTCGGGGAAGTCCAGACGATCACTTTTAATGAAGAATGGAATAGATTCCACCGTACGTGGTCAAGGTTTAAAAACTTTCAGCAATATTCACCCATTTCTTTTTTGATTAATCCTAGGGGACGTTTGGAAGCTTATCTCAATTTATCTTAATTTATTATTATTATTATTTAAAATGTTAATATAAAATATAATAAATAATTTAATTTTTTAAAATTTTTAAATAATAATAATATTAAAAAATAATATTTTATCATCTCAATTCAATTCAACTCAACTCAATTCAATTTAATTCAACATCGCAGTCATGGTCTATCTTTTTATTGCCATTCTCTTAAACATTTTATAATATATTATTAAATTATTAAAAATTATTTATTATATTTAACTTGTAAATCTATTATTTAAAAATAAAAATTTTAAAAAATAATAAAATATGATAAATAAATTTTTTCTTCTTCTTAAGACTTCTAAGAGTGGATTAATGGATATAATCTTATTTATTCAAAACATTTTAATATATTTACACAATTTTAGTGTGTGTAAATCCGACACTCTCATTAAAAAAATAGAATATATTATTAAAAAATTAATTTTTTTATATAAATTTTAAATTTTTTTTATTTTTTTAAAATAAAGACTTATACAAATTATTTTTCTTTTCATATTCCCGATAAGCTTGTCAATCTCTCAATATCAGCCGATATCTTCATAGATGACACTTTCATGAGTTTCATCCTAAACCATATATTGTTTTTTTTTTTTTATTGTCTGAGAGTATCAGTGAGGCAGAAAGAAGAGAAAAAAAAATGCTATATGAATATATAAAAAAATAAAAAGGAAACTTCAAAATCTTTGAAACCAAGAAGCACATCATTTTGTCATTTTTTTGTAATTTACTATCATGCGTGACAGCGTGAGCTTCGTGAAACTGACCTTGGGAAACAAGCTTCACGTCAGCAAAGCTTGATTACGCCATCCATTGCTCTCTCTCTCTAGCTGGAGATGTAGGATGTAGGCAGGCATCGCTGTACTGAACTACTGTAACCTCTGGGCTAATTCGGCCTTAACAGCAATATTCAATGCTTTATTTATTGAGATATAGTTGGGAAAAGTCGAAAGATATGGTTGATGGATAATATCAAATAAGAAAGAGCGAAATCGGAGTAGAATAGGGGATAGCACATGTCATTTTCAATGTTTCATATCCTTTAACTTAAGCAAGTACAGACAATTGAATTATTAGTTCCCCTTGGGTTAAGGCTTATGGTATGAGACTGAAGACATCAATCAGATGAAGAAATTTATATGACATATAACCCTCTATCAGAAATCTCAGCTGCCATGGATAACAAATATTCGGTGGATAATGCCACCTGTAATGGAACTTTGGCAAGGTTTTGATATCTGTAACTTGCATCTAAATGTTTATAATTCCCATCCAAATATCCATAGGACCATAAACTATAGAATTTCATACCAACATCATGATCATTTGAGAAACCTTACTGCATTTTTCTCACATGGTTTCTTTCCGAATGAGAACTAGAAACATGTAAGAAAAGCAAGCAAATAATTCCAGTAGTCAAATTGAACAATGAAATAACCAGGAAAACTTTAGCACAATCGTTCAATTTAGATAGTTAAATCACATACATACATACGTAGAAGTCAAGAGAAATTAATCATCATTCGATATTTGCTTCTCCAGCTTTCTTTCTAATCACATTGACTGTGAATTTCTCAAACCTTCTAATGACTGAGGCTCGACCAACCTCTCACTTCTAAGATGGATCATGATTTTTTGGATTCTTTCTTAGGATGAATTGTTTCAACAAGGGCCTCAACCTCTTCCTTTACTCGTTCAAACACATTAGGCCCTTTGACTTCATCAACCTGGGTGTTCTTGTCAATGCCATCACTCCTTCCATGTGTTTCCTTGTGATGGGGGGGTGATTTTCCAGTCTCTTGCTCATTTACATCCTTTCCTTCTCCAAAAAAAAGGGGAAAGGAACAAAGAAAAAAAAAATGAAAAAAGGATCACACTTAATTATTTTACTCCCATATGTTAAATGCATGCAAATAAATATATATATATATATATACACGATTTTTTACACCAAAAAAAAAATATATATATATTGAAATCTAAAGCCCCTGCTATCCAATGGAGACTTCCCCCATGAAGAGTTGGGCAAAAATAAATTTACTATTTTTATTTTATTTCAGCAAAATATCTGTTCATGGAACTCTTTCTCGGCTCTCCTTTTGCTTTTTGTTTTTCCCCATAGGAGTAAAAAAAGTATCCAATTGAAACAAATGGAGCGCATGGCCAACTTGGGTATTTGCCCAACAGATATTTTCGACATAAATTCAACTAAAAATGGATACAAACCCATGAACGCGTAAAGTAGATGTTTTCCATTAGAATCTCATAAACACCAACATCAGGAGACCAATGCAAATCCAATCAAAATGGAAACAACAAGGATTTTAAAGTTTATTAAACAAGGATCATACATGCAAGTTAACAGTTTTACACAAAACCCTATTTCCAGAGCAAAGATTGATGCAAATTAAACATCTTCAAAATAACCCAAAGCGCTCTAAACGAATTAGATCTGAAATTAAACTCGTTTACACCAAAGCCCATCACTAAGATCATATTTTTATACAGATTTAAGGGTACTCACAACATATATAGCAATAAACACAGGCAATGAAAATGTGTAATAACTACAAAAGAGGAATATGTAGAAGGGGGTACATATTAAGATCGAAGTGAGATACAATACCTTTTAGCTCAGCCATTGGAGTTTCTGAGAGAAATTTTGCGGTTCGGAACCTCTGGTTCGAGCAGAGCTCTCTCTTATCTCTCTATAGTTTACTTCTACTGGACCGTTCGGTCACATCTGGGCCGTTGATGTGTGGGACTAGAGACCATCTGAGACGGGTCAGATAGAAGCTCAACATTATTTTCCTTCTCTTTTCTTTCATTTATCTTTGTAGAATAAACAAAGAAAATAAATTCATGGGCTTAAGTAATTTCATGGCCTGTGAATTACGGGTGGGCTTGTCTCCATTCCCTTGCTAACTACAAAGTGTAAGTACTAGCATTTTCTTTATGTTTTATCTGGGTATCGACCCATGATTACAGCCCAAACTTATATCTGGGCCTAGAAAGAGATGTATACTCAGAAAAGGATATCCAAGAGGAGGGATATATCTTCGAGAGTAATATTAAATGTAATAAAGTATTACGTAGTTATTTTAAAAAATATATATTATTATTAAAAAATTAATTTTTTTTTTTATAAAAATCTCATATTTATTTATTTATTTTTAAATAATTACATAGCGCTTAGGCACTGCAACTATCATCACTCTCTCAGGAAATTAAAGAATCTTCGATCGTCAGGTTGGGTCCTTGACTCCTTCGGCTTCAAGGAGCTACTCTTCTCGAGGATTGTCTTCTACAAAAGAACCACATATATCAACATCATCATTTTTCTCTTTGTTGTACAGTGAATCACTTAATAATTCCATCTCCTAGCAATCAGAAGAGAAAATCGACCACAAAATTGTACTGCACGTGGAAATTAAAGCATCTCTCCAAATATATATGGACAAAACAAGGAACTGTTCATGTGTCAATTCCAAACCAGAACCGAGAGCCATGCTTTAAGAGAAGTTTGAGACAGCGCGGACCCATTGAAGTTGACTTCTTTTTTCTCTAGTCCTGCATCATGTAGTACTCTACGTTGCTCGTGATAGGAAATGAAGATGATCGCGTCTATTCGCAGGCTTTACCCGTGGGCCGGGGGATCGGTTGCACCAACAAAGGCATATGAACAAATCGATCAGGATGCATTGCTGGCCTCCAAAAGCTGTAAAATTTGTTGGATGTCAATCTTGATGGGATATTCATCATGAAGTGAAGGAAAGAAAGGAACGGGATGCTTTTCTTCAGTACTTTGGAGTAAACATGGGAACTTTCTTTTTCTTTCTTTCTTTCATGGGGAGGGTTGCCATGACGAGAAGGAAGGCTGAGTGGGGTCTCCTCGGATGACTATATATTTTCTTGTATATTCATCCTCCTTTGTATTTCTGATCTGTGGGGTACGATGTGGTTTTGTTTGCATCAATTTATATGGATAATTCGTTCTATGTTTTTCGACTTATGCTTTCGGTTTCCCATTATTTGCATTAGATCAATATATATACTCTCTCTCTCTCTCTCTCTCTCTCTCCGCCTTTTTTTTTTTTTTGTACATTTTGTTGCATGTGAAGGGATTATGCATCTCTAAAATCATTTTCTTAAGGAAGAAAAAAGTCTCTAATTTCTTCAAACATGAACTGAAAGTGACCTATATGCGTTACAAAAAAACAGCTTATTCGTGGTTAGTTATTTTTTATGAAAATAAGTATATTTTCATTGTAAATAGTTATTATCGTCACAAATAATTCGTGACAAATACTCATTTTTCTTGTAATGATATATATACCGAATCAATAGTCTTCAAGAAAAGGCAAACAAATTAAATAAGCTGGCCATTTCCTCCATGCATGTACTTATTTTGATTTCTCAAACAGTTGGGAAAAAACAAAAATCATTTGCATCTTTTGTCCTTTGATGGCTCAACAAATAAAGCAAACATCGCCAAAGGTTGTATTAATTATTGCATGTGCAACGTCAACAATAAATCAAGAATCTTGTTTGGTTCTATTTCTTCAATCATAAGCCATTCCAAAGTACTCTTGCCTATTCTTTCCGAAGCAGCAATTAAATAGTGTGAAACCATAGATGCTTGTCAGCCCTGTTTCACTGCAAGAAAAAAGCCTTGCTAGATGCATGCTCCCCGGCCCGTCATATTCCTCGATCGTCAAAAGTCATCATTATCATGATGATCCCATCTTTCTATTGATGTATTACTGATATTATTAATTAGAATATTGAGAGTGCATCATGTATACATGCATCATAGATTAAAATGATTACGGATGGAAAGGGTTTATTAATTTTACGATAAGTTTATTTTTTACACAATGCTGATGCGAAAGTTTTTCACGTCAGTCTGATTGCTGTTTTTTTTTTTTTTTAAATTACAATGGGTCCTACTACATATAAATGGTATATTAATACGTACATCGACTTATGTATAGCAAAATTGTTTCACTATATACATACTTTTTCACTATATGCATGCATGCACGTTATACGCACGAACCTTGGTTTTCCATCTATCTTTGCAAAGATGAGCGGATTTAATAATTTGGTATATTATGTTCTCCTAATTATTTAAATATGGTAAACCAAATATCTATATAGATATATAGAAGAGATATGGTCATTAATTGATCCTCACTATCGATATATATATATATATATATATATGTACGTAGTTCAAAATGCTTAGCTTCTCTGCTTGCTAGCTGCTTGATTCTTGTACATTAAGGTCTTGTTTGTTTTTGAAGATAAGATAAAGGGAGTTGAGATTAAAGTTAAAAAATTAAATAAAGTATTGTTAGAATATATTTTTTAATATTATTTTTATTTTGAAATTTGAAAAAGTTGAATTATTTATTTTATTTTGTATTGAAATTTAAAAAAATATAATAATAAAATTGAGATGAAATGTTTTCTAAAAATAAATAAGGATGTCTACATCTAATTGATGAGATGATCACCCGAATTTCTAAATTCTAAACAAATTAATATATAGCATATATATAAACTAAAATTTAATATACATTATATATATAAAGAAATTATAAAAAAAAAGGGTCATGTTGAATGTCAAATCAATGTATCAATATATAAAACTCATAGTGCAAACATCGCGTAATTTGAGCGTACGTACAGCTAGCGATTGACATGCACTCGTTTTTCACAAAACGACAAGGTTTTTGGTAGGTCAGTGACGTCAGTCTACCGGATCAGCATCTAACCAAAAATGGAATATTAAACCTCGACTTAGATGCATCACAAACCTGGCTAGGATATGATCATTGGTTGCCTATAGCAGCTTGCATTGAAAGTTAAGTATTGCTGCTGATCCTCCCGTCCAAGGCAGAGAGGTTGAACCTCCTCCCCGATCACGTCGATCTTCGTTCATCGTCAGCAACTAGTACTACTGTCTAATTGGTTGATTAAAAATTAGTCATAATACATATATATATATCTATATACAAAGTGGGACCCGTCAAAATTAGAAGCAGGGTCGACGGGCCCACGTACTCTCCTGCATGCATGCATGTGTGCGTGTGAAAAGTCAAAAAGGGTCCAAGCCATGGCCGAGTCTGACGTCGCTGCTGATCAGAAAAATGAAGAATTAAGGATCCTTTATAAGCAATACAGCTCTAGAAGGGTGCCGCAAGTTTAGCCCTTTGCCACTAACCCTATATATCTGGTCCACCATTGTACAGCTCCATCATTAAATTCATGCATGGCCTCAGTACTCATGTACCCATGATCACCTCACTCCCATATCAAACATCATCATGCAGTCTTCTGTTTTCCTGATTTTTTATCACTTCTTTCAAAACCTCGTCTAGGCTAGAGCTAGCTGCCTTTCTCTTTCCTTTTCTCTCTCTATTTCATGTTTTAAATATATTGATCTTGATCTGCCATTGGCTGCATGCACCACTGCTTTTAGAGAGATGGAGATCAGGATGGGATATCACTCATGCTGCAACAAGCAGAAGGTGAAGAGAGGGCTATGGTCACCGGAAGAAGATGAGAAACTCGTCAATTACATTTCAACCTATGGCATTGGTTGTTGGAGCTCTGTCCCAAAACATGCCGGTAACCTTCACTACTGCTCTCTCTCTCTCTCTCTCTCTCTCTCTCTCTCTCACGGCCATTTCAACTGCACTAGTTTTCATATATATGTTGCTTCGCCTCTACATTCTAGGCTAAATTTCGTTATGCCATTTCTACTCTTCCCCCTCCCCTTCTCTTTTTGTCGTTTGGTTTTTGTGACGCAGGCCTGCAGAGATGTGGTAAGAGCTGCAGATTAAGATGGATTAACTATCTCAGACCTGACTTAAAACGTGGGAGCTTCTGTCCTGAAGAAGCGGCCCTCATCATTGAACTCCATAACATTCTAGGAAACAGGTAGCTTTCTTAATGATCTTTTTCTTCATTATTGTGGATTGTAAGGTTTTTCAAGCAAGAGTACTGTACAATATTTTGTGGACAGGTGGGCTCAGATAGCCAGGCACCTACCAGGAAGAACAGATAATGAGGTTAAGAACTTCTGGAATTCAAGCATAAAGAAGAAGCTCATCTCTCAAGAGGTTTCTCCTGCAGCTATAACCAGTACCTTTCCCGATACGTACTACTGTTATCATGGTAATTCTGATCGGGAAAGTTTCCTCTCTCTAAATGCAAACCCTAGTTGGATCCTTAGATCTCAACACGAACAGAACCAGCTATACCTTCCCATTCCAACCCCATTGTTACAATTAGTAACCTTTGATCATGGAGATCTAAAGTTAGATGAGAACACCAATTTTGGTGCCAACTTGATTCATTTTCCTCCCCAAATGGCACTACCATCAAAATCTTCCTCTAATGACCCCCTTATATGGTCCCATCAACTTGATCCAAGTCAAGAACATAAGAATTTCAGCATAGGGGCAACAAGCTGGCATTATCTCGAAGATAACCTTATATTGGATCCAACCATCACAGCAACGCATTATGTTGATCATGATGAGGATTCGTTAACAGTGCCTGCAGCTATGCCAAAGCTTTGTGCGATCATTAATGGTGATGTTTGTAGCATGCCATTTTCATCTTCTTCGCAAGATTGTGAATTACTTGACCCGCTTGCTAGATCAGTACTTCCATGTTTTCCAACTGCTGGTTCCAGTTATCCTCCTGATCCAGTACTACACATGATGTCCAACCATCAAATGGAGTACATCAACGACATCACGACACCATCAATATGTTCTCCATCGGCATATTCCATCTCACCATTTTCAAGCGGCCAATTTGTCACAAACGCTCATTTTCCTCCAAGTTGGGACCCTTAAAGATATGGTACTTAATTGGAGCTAGGTACCATGTATGCATGCATATATGTGTTTGATAAACCTATATATAATTGGCACAATGCATTTATTATCTAGATTTACACAATAAGTAATCGGGATATTGTCTATGATCAGTTCGAGTTGATCAGTTATAATTACATTCATGCGTGCATATTAATATATGCTAGCTGTTTTCCGCGAAGTCTGCGCTATTCTTGGATACTAGCCGTTGACCCGAAATTTCACGGAAATATACGGTTTAATGGAAATATAATTGTTTAATAAGAAATGATATTTTTAGTGATAGATTACAATTTGCATAAGCGCCACCAACGTAATCATTTTAGAAAAAATAAATATCGGATCCACGTGAAAAAAATAATTTTTTAATAATAGATTACATTTTTTTTAAAATAAGTATGTGACGTTTACACAATTTTTACGTACCGTATCTAGTATTACTCTTATTTAATTTTTAATTTTTATTGTTTTAACTTTATTCTATGTAGGGAATTCAAATCTGCCTCTATATATAATGGGAAAATATGGATTAATGTTAGATGTAGGAAAAAAACTATACAAATCATAGGAATAATATTGGTTTAAATGATTTTGTAAGGTGTTGTATATACATATCATAGGAAAATAAAATTTAAATTTTGTTATATTTTTAAGTGGAGGAATAATTAAGTACTTGATAGAACAAATGGCTTCCAATAGCTTATAAAATTTATTAATTGGAGTTCATAATTAAAATGCTTACATGCATAATTAAATTTATAAGAAGAAAATTTTTAAAATTTGAATCTTACAAATAAAATCTTACTATTTAAGTTATGTGAATAGCGTGATCTACATATTGAATTGATAATAGAATAACTCAATCTTCAAAATTTATGATTAATTGGGAAATAATGAGGTAATTTTACGAGAGCAACGTTTCATGGGTCTAAAATTATATAGAGTTATGCATAGATTTGGGTCTCGATCGAGATTGCGTGATCATGATTACGTTTAAATCCTTAATTAACGTCCAAAATCTACATATGATTTAGAAAATGACGACGTCCTTTTACATGAAAATAAATTTCTTTACTTCCAGAATTACAATATTGATCGATTATTTCTAGTTTTATATTACGTACACCCATTTTTATTCCACACACACACTCTCACACACACACACACATTATTAGGAGAGATTTGTGAGTGAGAACATCATTAGGCCGAGACAAATGCATGATAATTCATACACTATAGTCAACGCGTAGGAATTTAGCAATAAAGCTTTTAGCAAAGAGTGATGGCCACTAATGACCGTACGTACGTGTGATGGGTAACATGGTACGAATCATTACAATTAAGGTTATGTTTAGATAGTGAGAAGTGTTGAGAAGTGTTGTGAGTAGAGATTGGAGTGAATTTGTGAGTCCTATTAAGAGTAGTTTGAATTGTTTGGATGTATGAAATATATTAAGTTGTTGACTTTGGGATAAATAGTTAGAAAGTATGTGGGTCCCATAAATATTATAGTAATTTTATTTTTAGTAATAAATATTATAGTGATTTTATTATAATGATTTTATTTTATTTTTATATATAATAATGATAAAATATTTTATATTTTATTTTATCTTTTTTATTTTCTTTATTTCTCTCTCTCTCTCTCTCTCATCTGCCTGATTCGAAATCACAGTCGAAATAGTTTCAGCCCAGCCCGGCGCCGCCGTGCGCCGCTCGGCCTCACCGCCACCACCGACAGCTCCCCCTCACGCCGGCTACTCCCCCAGCCACTCTCTCTCTCCCCCACGCGCGGCTCAGCATTATCCCCTGCGGTACCCAACCGAATCGGGCGTGGCCCAATTCTCTCCACTGCGCCGCCGTACGTGACCGCCCGACCTCACCGCCACCATGAACAGCTCCCCCTCACACCGGCGACTCCCTCAGCCACCACCGATCTCCTCCACGCGCAGCGTTCTCTCTCCCCTGCGGTAACCCAACCGAAATGGGTTTCGATGGTTCTTATCCACTCGGGCCGCCGTACGCGGTCATCCAGGCGACCGCACCTCCACCACCTCACACCGGCAACCACCTCTCGCAAACCCAGCCACCACAAACCTCCCCCTCCCTCTCCCTCTCCGTCGCACAGCAAGTGAAAATGGGTGAAACACTGTTGAGAGTACAAACAGTGTCTTTGTTGTGTAGAGAGAGGAATGCTGAGATATGTTTGAAAGTACAAAAATGTTGTTTGGCATGTGAAGTATTCTCATCCGTACGAAAAATGTTGAGAAGTGTTGAGCAACTTCCGTTACCCAAACACAGCCTAAAGCATACAGAAAAACAATCATTCGATGAATTTGTCTATTATATCTTTAGAAAGAGGAAATATTAATTAATTAAACCATATACGTTTTCCCTTTTTTCTCCAACTCATCTCTTTTTTCTTTCCTTTTTCTTTTTTTTTTTCTCTCTACCTATACAAATAAGAAAAAGTCATCAAAAAAATGTAAAATATTGCAAAGTTCTTGTATCCTTAGTAAAAGCTAATCTGTATTCCAAGACTTTCCGGACCATCTTAAACTTTAATTCATTTCCATGAGGTACAAAAACAAGAAGATCAAACAAATAAAGCTACAAGTTCATCAATAGGACCTGATTTCACTCAAAACCAGAGGCAAAGATGCTATAGCTAGGCCGTAATTCTTGCCCGGCCTTTCGCTATTCTTCGAGCAATGACTCTCCTCCCACCCTTGGTTGCCTTGCTGTTCGCGTGAAAAAGTACATCAGCCAACATGCAAACAAAAAGTGGAGCATCTTCCTTTCACCATTCACAATTTTTTATACAGAAGTAAAACATTCATAAAGCCACTTAACACAAGCCAGAAGCCAGATACTTGACCATCAATACGTGGAAAAAATTTCAGACAATATCCGATTTAGGTTGCAGATTGATGATATGAGCACTTGAATAAGCTCTATCTAGCAATAAAACAAACTGTACATGCAAGTACACTAGCTATATGATTTCCCAAGAAGTCCAAATATGGCCAACATGAAGCACACTAAGCACACTAGCTGATGATAGCCTAATGCACTATATATCTCATGTAATTAGCAAAACCATCGAATGTTTTTGATAAATATTTTATGCAGCGTCTTTTCTTTTGTGGTTTTCTTGGTTTTTCTTTGTTGGGGCAGGGGACTGGAAGAGAGAGAGAGAGAGATAGACAAAGATTAAGATATGTACCGAGCAAAGAAGCCATGATTCCTCTTACGCCGGATGAGGCTAGGTTGGAAAGTCCTTTTGGGAAATAAAAGCATTGGCTCATTTGAAGAAGAAACATCTCCTGCAGAACATAACACCTACCAGTTACGCAAAAACCAAAAGGGAACAGATAAAGTGATATAGATTACTAAACTTTGGATCCAACGCTCAATGAGTCTACCCAAAGTCTTATTGGGATATGACTTCAAAAAAACAGTTCCCATATCACAACACTTGCCAGCATGATCTAGTAATTCAGACCCTCACAACACGCACATAGAAACACCAACATAAGACGAAAAAAAAGTTCAAAAAATATATTACAAAACCCTGCTTCGATTCTGCATTAAACTAGAAGTGGAAGCAATTGCTTATGGCAGAATTTTGAGATGACTTTGTACATTATATACTGCACCATGATATTTGAAAATATCATCGCCCCAACATGTGTAAGCCTGCATGGCAATACCACTTAAATTCTGAACCTTGCTTCCTAATTTATTTCTCATTAAAAAAATGCCTTATTAGCTATCCGGATACACCATCAGCAGATCCATCCTTCCCAAAACCAAAGGAAAAGAAATTAAGGAAGAAGCACAATTGCAAATTATCAAAAGTTGCCAAAGCGAATTCCAAGGTAAGATTATTTCTGCAGAGTCGAAGAACATTCCCCTAAACGAAAAAAAAAAACGGCAGCAGAGGCTAAAGCAACTAAAATATCTTTCGTTTGTCATATTTGAAGAACACTAAAGTTTGATGGAAATTGGATCGTCTTGTTCAGTTATTAAAAACAAGATAAATATTAATGGAAGAAACCTATTTGTTGACGATTATATATCCAAATGCACTAGTATTCTCTTTCCCTATCAAGGAAATGGAGAATAGCAGAAAAAATTAAATATATTTTTCGCTGGAGCACGATCACGATCATGCACTGTTTACATCGCAACCCCCACCGAAAAAAATAAAAAGTATCTCTATTCTCCAGTAACGCGGTAAATAGTCTCAGCAAGCAAACAGAACCCAAATCTTTCTTATTAACAAAATCTTCAAACATACAAATTCACCCTCCGATAATTTTCTGTATAAATTAGGAAATATAGAATCATTTGCAATGTACTCTGTTTCTCTGTTTTCTAAGCAACCAACTGAGCATTAACAAAATCTACTCGATCCTTATACTCCGAAACTGAAGACGCACGCGCGCGCACAGAGAGAGCGAGAGAGAGAGAGAGAGTACCGTCTGGTAAGAAGAAACTGAGAGAAGGGAGGCCACAGGGGTAAAGGAACCCCTCAGAGGTAGCTTTTCTCAGAGATTCGGCGTCGTTTTTCTGCGGCAATTGGAGGGAGATCTGGGACTTGGAGAGCGATGGGAGGAGCTTCGGACAGATATCGAGGACGTGAGGTGCGATTTGGTTATTCGGATTCTGGTTTGGGTGAAGAAACGGGTTGACAAAGAACCGATTTAGAACAGAAGCTCCGGTTCGGAATAGGGTCTTGGAAGCCATTTTTCTTTCGCAAAGAAATGGTAATGGTTCTGCTAAAACCCTAGAGAGACCTTGAGAAAGGGGTGGGGGTATATGTGGAATTCTAGCTGGGGACGATATTGGGCCGTTAATGATGGTGGGCTTGATGACAAAATGTAAGGCCGTGTTTGGTTGCAAGGGCTTTCAGAATAGTTTTAGTTAAGTTATATACTCGCTTGGGAATGGGATTGTACTGATTCAATTACCTCTGGTCAATGACAGTCAGGATTGGTGCCAAATGGTTGTTGTAGGTGCTTCACGGGAATATTGCATCCTAAAATTAGAGAAAAATTTATTTTATAAACTTATTTATTAACACGCCAAATACAATATTGATATAAAAATCTCACATATAAGTTACGAGAAAAAAATATTTGAATTTTAAAATCTTTAGTATTATCTTCGTTCCATAATAAATAATGTAAACAACTTGTAAGTAGTAAAACTCAATATTCGTTGGCCAATTTGTCACAACAAAATTATAAATGTCATCAAACTAGGTTCAAAGTTGCTCAAAAAAAAAAGACAGAAAAAACTCAGTTAGACCAAGTCTAAGAGTAATACTAAGTACAATTTTTAAATATATATTTATATATTTTTTATTTTTATGTCGAGAAACCTCTACAAGCAGGGCCTTTCAGACCCACCTCTGTAAAATAAATATCAGTCCTATGCACCATACTCTCGAAAGTTTTCTCACACGAAACTCGTTAAAACGCTAATTTTTCACTAAGAGTGTGATCCCAAAAGATTGTTTGCACCCATGAGGGATTCAACCTTTGACCTTAATGGAAGTGATACTCTAAGATCAAGACTTTCACCACTTGAGTCAACCCCTTGGAATTACAAATCTTGCACAAGTCGTTTGTAAAAATCTAGACCCCACAAAAAAATGAATTTTTCATATTTTTTCATGATAATGTCCACTTTTTTTATAAACTGAGAGCGAAATTTGTGCATTTATAACTTTTATATATCATTTCTCATATTTTCAATTTGCAGCAAATTTCAAATTCAGTCGCACTTTACTCCTGTACAAACCAGATTCTTCCATTCATTTCAAATCACTGCCAGTACTCAACAGTGGATTGAAGCTAGAAAACACAAGATTCTTTTGTTTGATAATTCACTTTCTGGGAAAAACACAAAAGTCAACCTGTGTACTATATAAACAGAAACTAGCAGAAAGACGAAACCGTCCATTTACAAGCTGATCCACAATTTTGGTACGGAAAAAGAAACTGTGTTACAAAGAAAAAACCAACAAAAAAACAAAGAGATAAAAAACAAGACACTCTAAAACATGACAAAAAGATGACAGGAAGCATTTGCTTCTCACAACAGAAATAAGAGATTAAAGAACTTAGAACAATGGAGAGGAGAGGACCAAGGGAAAAAGAAAAAATACTGATAGTGAAGTAAATTGTTCACTAATGACTAGACTATCAGAACAGCAGATCCATAAGAGTTTTTATACATCAGAATTCCAAATGCACGCTAATCATACTGGACTGAGGAAGCTTTTATTGCTCTCCATGAAGTGCAGCAGAGATCCAGTCTGAGGCAGCTGTTAGAATGTCCCTCTCAGTATATGGAGAAACAGTAAGAGGAGTTACTGCAACCTGCCCCACCACGAAGACACAAGAATCAGCAACCAAGGAAGATAATGGTAACAACGAAAAAGACAGAAAAGCATCCAAATCATATGAGAGACGAGGATGCCAGATGCTACAAATACTAAAATCTACCACCCCCAAACAGCAAGTAACAGTTCAAACTTCAAATATTACTTCAATTTACATGGAAGACATCCAAGCATGAATATGCTTCAGGCATCCCTCATGTCCCGAAGGAAAAATCAGACTAAAATTGATCATTTGTGTGTTATTTAAAACTTTCCTCACTGACATTAAGTTTGAGCCAAGAAATTAAATATGAATACAGCAACGTTCATTCAATGATTATGGCAAGCAGTGCCGCTGTGACCACATGCATCACAACTTTTACCTGCACATGCTAAGTATTACTAAAGTTTTCTAGGATTGCTTTCCCGGTACTTTTTCTTTCATCCCTTTCCAGTACAATCACCAATCGTACAGGCAAGTGGAATCCACTCTTTCATTGGGCCATTAGCCATTTATTAAAATGGTTTGAACTGGAAGAGTTAAAGGAGAAAAAAAACAGTGGGGAAAGGAGCTGACCCCATCCAGATGGTACTTGTGAAAATCTAAATCTAGACATTTCATTTCTAAATTATCAAATGATACGATAACATGAAAAAGAAAATCCTAAAATACATATTCTCTACTTACAAATCCACTTTCAAGTGCTCTGAAATCCAGATCGTCCTCAGTCTCTTCCTGATCCTTATCCAGGAACTGCAAATACAAGTATGCCCATGCCTTAGTTCATCACTTCATGAAACACTTCCAAATACTTTCATTGGGATGGGCTTATTTATATATTTATTTTGGGTGGTGGTTTGAAGCCCTACAGTAATATGGAAAACTCCTTTCTTGAAAAATTGTAGAGACCTTTTTGACTTTTCAACCGCAATAATTATCAAGAAGCAATTTTTTTTTTATAAGTAATTATCAAAAAGCATTTTCGCAGCAGTCAAACCCACTTATAAAGTTGCTTCTAAAAGTAACCTAAAATTGATAGATTTTTTTTTTGTATACCTCAAGCCGGAAGTGCTTCTTCACTCGGTTGGAATCGGATTTTCCTGCAACTCCAATTGATTCAATCTCCACATTCTTCTTTTGTGTGGTCATACGGCGAGCTGCACCCTGAATTACAAAAAACAATAGAGTCCAAAAATGAAAACTGAAAAAAGGCAGTATAACCCCTCCATTATTTTTTTGATAGGTAAAAGAAGTTTTATTGATCCATATAGATAGGCAACCACCACTCCATTATTATTAATATTTTACTAATCCATTATCATTATAATTATTTTCCTTTTTTAATAAGTAATTTTCCTTATAGAGTTTCCAATTATAATAAAAATATTAAAAAAAAAAAGAATTCCAAGATTCTCAGTTAGAGCTACTGACTGCAGCGGAGGCATCTCGGCCAAGTTGTGCAAGCTGAATGCCAAGGCTCTGTTGATTGGACATGAAATGTCCTGCAGGATACCGGTTAGCTGAAACAGCCTGCCAGTTAAGTGTGGATCTCCACATACTTTGCTTGGTCAATTTGAAACCCTGTCAAAAAAGAAAAGATTTCAAGTAAAGTAGTTAACCAACCACAATAAGTAGTTCGTCAGTCCTCCCTCCGACACCTCCAGTTCATCAAATATATAAAAAGGGAAAGTAAAATAATTAGTCCCAAAAGAATTTAATATCCTCAGGACCTCAAAGCAAGGATTTATACAAAAATGACCAGAGGTGGGGGCAGCTATACTAAAACAAGTGACGAGAAACTCAATAGGTCATGGCAGATTAAATCAGAGTGGCTTCCCAACAGAGGATCTAGAGGAATTAGAAGTGTGCAAAACACAAGCAATCTAGTTTAGTTGATAAAGTTATTCCAGGGTTTAAACATGGGACAAGGGTTAATGTCTCAAGCATGGAGACATTTTTCTTTCTAAATTTCAAACATAAAAATAAAGCTACTTCTCCAAGAATCAAGATAGGGCATTTGAACATCTGCTTTCACCAACTCATATAATACAACCAAGAGCACTTCACTGGCAACAAGAAGCAAGCATTTTGAACTCTTCTCAAGAGTTTGTTATACAGATTCATTGACCAATCAATAAAGGTTGCATCTATCATTAATAACTAAACTTTTTTTCCATACCCTTTCACCATATGGTACATGGTTTCTCACTCCTAATAACCTCCCAAAAGAGTCTACCTTCACCTTCACCTTAACTACAAAGACAATTGCCTGAAGAAAGGTTATTTTCCTGAAAAGGGTTTCAAAATACACCTTAAATACATCTATGAAATGAAAATAACATACCAAACAAAACTTTTAATTAGTAACTTATATCCTTAATATGGTACTTCAAGGATCCACACCTTTTTTGACGAAGGAGAAGTAGGAACCTCTATATTCAGAGAGCAGCTTTTGGGGAAAAGCCCTTTTTCAATATCCCTGGTAGCAGCATTTATTAAAGGTAAGCAAATAGCAACTGCATCCTTAAAATCAGTCTCTTGACTTTCATCCTTCTTCCTGAAATAGATTATACCACCAGAGAATTACTCTATCAACTAAATAAGAGATACGAGCTCAAATTCCTAAGAGAAAGAATAATCAGGTCACCAATTCAGTGATATTGACAATGATGGCACACCACATATCAATGCCTCCCTAGCTCCAGCAATAACACCTGAGTAAAACCTGGTTGAAATTTCAGTTATTAAAAATCCTGGGTCTTCAGATAAGGGTTAGAAGCTACCAAGGAAAAGAATTATCACCAGAAATATATAACTAGGGCAAATGTGATTAAACATGAATCCCAAACTTCACCCCAATTTAGAGTAAAACAGGATAATACAAATAACAAAGAGGTACTCCTTCCCAATCCTCTGATACTAGGAAAAGGTTAGCTCACTGCTCTAAACTTACATGTGATGGCCACAGCTTGGTCCCCGATTAATTCCACTAATCACCTGAAAATCAGATCATTTATGAATCTTCTAAGCACCAGAATCTATATATAGTCACATTGACAGCATGATATAAATGCTAACCAGAAGAGGCTTTGACCAAGAAAATAATGCCCCTGATAATGCTAATGAGACACAATCCACGGGAGTTCCTGAGTGAAAGAATCATGATCAGGCCTATTACCATCAGCAACCACGATGAAACCACAAGCCCACACTATGATTGCCCCATTTTATAAGCATAATGAAAATAAACAAGCAAGAAATCAGAAGTTCAAAAAATATAAAACAATTTCAATGGTAGCACATCCGAAAAGATTGATTAAAAAAACTTGGGACAAAAAGAACAAGGTACGAGGACATAAGGAACAAATCATGCTGCATACCTGAAACTTCAAAAGCTGGGGCACCATCGAACTCGGCAGAACTCACAGAAACCGTTTCTCCAAGAGTCACAGAATGACCCGACAGTGAATTGTCCCTAAAGCAACCGAATCATAAACTGACAAATCATAATAGAATCCCAGCTTCAATACCAATACTCTAAACGAAAGAAAACCATATACCTCTATAAAATTATACGAATACGAAACCAAAAATAACTTAAAAACCAACATAACCTTAGGAGGCAATTAAGAGAAACAAGCACGGAAGGTAAAGTAAGCCAATCAGTTAATCACCACAGAGAAACCGCATGTCAAATGATTAAACTGACATAAATAAGCAACAGAACATAGAAAAAAACTCAAATGCCAACGCCGGAAATGAAAGATGCCCACGTGAAAAAAGCGCAAAAAATATACTAATAAGCAATCAAACAATCAAAAGGAAAAACCACATGCCATTGCCCAGATAATAAAATAAAGGGAAACAAGAAGTAAAATAAAAAAAACAAAAAATGAAGAAACACAGGAGGAAATTAAGCGAAAAAGAAAAACACGAGAGCGGAAAATCGAAAGGGATAACCCACGATTGCGGAGCGCAGACATGGACATTGTATAACCCTTCACGAACCAGAGCTTCAACGAGGTACACAAGGCCGGGGGAGTCAATCCCGTCAGCATTGGTGACCAGCACAATGGGCTTGGAAGTGTCTACAGCCTCCTCCGTGGCATCAGAAACCGAGGTGGAAGCAGATGGGTCAGCGGATTCGACGTTGTCTTTGGCTTGGTCGCTTTCTCCGTTGGCTTCGCCTTCATTGTTCTTCTTGCTGAGAACTTGTTGGAGATTGGAGACGAGACCAGGAGGGAATAAGTTGTTCTTCGCGGAAGTCGAAGTCATAGGATAGACACGAGATTCTCTAGAAAGGGGCGAGGGATAGAAGGATCTTTTGGGTCTAGACGAATGGAATCAAAAGCCTAGAGAGAGATGCAGGGGAATAGGAGGAGGAGGAGGAGGAGGAGGGTGATAAAAAGCGCTGGAAGTGCAAAGGATAGAATAGATGGACGAAGTTATTTTCGAAAGAGAGAGAGTGATTACTTGTAGTTGCAGTTAGTGTAACTTTTGCCATGAGTCGGTGTCGGATTCAGATACCTACAACCTTTATCACTCTGCACCCGCAAGAGATGCATCTGCAATAAGTTTCCAACTGTTGGAACTGTTGAGCATACGAATATTGTTGTTATAAATAAAATTTAATTTTAAAGAAAAACAACAAATAAAACTCATGTTATCACATGAACTTGTAGCAAGAATGCTATGGGCATATCATGACATATGTGGTGTGATTTAATTTATATGTTTATTTTTCTTCAAATTCTAAAAAGAGAAATATTACAGTCACAAATAGTTTCCATAAAAATAAATTCATAAACTGATATGATTTTTTATGATACGTTAGATATACATTACAGTAAAAATAATTTTATAATCTAACATATTATATTAAGTTATTTCAGTTTATCATGTTATGTCAATTTATAGATTGATTTTTAAATTGGATTATAAGAGTTGATAGTATCACTTTTAAAAATATATACACAAGGGAAAGTGTAATTGGGTTTGTGAAATTAGTTTACCTAATTTGAGAAGAGATGCCAATGTGTATCAAAGGTGACATATACCGATAATAAACAAAGCTATTGCTGAATTTTGGCAAAACTTTCAAGGGAGATAACACATGATAAGAAGATAAGCATATATTATTGATTCATGAGTGGAATTGCAGGCAAAGATTGTTGAAAATTATACATTGGTGTATTATTAACAAATGTAAGGATGTCGACACAACTTATAAGAAATAAAATAATAATAATAATAATAATAATAAATATTGTTGGAATTGGTAAAAACAAGTTACTCTTGATTATTGAAGTGGGCAACATTAAATAAATTATTTGAAAAACATCATATATAAATAATTATTAATCGGTTGGGACTTGGAAGTTGACATTATTGCAAGTCGCCAAATTTGGTTTTCAGATATTATTAGTGATAAATTGACATTTATTATGTTAGAAAATAAGAAATGCATTTTATTGACCAAGCCACGTTTTAAGATGTACATGTGATTTTTTTGTTTCCTCTCTTTTAAATACAAAAGAAGTAGATGGGGTCATCCAAAGTTGTAAGAAAAAAAAAAAGTTAAGAGCTTGGTCCAGATGAAATAAGATGAGATGTTTTGTTAAAAATTGAATAAAATATTATTATAATATTATTTTTATTTTGATATTTGAAAATTTTGAATTTTTTATTATATTTTGTGTGAGAATTTGAAAAAATTATAATAATTATATGAGATGAGATAATTTGATTTTGTATAACCAAACTAGCCAAAATATATAAATTCTCAAAATAAAAAATCCAATAGTCTTTGTTATTATTCAGCCGTAGATTTTATTCAAACTAGTCTTAGCATTGATTTTATATATTAGTATTAATTTTCCCTCTAAATAATTGATAAAATACAACTTTTTTAAAAATGTAAGCTACTATTCTCTAGTAGCAATGCATATTATTCTCAAATTAAATAGAGTTATACTACTAACAAGCTATTTATAAGAGAAATGCTTTAGTAAAAAAGAGATCACATAGAAGCAAATCTACAAATTAATGTGATATGTTAGATTATGAAATTATTTTTATGGTAAAGTAAATATAACACATCACATAAAAATATGTCAGTTTGTGCGATATTTTTGTGGCTGCAGTACCTTTCTTCTCTTCTGTTTATTATGGGTCACAGTAATTATAATACAACTCCTTAATGTAACAAACATCGACTTTAACGATGTGTTGGTGAAATTGATTACAAGGCAACTGTGGTAGGTGTGACACCGGGGTAATATAGTTAAAGAAAACTGTTACATACATAAAAAGATTATATAAAAATAAACTTATAAATTGATGTGGTATCACGAGTTCTGTTATATTTACTTTACAATAAAAATAATTTTATAATCTGATGTACTATATTAAACCATATCAGTTTGTGAGTTCATTTTTGTATAATTTATTTGTGTCTGAAGTATTTTCATGATTTAAAGTGTTGTATATTATTGGTTGAATAATAATTGCTCTTAAGTTATGATACAGTGTCCTTTTCCCTCAACCATGATGCATTTGGTTCCAAATGTAACATAGCTGGAAGAAAGAAATCAGGAACATTGTTAATTCTTTGGCATTTAAAGCATTATCTCTCTTTTCAGAGCTCTAAAAAGGGTCTCCTAATACATTAAAAATGATTTTTTGTAGCATGACTCTTTGGAAAAAAAATGATCTTCTTTGTTCATTCATTTTTACAATTATGTCTTAAATGAAATTAATTATTTAAAATTTAAAATTTAAATAAAAAACTTTAATGACATTACAACATAATTAATTGTAAAATAATCATAGGAATATCAGATAAATTGCTCCTCGGTTCAGCCAAGTTTGTAAAGCTACAAGTCGGCGAAGTCGCTGCCTCTCAAGTGTTCTTAGAATTACAATGACAAAACATCAATGGTTCGCTTGTCGTATTATCGTTTCGAAGTCGTAAGGGCCCTCAATTTTTGAAATCCTAGGGTTCCAACGATCCCCAAATTCAATTCCTGAAGCGAATTGAAGAACTAAAACCAGGTCAGGTACATTTTCACTATCTTCTTCTTCTTCTTCTTCCATGTTTGAGAAAAGAATCCATGGCCTTATTACTTCCACAATATCCAAACAACGGCTTTCAAAGGAAAGAAAAGGGAGACTTGGATTCTGCAACATTGGGATCCGACGCTCCGTGCGATGTTTATGAAGCATCGTGTATATCCATTCAGATACTCCAGGAAATGGAGGGACACTTCTTTAATTTTTGTAATAAGTACCGCTACTGTATCCGTATCCTAGATTTTCACGTATTGATGCATCACTGTCGTTATCATTATTGTATTCGTATTTCGTATCCGTATCCGTATCGGTTCTTCCTAGTTATAAATGTAGCTTTAGCAACCTGACGATGAACTGTGCATGTATAATGGCAGATTTGGATATGGCGGATCATAAGAAGCCTAACAGTAGAAGACTCGCTTGGAGAATCGATGTTTTAGTGGAAATTAAATTGGAGTCCTGATTTAGGCAATAAATGGGTTTTATCTGACATGAGATTTGTTCCTTGACTAATGAATTGCTAATGATGCATACGCCTAACACGTATTCATCGCTTGAACGCGTCAAAGGAAATTTTGGTTATTGCCTTGTTCTTACGGGAGTCTTTTTTTTTCATGAGTCAAGAAGAATTTTATTAAAATAGGTGAAGCCAGGTACACGGGACATTCACAAGAGCAGCACCTATGCAACTTACGGGAGCCTTTTATGACCTTCATCGAAGATTTTGTTCTATTCGTGGGCCATTAAACTAGCTTATCAGCAAGCCATATCGGCACCTTGAAGTGTAAATACTTCAATGGACCGTGATGGGAGAATTAAAAATGCATGCAAGAAGATTGTGGAGTGCATAAATGCCATGTCTTTTGTAAACTTAGATGACCAACGGGTGCATTCTCTAGTGTTAATGAGAGAAATAGCACGTGGGGTTGTTGAAAATCGAGATAGAAAGGTAAGGGAGAGAAGTGAGTATGTGGAATTTATTTGGTTTATCACGTGAATCACTCTCATTAATTGTATTGTTGTTTTATAGGTAACAAAGAGTGATGTGACCAGGGCTTTGCACACTAGTATTGAGAATATTGTAAGCACTACTTGTACAATGGCAAGTTGTTTTACCTTTTTTCATCGTTACTTGATGATTGATTCAATAATGCCACGCAGGCCAGTGCATGCAGGGATATCGTGTATAAGTTAAGTAAGATGTCATATAACGGCTTAGATGACCAACAGATTCATTCATTATTAAGGGTGAAGGAGATTGCGGGTAAACATGCTAAAGTTGCAAGTGTTGGGTGTGATTCGTGGATTAGAGAAAGCTTGGCAAGTGAGGAAATTCGACCAAGCAACATAGATGTTCTGGTTGGAGGTGCAGAAATTCTGATGATTGAAGGGTCTCAGGAGGTGGAAATTGAGGTGAGAAATGAAGATGGTCACAATGTGGTGCAGAAAAGGCCTGTGACTAGGGCAAAACGTGCCAGCGATAATGATGTGCAAGATAGAGAGGCACAAACGAAAATGTCTGAACATGAGTCATTAGAGGGGGAAGCTCAGTTAAGAAATGATGATGCTGAAAATCAGGTGCAGGGGATTTCATCACGACCACTGCTTCTGCAGTCTCTTATCTGGCCTCCAGATGACCACATTACCTTAGGTTGGATTCAAAATATGACATCCACCCTTAAGCAGTTATCGCAGGATAACACCCCCTCTGAGTTTCATGCTATAATGCCAATCATTGTGGTGGATAAACTAATTGATAATGCTTCAAGTATCTTTTCCAAAGAATTAAACTGTGTGAAGATTGATTGTCAAAGAGAGGATTCGAAAGTTGTTGTAGTGGGTGACCTTCATGGACAGTTCCATGATTTGCTCTATCTCCTTGAAAATGCGGGTTTGCCTTCCGAGAATCAGTTTTATGTATTCAATGGTAATTATGTAGATATGGGAGCATGGGGTTTGGAGGTATTTTTGCTCTTATTGGCTTGGAAGGTATGATGAAGTTAATGACTATTTAAAATGGTAGTGGTCGTCTATTTCTTTAATTTTCGTTTCTGTTCTTCAAAAAAAAAAAAAAAAAGAGCATTCTTATATTTTACTATTGGCTGTTAGCCGTTAAATGAGTTGGAAAAATAACATTGTGTTGCTTATTCTGTCTTGCTTATCATCTCATCGTAATAATTGATTGAAAATGGTTTAGCTGTTTTTTCGTCAAAGAAATAAGCACTAGTACTGGTTCTATTGCTTATTTATCTTTCAGTTTTCATTTTTAACTTGTTGATGTTTAGGTCTTGATGCCTCATAGAGTATATTTGCTCCGTGGGAATCATGAGTCAAAAGAATGCACATTGGCATATGGTTTTGAGAAGGAGGTGAAGACCAAATTTGGTGATCGAGGTGAATATGTCTACAATAAATGTCTGGATTGCTTTAAAGAACTCCCTTTGGCTTCAGTTATAGCTGGGTCTGTTTATACCACACACGGAGGGCTTTTCCGTAGTACACACTTTGCCTATTCACGAAGGTCTAGAAGAAAAAGGACACAGAGGCTAGAACTTGGCTCTTTGGAGGAGTTATCGGAGGTTAAAAGATCTCTAATAGATACTCCAATTGAGGGCTCGAATATAATATTAGCTGATGTGCTATGGTCAGATCCATCACACAGACAGGGTCTGAGTACAAATAAAGCTCGAGGACGGGGTTTATGGTGGGGCTGTGATTGCACCGAGGCTTTTTTGAAAATGTCCAAGTTAAAGGTAGGACTTGTCTATATTTTATTTCGTTACAACGGAACTCATTTTAGATGTTCTATCTATAGGAAACAAATATCACATATTTTCTGATTTATATTATTGTTGCATCTCTCTCTCTCTCTCTCTCTCTATCTCTCTAGTATTGGATTATGCCTTTTCTTTCCAAGCTTAGTGTTACTAGTGATGACACACTTAAATGGTCCCAGCTCAACAAATTGTTGAGATTTTTTCTCAAATCTAAGGTTAAAGTTAAGATTGTTCTTCTGGAAGGAATTTTAGACCAAGATTCTGATAAATTGGCAAGAAATAAATCCACTTGGTTTAGGACTTGGTGCAACCCAAGGTCATCATTCTCTTTGCTTTGTAGGGAGGGAAGTAAAGATAACTCTAGCAATATAGACCTGGCCTGTTTTCCATTCATTCTTTTATAAGGATGCTGGGCATTTCAAGGTTATGTCGGATCAAATAAAAGTATCAGGGTATGAAATGCTTTGAGTGTTCTTTTGGTTGGGACATTTATTGCTGCAAAAATTGCACCACTTACAACTATGAGCTGCTTAGAATTTTCAACGCTAATAACACATACAATCGTGAGTACCTATTAGGCACTAAGCAAATATTTTATAAATTGCCAGCCACTCACTAAACTTAGGTCCTGGTTGAATTTTCTTGCTTTAGCTCGCATGTCTCCTTGTTTCGCACATGGAAAGAGACTAACTTATAGACTTTGTGATGCTTGTATAACACTATCTTTTGTCTCTACTGTAGTTGATCATTAGATCACATGAAGGCCCCAATGTGAGGTCTGGTCAGTGTCATCTTGGTGATATGCTAAGTGGGTACAGCATGGATCATGATGTAGGTTCAGGGAAGCTGTATACCCTGTTTAGTGCTCCAGATTACCCGCAGGTTGAGGTTCCTATCTCTAGCTTCCATTTTTCTTGTATTATTGATCCTGTGAGTAACATTCCATTTCCATATAGGGAGAACCTTTGCAACTAGCTACATATTGTATTTTTTTTTTTTTTTTGCTAAATTACAATCATGGTTTGTGTGGACGGTTTACATTTAAATTGTTTTATTCTAATAATATGCCCATATAGGCAAGTGTAAACTTTTATCTCTGAACTTCAATGATCAGATATATAGGATGCTTGAATTTTTATAATTAATCAATATTTGTCTGTCATCTAACTTTTCATTTGAGAAAGTAACTGTAGTAGTCTATAACCAGGACTAGAATTAGTGACTTTGATGTTGAAAGTAGGATGAAAAATTTTATGCTTGTCCAACTGGTTCCCGTGTTTAAGTTTATTTTACATGTAAAGTCCATCTTGTAGTCATGTTAAAACAAAGTTTGTCTCATATATTCATTTGGTGTCATTAATGCCCAATTGCAGCAGTTGGTGAAAATCCAACACCTGGATGGTGGGTGGTGGAGGCCTATTCTCTAAATATAATGCATTATGAATGCCTTGACATGTTGGATCTTGTCTGATACCCTTAACAAACAATGTGAATGGTTGGATCTTGTCTGATATTCTTAACAAACAATGTGAATGGACTTCCTTAACTGATATTTAACTTACAATTTCAATTGTGCTAAAACCATAGGGATGTTGCAACAGTTAGTATGGCTGTTTGATTAAATCAGTCTGTCAAGATTGAGAGGCCTCGAACTCATATTAACAGAAAATGATGAATCCAATGCACTCTTGGTCTGCTCTTTTGGTGTTCTTACATAACAATTTTTTAACTACATTCAACTATTCATTCCCATAATATCTCATATGTTGCTTATTGCTAGTTTGCTAGTTTTTGTGTATTCTACAGCATGCATTACTAATGACAGCTACTACATAAGCTGTAATATTTTTTGGTTTAGCACAGGAGTCGTATCCTATCTCATCCAACTACTTGTGTATCTTGCAGTTTGGTAGAAAGATGTATGCCAATGAAGGAGCGTATGCGGTACTTAGGTCACCTGATTTTGAGATTCCTTCCTTCCACTCATTCAAAGCTGTAGAAAGACCAAAGGCATGGAATCCAACCATTTAAGAACATGTGTACTTACAAGACACCATTTCTTTCTCAAGTGAGGAGGCAAGAAGAAAAAAATGAGGGAAAAGGAATTACAAATGGGAAAAAATATATTTATGTTACAGAAAATAATGTAATAATTATAGAGGGAAACTTTGCCTCTTGGGAGGCTTGATTTAGGCCTCTTGCATGCAAATATGTTTTCATGCTTAATGTGCATCTTTTAGTATGAGGAAATGACCAATTAAAACTTTTTAAAGGTTCATCCTACTTGAGAATATACAATTAACCGATGCAACTTGCTTTGCAGGCTGATCCTTTTGTCACTGTTGACGACAAAGATAAGAAGGCATCATCTAATCATGAAGATGAGATAGCATCATCGGATGATGAAGATGAAAGATATTTAGTTAAACAAGATCTCAGACCAATGGTAAGTTGTTATAGCTTCTTGAGGAAAATTAGCACACATTTTTATTTTGTTTGGTTGTAAGTGAAGATATGGTTCTGCGATTAACATGTATTGAGGCTTTTATTCTCTTAGTAGTTCATTATCACTTTTTTGAAATAATCTTTCCCTTCTTCCCTTGTTTAACAGAGATATTTGATGAACAGACATATTGGATTACCTAAAGCATGATTGTGTTATGTTAGAAGCCGAAAGGGTAGGCTTTTATTTGAAAGTAGAAGTAATTAGGTTCCATTGTTGTTTTAATTAATTGTACAATTAATGACCGATCCCTGAAGACCTAACTACCGCTTTTTGCTCGGGAGGAAAGCATGCAAAGTAGTTTTTCACCAAAGAGTTGGGTTTTTTAAAAATCCACATCACAAATAGGTTTATTTTCTGTGTCCAATTCTAGTGCGATCTGTTAGAAAAACTAACCAATCTCAAGGTTGGTAACTCTTGCTTTCACAGATACAGTTTGAATTTGAGAGGTTTTTCCTTGTTTATTTTGAGGGTCCATGGCCTTCAGGCATGATTATGGTGCCCCTAGCAGCTGTCTCTCCTTTTCACCTATGATATCATTTTTTGATCGGAAATAAAAATATACGTTAAACACCAATGTTATATTAATTACATCAGATGACGAAATGGACTTTCTTTGTTAATCAGCATGGAGAAACCTCAACTGCTGCCATCTCTCCATCTCAAGATTCTTCTCCAGTTGAGATGACTTCTGGGGTTGACTTCAAGGAGCTGGGCATTTCTAATCCCCCTTCTTGGAGTGTTCTGTTCCCAGATGACGCGGGTGGCACCAAGCTTGTTCAAGTTCCCCAGGTTCCTGAGGTGGAAGGACTGCCGCTGCCTCCCGGCATAGAGGTAATTGTGTCTGTTTTTATTACTCATACTATACACTCCATAAAAGGTCTAGACATAAGGTGTTTCACCGCAGGAGCCTCACAAATCTGCTTACGAGTACTCTTTCAAGCTTATTGCTGGCCTAAAGCATATGCTTCAGACAAGGGTGAGCTTTGTACCCTTTTTATCTTCTCTGTTCGTCTCACTTGAGAAACTAAACCTGATTTTCATCGAGTAGGAAGCCGAGATTAAGGGCCAAAAGAGGCGGCGACATGGCTAGGTCAACTCCGGGGCAAAGGCAGTTGTGTCAAACAGTGGCATGAAATGTCAGGCATCAACAGAATAAAGAATTTCTGGAAATGTAATTACATCACATGCCGATGAGTCTAATGTACTAGCTTGGCATACTGATTCCCCAAAAGTCTTTATTTATGTAGTTAAACTTATTCAAACTAATTGATTTTGTATTTCTTATTTATTCAAATGGGTTGTTACTAATATCTTGTTTGGGTACTTAGAAATTCTCTCGATTATTTTTTCAAAAAATTTTTGTCCATGGATTAATCTATTATTTATTAATCTCAATATTCGGGAAAAAAATAAAAATTACTTTCACAAAAATTCTAAAGAAATTCATCTCGTAATATTTTGGTTCCAAGTATTTTTCAATATTTCCAAGATTTTCTCAAACAAACAAACATTTAAAATTGGTGTCACTTTTACAAATATAAAAAATAAACGTGTTGGTGACACGACATCAAACTCGACCAGAGTCCAGACAGCGGCAAAGGGGAAGTAAAATCAAAAGGAAAAGAAATTACAAAGTCGAAGCCGTTGGAAAGCTATGGAGGTCGAAGGCGAAGACGGTTCAAGGATTGCACTAGTACAGAATGCCCCTAACAACACGACCTTTTTTGGACGAGGCTTAGGTTTCCACACCGACGACAGAACCGTATCTCGTCGTCACGTTCTGTTTGAAGTTAAAACCTCGGACGACAAAAGCCGGAGCCAAACGGGGACTACGGTTTCGTTTGAGGTAGTTGGGAAGAACCCCATTTGGGTGAAGAACAGTGGGTGTGGAGAGATCAGGGTTTGTAGGAGCGGTGAGAAGGGTGAGGTGGCTGCAGGTGATTGTTTCTGCTTGTCTGGTAAGAGGCCTGTTCGGTTCAGTGTCCGGGGAAGGGGATTTGGAGCGGCAGAGAAGAGGGTTTTGGGTAGTGAGGATGAGTTGGATGCAAGTTTGATGAGTGGGTTTGAATTTGATGGGATTGATGTTTCAGAGATTGACCCTGTGAAAGGTATGCCTTTTCGGTTTCTGACATGATTTGCTATAATTTGGTGTGTTTGGTTGCTGAGAAAGATGTAGGAAAACAAGTCGATGTGAAGATTAGGGTATCTGACTTGGGATTTTTTTTGTTATGTCCAAATTATTGGGGACAAACTTGGTTTTTATCAAAGTAGAGAAGATCAGTATTCAGTATGCTATGGAAAATCAATGTGTAGTTCAGGAAATTCGATTACTTCTTCATGCTGGCGTGTGTCGTATCAACTGTCTCCCCATTTTGTATTACCGATATTTTCAGCAATTAGCTCGGCATATACGTCTGAATGATCTTCTTACTCACTGACCGATATATCTTTCACGAGGTTAAGTGGTTTATGGCTACCCAATTGGGGTCGATTTTTGTTTGTCATCAGAGAACGTACATCTCTACTTTTATTCTTTTATGCTAAATCCATGGCTTAACATTCTCTCCTACTTTTCCCGCTTAGGAATTGTATAGTGATTAGAGTGAGGAAACGATCATTGTTGTTAGTAAAGATGTATCATATATGTTAATTTTGCTTTACAGTTTCATGGTGGCATGGATTCTAGCTTGGCAGTAGCACCTCACACATGTCACTTAGTGTTACCGCCTCATCACCTTACATTCAATACGAAGCCTTCTTTTCTAAAATAACCTTAACGTCACTATTGGAGAAATTTTTTTCGTAGTAGCTATTTCTGGCATCGATACTTTTTTCTTTTGTAAGTGTGTATGTTACTATGTATGTGAGCACACGCATATGGAGACCCTGTGATTCCTACAACCTATGTTCCACGCTGAATCGTGGTTTGTTCTATTGCCTTCTTACGAAACATAATTGTAGTTCTGCAAATTTATTCTATTCAAGTGTCTGTAATGCAGGTTCACTGGTTGAATTTATTTAAATTTCAAATTTTATGCCATAATGCTTTGATTAATTATTTTTGTCCGGGGACTGCAGAGTTTGGTTTTCTTGTGATGGGGCATGAGTTTGATCACTATCCCAAGCAAATGATCCGGGATATAAAAAATTGGGACTGGTTTCTTGAGGAACCTGGAAGAGATAGCGATGACGATGCATATCTTGAGAAGAAGGTAAAGAGGGGTGTGATGAAAAAGAGAAGGAAAACTGAAGGCAATGATGATGACAACTGGACTGGTGAGAGTGATGATGACGCTGAGCTTGTTGCAAAACTGAGAAAGGTTGAGAGACTAAAGTATCCCACAAGATCAAAAGAGTGTGAAAAATCTTGCAAGGATGCAAAATCTAGCAGAGATTCTTCTCAAAAGAAAGCTATAGGTGATGCAAATGATGATGATGAAACACTTGGAGGCTTTATTGTTGAAGATGATGATGTGGAACAAGAAGAAGAAACTGATGAAGAATTAATTGAAGATGACAATGACAGTGACCAAGAAATAGATGATTAATGTCAATAGAAGGACCAGGTACATAAGTTTGGAAATGATACTCGGGATGAATAGTTGCTGTCAATTTCAAGGGATGAATAGTTTTGTATATATAGTTTGTTTTGCATCATGATTAGCTTGCTGGGAAAGAATTTCATTTTATGTTGTAAAAGATGGAATCTTGAAAGTTAAAATGTTGAAAGAGAAAGTCTTCAACATCATGCTGCATTTAGTTTTGATGTTTTGGTTAGGTGCAGTGGCTCCATCTCATTCTCTTTATGTGATATAAACTTATTATTCCTCAAATGCTTGATTGAGACATATTTTAGGTATGGCTCTGGAAAAGGTTAACCATGGATCTGGGTCAATCCTTCAAAATCTTTGCACAGGAGTTACCCCACCCTTGTATGCTTTAGAACTTCTCCATCAACAATATATCAACTCCTGAGAGCTCTATTCTGTCGACGATGGTATGAAGGGTGACCCCTGCCTCATTTTGGAATAGTTCCCCTTAAATAAATTGTTCTTTTTGGGATCTCCCTAAGAATGAGGCATAATTATGAGATATTCTAATGTATTAAAGAGTAATGTTAGATACAATTATATGTTACGTAAGTGCCATGTATTTCGTTTGAAAAGAATGGAGTTCACTATTAGAAAAATTAATTTTTCATGTAGATCTGATATTTACTCACTCTTTTTAGAAAAAGAGCACGGTTCTTGCGCTTTGCACTCTTCTAAAAAAATGAAAATGTCAATTATTTATTTAAACAGTGCATGACTGACTTGCTATCCCAAATGATAGTGATCTTAATTTTTCTCTATATATTGGATGTTACGATTTCACAAATTTTGACAAATTAATTGGATTTTATATAGTTTCCACACGTATTTATATGGAGATTAATACTTATAAAATCTTAGTTATTTAAAATATTTTCATTGTACGACTGAAAATAATAGTGTAAAGAAATAAAAATAGTTGGCGGGGTCCAACTGATACCCACCCGTAGTTACAACTTGATTGGCCTATGCACTGCACGCTCTACATACGCACGTGACCCACAGTACCCTCATCATCATCGTCATCATTTTCTTCATCTTATGAAACCCAGAACTCCTCGCCCGAGTCGCTCGCTCTCTCTCTTTTTCTTAATAATCTAGCCTCCCTCCTCCATATTCCCTCGGTTACCATCCCTTAGGGTTTGTTTCTTTTTTTTTTTTTTTTTCTCGCCCCCTACATCCTCACAGAACAAGAAAGGAGAAAATAAAAAATAATAAGAAATGACTAACGACAACTTCGACATGTCCGATTTCGGCTCCGCCCTCCCCGCCGCCGCTGCCGGTATCACCAATCCCTGAATCCTAGTATCTGTCTCTCTAAGATATGATTCATATAGTTCTCCTGTATCATTGAGTTGTATATTTGTTCAAAAATGAAAAGTTTATGCTAGCTTTCTGCTATTCAAACTGAAATGAGTTCTAAGCCACGTGTTTGTTGTTTTTTATAGCTCTTAGTGAGGAGGATCGAGCTGTTCTGATTAATGCTCTCAAGGCAAGTTTTTTTGTGCAAAACAAACATGGTTTTGGTATACTTAAGTTATTAGCATGAAAAACAGGCTTGGTTTTCTGTTTTTGGCAAGAGGGTAATGAAAATGATGGCAAAAATATGTTTTTGCTATTTCCACGAAGTAGTTTGTTTTAGCATAGAGAAAGTGGTCGTCTTGTTCATTTTTAAAGAAGGCGAATCAGGCCCTGGGGATTCCTTTTCGCTTTCAAGGATCCAGTTTTAAATTGCAGTGCAATTGGTTGTTTTGATTTTGGTGGCATACTTTCTGATGGTGCATTGTTGGATATATATCTTCTGATTGTTTTGCAGGATAAATTCCAGAGTTTGGCTGCTGGGCAGTCAGATATTCTAGAAACTCTCTCACCCAAAGTCAGGAAGCGTGTTGAGTTTCTCAGAGGGATTCAGGTTAGCCTGCCCCTAAATTCAATCCGTTAATGCTAAGATTAAGATTAATCTATATTCTTTATCGGAATTTGCATGATACGATGTATGTATGATAGCCATATTTGGCCCTTTACACAGTTCCTCGATTATTGTAATGGGTGTAATAAGGGTTTGCTTGGCATGGTTTCTTTGACATACTGTATTGCTCCCTACCCACGGGTCAATGTTTGTTAAATTATCATTTTATTTTTCATCTTGACTTTGGTTTACAGAAGTATTGAACAAACTGTAAGAATGTAAACCACACACTCAAGTATATCACTCAAATAATGTAACATGTACTTCGGTATAAATCTGGAACACTAAGGTAAAAGTGATTAGAGTTGTTAGATTTATGTTAGATTTATGCTTATACCTGTAGTATCTGTTCCAAGGCACTACTTGGCGCCTCTCTAAAACTACCTCATCTCAAGGGTTTTTACAGGCACCCAGCTTTCCTTTGAACTCAGTGGTCTTTGTGTGTGGAGTGCTGGCTCAGATCTTCTAATATAGAGCTGAAGATAATGTTTCAAATTCTAACTTTGCAGAGCCAACATGATGAGCTGGAGGCAAACATATTTTGAGGAGAGAGAGGCATTGGAAGCTATATACCAGAAGCTTTATGAACCACTTTAGACAAAGGTATCTGTGATACTGACATGCAGTAAAATTGGCAGCATATTTATTCAACTCATATTTAGTACATTACATTTATATTATATATATATATATATATATATATATATATTTCGAATACTTTCTCAAAAAAGAAAAGAGACTGCTGTGGATCAAGAAGGATATAAAGATGCTGAAGGTGCTGCTCAAAACTAAGATTAATTTTCCATTTACAATGCAGAAAAAGGAGTTACCCATTTGATTTCATCTGGAAATGCAGAGAAAGAAGTGCCTGACTTCTGGCTTACAGTAATGAAGACTAATGAAGCACTAGCTGAGGAGGTGAGAAGGTTTGTTATCCATCTATTGAATCGATTGTTGAATTATTATTTACTGTTTCCTCGGGTAGATCAAGGAGTGTGATGAAGGGGCTCTCAAGTACCTCAAAGATATCAAGTGGTGTAGAATTGACAACCCAAAAGGTTTTAAGCTGGAGTTCTTCTTTGATACTAATCCGTATTTCAAGAATTTTGTCCTTACAAAAACGTATCATATGATTGATGATGATGAGCCTATATTGGAGAAAGCAATTGGGTAATTCAATCTGTGTTTTCTTTCTTAAATATTTTGTTCTCTATTTTTCAGAGTCTCTATTTATGCGGGGCTATTTTGTAGGACTGAGATTGAATGGTATCCAGGTAAAAGCTTGACGCAGAAGATCCTAAAGAAGAAGCCAAGAAAGGGATAAAAGAATGCCAAACCCACCGCAAAAACTGAGATTGTGAAAGCTTCTTTAACTTCTTTAATCCACCACAAATTCCCGAGGATGATGATGATCTCGATGAAGATACTGTAAGTTCGGTTTGCTTGTCTAGCAAGATGACTATGTAATTGTAAGTACTAAAACTAGTGTTCCTTAATTTTGTGATATTGACAGGCTGAAGAGCTTCAAAATCAAATGGAGCAGGATTACGACATTGGGTAAGTCATCTTTTATTTTTTTGCTTGGGCAATAAAACTTAATTTTATAATGTCTGAGAAATTGTCTCCTGGCTTATCTATTGATGAGAAATCCTTTAACTTCAGTGAAAATATACATTTCAACATTTTAAGGCATTTTCTGTACATGTGACAACCTGCTTGATTGGTCACTTTGGGAGTTTGATAGGCATATGAAGCAATGTAATCTATAATGCTCTTTAAATCAATTCATTGCAAAGGAAGATGATTGTACAAACATTGTGTTAAAACAGATTCCTGTAGTTTCCTGATTGGTGACATAGTATGGTTTGTGTGCTTCACATACTCTGAAAAACAGAGTGAATTAGGTAAGATCCATTCGTGCTGTGATATTTGTTCTGCAGTCGTCCGAGTGCTTAAAACAGGGGGGTTTGTGTTTTGCCCATTGGTCTCAATGTATTATTGTTTGAGAAATGCTTGGTCTACAAAGTGATCTTAAAAAAAAATTACTAATTGTTGTGACTTGATATGGTATGTAGAGTGTAAAGCACCTTTGTTATAAAGTAGATTTGACATATCACATTAAGCCGCATCAGTTTGTAAACTTTCTTTTGTAAGATCTCTTACCTAGTACTTCTCAGATTTTTCTCCGAAATGACCTTTTGTTTGTGTTGCTGTGCAGATCAACAGTCCAGGACAAAATTATCCCTCATGCAGCGTCATGGTTTACAGGGGAGGCTGTACAAGGGGATGAGTTTGTGGATATCGGAGATGATGACAATGGCGATGATGATGGGGGGGATGATGAGTATGAAGACGATGACGATGAAGAGGAGGATGATGATGAAGAAGAGGAAGGCAAGGGCAGGAAGCAGGTATAGACATCATCAATATTTTCACTTATCCAATACTGTTACAGGTCCCGAATGGTGGATAAATGTTTGAAATGTTAATGCATTCTTTTCCCTTCATTTTCTTGATTATTGTAGTCATCCGCTGGACCCAAGGTGAGATAAGGTATCCGTATTTTCTGGTAATTTGATGTATAAGTCTGAGCAATTCTTATTTTGGGTTAGTGAGGGAGATAGTAACTTGTATATTGTGTTTACAAAATGCAGAAAAGCAGCCTCAAGCTAGGGAGCAAGGTGAGTGCCCTCCTGAATGCAAGCAGCAGTAGTGTTATGCCTTTTTTTTTTCTCTATTTTTCTTTGTTCTTTTTACTTTGAGGTTTTGTTGGGTCAATTGGGTTTTATTACCGATAGTATATGTAACGTACACTAGACTATCAATTCATGCCGCGCCTGATCTTTTGATTACACACTATCATGTATATGATATCAACTACTTATAAAAAAAAAATGATATCAACCTGTTAATTTCCCATACAATTTAGCTTCTGCATTGGTTAGTACCAACATGAACGATGATCTAACAAATTTATCAATACTTGGCTTAAAATTTATTGAAGACCAGTGCCAAGTAAAATGTCATTGTTAGCAATTGGACATCAATAAAGCATTGCCAACCATAACGATTGCAAGTTTAGGGTGCAAGTTTACTCAGAGTTTGAGGTCAGCATGGCAATATCAAAAGCATGCTTGAATGCTCCTAGAGCCAGTCTCCTTGTTTCATGTGAATGTCATGCATGTCATGAATCTTGGCTCATTAAATATCAAATGAGAAATGATATTTACAATCTTAAGACGTGCAAGTTTCGTATACTCCATTTAAAAAAAATGGATAAATATGAAACTTACATGAAAAAATTATTTTTTTAATGTTGGACTTCATTTTTTAAGGGAGTACGCAAGGCTTGCATACTTTAAAACTATATCTAGCATTACTCAATCGCCCACAGCTACAGGGTTATTGTCCAATAGTTAGACGTCATGTGACTAGTGATTGAATAGTACTAGACATTTTGTTATAAGAAGTAATATTGGGTTCACAAAAAATTTTACATTCATTAGATATATATATTTATATATATACTGATCTGCAACGAAAGAGTTTTATAATTTGATGCACCGCAGTAAACTACATCAGTTTGTTTGTGAACTTAAATTTTATGAAATATTTTTGTGAACATCATGTGTTCTCTTTTCTCTTATTAGAGATTGGAACTGACCAATTTGTCTGGGTACGTAGTTGGTGGTAGATCGAGGAGCATGCCTTAAAACGATTGCCGTTTACGTACACGACAATGAATTTTGCAGTTTAGCTTGCTAGCTGCATGCATTTGTATGTTATAAAGTTTGGTCCACATCCTGATCAAGTTGCAGAAATGGTATTAATGGCGAAATGCTAGCTACCTACCGGTCATGTCCTATATATATATATATATATATGCATGGTTTGTCAAGCCATTTGGACTAATTTAAATGATTCAGCAGAATCCTTCAAGATCATGATCTCTCTCTCTCTCTCTCTACGTACCACATATAATCATCATCATCATGTATAGGGCACATGAAGAATTTTTAATCAATTGGTTTTATAAAGAATTTTGCAGCACATATATGCATGCTGACTTCAATGTCGAATGCCACACATTGCAGAAAGAGCATACACAACTAGCTGGCAGTACATGATGATTGCAATTTCAGCTCGCTTATTTATTTATTTTTCTCAATTTATTTTTTCCACGGAAGTAATACGTGTCAACAACTAAGTATTTGCCACCAATGTAGGTCTTGGAAAAATAACTCATGGGAAATAGGCAAATTTGTTGTAGTGTATACGCGTAAAGTCTTAATAGGTTTATGCTAGCATGATCCTCACTTTCTCATCGGTTTCTTAGCTTTAACGAATTAAAGTCTTTAATGGATTCGAGCCTTCTTCATGCTCCAAGCACTGAGTCCTGTGATTTGGACATTCTGAGTTCCATAGTTGAAAACATGCAAGTGGGCCTTGTCATCAATTGCCAATGTGGGGTAAACTCTAGCCGAGATGCAAACTTTTCCTTCTGCCCCAAAGCTCTCCACTATCGAATGATCAATCTGTGCATGGGAACAAGAAGGTCGGCTAAATAAAACTGTCCTACTCATCAAATGCATTCAATATTGGGACAAAAAGACACATACGAAATAGCCAAAAAAGGAAGATTCAGTCTAAAATTAGTATGCGCGCACAACGGCACAAAGTTTAACAACTCGTGCATTTGCTGTGCATGCATGGCCATATTGGGTGTAATTTTTTGCAAAAGGTTAGTACGTGGAACATGTTTGAAAAATAGCTTATGTACAAAGAGATTATAAAAGTCGAGATTGTAATTTTTTTTTAATTATTATTAAGTAAATATAACATATTATATTAAGTCATATAGATGTATCATTTTTTTATAAGATCTATTTATAGACCTAACGCTTCTCAACTCATTTATTCAAATTGAGAACTGCATGGTCAGGAACTAGAACCTTATCACCTAAATGAAAAAAAGGGGTGGCCGAGAGTTATCAAAATGGGATATGAAGGGAAGTGATCACCAGGTGGATCCTCTTCTTTACTAGTATCCACTGTTCAGTAATGAGAACTGCTACAACTACAAATAAATTTTATAAAAATAATCCTATAAATAGATATAACCGGTTCATATGATACTTTAAATCTACTTTACAATAAAAATAATTTTATAATCTAATGTACCACATAAAGTCAAGTTAGTTTGTAAATTTACTTTTGTGAAATCTTTTTGTAACTAAAATATTTCTTAATGTAGATTATTATAATGTGCGGTTTATTTTTAATCTTCTTAGATTAGAAAATATGTCTATCTTAATCATATATAAGACGTATAATTATTGAAAAAAAGTGTTATAGATATAAATAGATTATATAAAAATAAACTAATAAACTCATGACATGATTTTATACAATTCATTATATCTATTTTATCATAAAAATAATTTTATAATCTACGAAAGCATTTTTAAATTATGTCAATTTGTAAAGTACTTTGGTATATATATAAACGGAATAATCACACAACTTACCAAACTTCGAAGTGACAGTTTCTTACGAACAGGGTCCACATTCAGAAAAGCCCCATAAGTTGTTTTGTCATTGTCGTTATTCATGGAAGATCTGTTCACAACATGATAAAATGATCATCATGATAAAACAGGTCGATCAAGTTCAAAAGCTTTGGAAGTTTTTGAGAAAAGGCATTGTCAATGGCGAAACTAGCTAGACATCATGATCTGGGAGAGAGAGAAAGAAAGATTGCATGCGAACCTGCTTTGGTCACTGCACATCAGCACCACATGTTTGTCTGCATGCGCTTTGAATATTCTAAAGAACACTGCCGTGTACTCTTGCATACCCTTTGAAGCCAAAGCCAAGACTCCAAATGGTCCTAAACTCCCATCAACTAATGCGCCCTTTTTACTGCAAAGCACTTGCGGATTTTTCCAACTCGGATCCAGCGCTTCTGCCTTTTCCAACTCACTTATTCCGAAAGAAACCTCAACATCAGCCTGGACAAGACATTTAAAACAAAAACCAGTAAAAAACAAATATATATAGTACTAGGTCTATATAGATATGTATTGTGATTACATGCATGCTGCAAAATCTATGAAAAAGAAAAATCACCTGTGATGCTGTGACACCATAAACTTCGAGAGCTAATCCTCCTTTAAGCACTTGCTTAGGCAAGTGGACTTCATTTCCACGCAGCTTTTCAATTTCTCTAATGGGCCATTGCACCAATTGTTTTTGGGATACATCAAGCCATAGAGCCCTTGGAATTGCCTGCAAAATGTGCCCAAAAAAGAACAAAAAACAAAGCAGTTTTGACATATGATATAATAATACAACTCCAAACAGATCTTAAATTGTACGTACGTGCTGTAGTCTAACTTTTGAGAGTTGCTAGGCCTAGACCTTTTTACAACAATAATTCTAAATGAATTACCTGAACTCCAGCCCATCCCTTCTTAATATCATCGTTGACACTCGAAGACTCATTAATCCAGCCCCACAAAATTCTTCTGTTCTTTGCACCATCAAAGAAAGTTTTTGAAGCATAAAACTTTCCATAATCGTATCTCAAGCCCGAGTCGCCGTCCACCTGCCCCTTGTCCGGAATATAGATATCCTTGTCTATGTTATAAGTTCCAACAGTATAGTAATCGTGTTTAGTGTCATCCAAGCTCAACTTGAGCACATATTTAACATCTGGTCCCATAGTTGATGTGTCAACACCAAGTTTGGAATTAATCAAAACCGGGTAAAAGTCGGGGCATTCCCACATTCCGGTGCCTTCTGCAGAGTGAAGTGGGTGCTGGGATTTTACCCAATGAAAGAAATCTTTAGACCTGTACAGAATAGCTAATCCACGGGAGTACCTTTTGCTTCCAACGAGCAGTCTCCATGACCCATCAGGGCCTAACCAAGCAGTGGTTGGGTCCCTAAAGGAGCTTACATTAATTTGGTTAGCTGCAGTTGGTGCCATTAGTGGGTTTTTGGGAGACTTGACCCATTCCCTAAGGTATGGGTCAGAGAGGTTTTTGGGCGTGGCCATGTTCTGGACTTGCCTATTCTGGGGGTCAATTCCTGTGTAGAGGATGACTGGGGTGCCCCAGGGAAGGATTGTGGTGGAGCCCGACCAGCAACCGTTGATATCCGACTTCTGTGATGGGTAGATGGCCGGCTCGTGTGGGGTCCAGTTCACCAAGTCCGTTGATGTGGAGTGGGCCCAGACAATATTGCCCCAAATTGCACCTTTGGTATTGTATTGGTAGAGCAGATGGTAAAGCCCCCTGAAAATCATTGGTCCTGCATGCAGACATGAATCAAAATCAAGTTATTTACTTTAGAACAACATAGGAAAACGAAAGAAGACCCCAAATCTTTACTAAATATATATCACATTTGTGGAGATTAAGATCCAAGGGGCGGCTAAAAACCGTTGGGGGGAAAAAAAACTAGAAATGAACTGACCATTAGGATCTGCATATCCAAAGCCATGCACCCATTTATCATCAGTTTCATAATCAGGCCACGTTAGGATGATAAAAACAAAAAGCAAAGAAACAGAGTTAGAGATATAAAGTACGAGAGTGAGACAGCCAAGAAAGAAAGTACGGTGAAAGGAATACCATTAATCCAGTTCTTGGGGGGTTGGAAGTGAAAAGAAGTTCGATAAGGCTGATGTTGATCAGGAGGAGATGAAGAAAGCTTAAGGTCTCTGTAAACCTGGTGGGAAGCTTCAAGCTCAACAACACCATGGCCGAGAAAAAGAAAAAAAAAGACTAGCCAAGCAGGAGAGATGGCCATGGTTGGCTTTTCGGGAATGAGAGGGAAGGCAATACTTCCATGGCTATTTATAAGGAGAGTTTTGAAGGCACCAGTGGTCCAGCACCCTTTCGCTCTCTTTACAAGGTTAAAATAATCAGAAATGCTATTCTGCCGCCCCCACTTGACCGCTCAAGTGTTTTACTGTGTAAATTTTTTTTTTACTTGAATTTAAATATATTGATATATATTTTTTATTTTTTAAAAATATATAAATACGTTAAAAAAATAAAACAAAAAAAAAATAATGTACAGTATGATGGAGCTGTGCTACTCAGGCGGCAGAGTAGCATTGCCCTAAAATAATGGAAGAGTCTACTGCCACCGACTAATTTTCCTGAGACTTAATATCGATTGACGTGGCTGGCTCCTTTAATATTAGAAGGGTAATCCTAGGGATCTTGTTGGAGCATCCCGCTCCAATTTTATTTTTAAGTTTTTTTATATAGTGATTAAAAAATATTGTTTAATAATATTGTAATTTTTTTAAATATTTAAAAGTATTAAAAAATGATATGAAAAAGAAAAAAAACACTTTTAAATATTTTTTTTCACATATTTTTTAATACTTTTAAAAATTTAAAAAAAAATCATAATATTATTAAACAATATTTTCTTAATCACTACGTAAAAAAAAAAAAACTAAAAAAAAAAAAAGAATTGGAGTTTGATGCTCCAATTGGATCATCTAACGGGATCCCTATCATTTTCCATATTAAAAAGGGAATTGCTTCTCCCATAGAAGGTGGCCACCAAATGCATTTATTATTATTATTATTATATTAATATTACTTAATTGTTAAGTAATTATTTTAAAATGAATTTTATTTTTTATTTTTTTAAATATTTAATGAATTAAAAAAAAAGATAGAAAAAAGACAAAAATTTGTTTACCTATTCGGTGGTTGTTTCGGTGGACTCCCTTTGTGGGAGTAGCATCATCCTATTAAAAAAATGTGGCCTGCTAAAATTAAAAAAAAAGAGAAAGATTTATGTTAAATAAAAAAGAAACAAAGAAGAACATATATCTCATATCTGAAGAAGCCCCCAATGTCTCCTCCATCTTTCCGGCCCGTTCCCTCCATCCTTCTTTTCCGTCCATCCCTTTCCAAATTAGAAACCCTAAGACCATCGCCGACTCCCCAAGGCCAGGAGCGTCACCACTGAGCCATCGTTGCCACCGTCACCAATCCGAAGAAATCCTAAGTGTTTCCTCCATCCCTCCCTCCCGTCCACCCTCTCCCAAATCAGAAACCCTAAGACCATCATTGACTCCCCAAGGCCTAGAGCGTCACCATTGAGCCACCGTCGCTCCATCCTAAGGCTTGAAACCCAAGCCCCTCACCATTGAGCCATTGTCGCCTCCATCCGAAGGCTTGAAGACTTTTCCATTTAATTAGTATATTGTTACCTTCTCATTTAATTACTGGTATCATGTTGAAGGATGAAGCGTGATTCATTATTTTCTTCTCTAGTAGACTAGTTTTAGATTGAGATTCAACAAGGGGGGTCACTGTTGGCAGTCACAACTACTGACAATGGTATCCAGATTTTAGCCAACAACAATGGTGTGCACTTGATAAGGATGTTGGAGAGCAAGGCCATTGATAAGAATCGAGGCCCTTCTGAAGCCATTAACTCTAAGGTAGTCCAATGCATTGATTTCTTTTACTTATCTATATAGTAGTATCTTTGGACAATTCCATGTACCCCAATACAGAGTAATGTTATCAAGAAAACCTTTGACATGTGTGTTAATCAGACCCTACTTAAAGATGCAAGTCTAAAATGAAAAGCCTGCACAAACACAAAATATAGTTCTATATTTTACATGTGCTTAGGTTATAGACTTATGAGTGGAACAAATACCACTTTGATCATCTTGTATTTGAACTCTAATAGATTTGTTATCTAACAGAAGCAGTGTCAAACTTCTTTGATAGTGGCTAATACAAATGGGGTATCTCAACCTCTTTCAAAAGTCTCATAATTAATATATTTCCCAACTTGTGTTGATTTTGATTTGGTGAAAAGTCTGTAGTGGGCCACATAGTATAATTATTGTTGATTACTACCACTTGCTTTGTAATTTAATAACATTAACCTCCCATGTCATTTGCATTTTGTAGTCCACTTTGAAAACCAATCTCAATTCTAGCTGTTGAAGTAGCATATAGATAATTTTAGGAGGTATTATTTTTTTTATAACTAAAGATACTTAGAAGCATATATGTGATTGATTATTGAATGAATACTCTATTAATCTTGAAAAACCCACATTAAATTTTTAGCTTATACATGTATATGGTTTGGGGCCACCCCATTTTGTCACAGCTAGCTCAATCACAAAGTCTATTTCTATGCTCGATTTACAAAGTAACATGGTTATTAAATTACCTTCACGCTTTTTATTTATGCAAGATAATATTTAAAATTTTCTTCTACTTAGAGCTTAGTGCCTGTTCATTATTTTTTGTAATTTCCTCGTTGATTCTATGGTTCTTGTAATATGTTTTGAGGTTTGGGATTTTTTGGGTATCGTGCAACGGTAGGAGATAAGTTTTATTTTTGGAAGCTTACGATTATATAGGTTTCATCATATTGTTGTAATTGTTGGGGTTGAAAGTTTTGAAAATATTGTTAGGGTGTAATTGTTGGGGTTGAAAGTTCTCAAAATATTACTAGGGTATAATTGCTGGAGTTGAAAGTTCTGAAAATATTGTTGAGGTGTAATTGTTGGGGTTGAAAGTTTTAGAAATATTACTGGGGGTGTAATTGTTGAGTTGATAGTTTTGAAAATATCACAGGGGTTTTGCAGCCATATCTTAAGTTCAAGAAACTCTTGTCAAAATGAATACCCAATATGTTATTGTGGTATTAAAACATGTCGACGAACTGCTCATATGGAGGACAATAAGGGGGGCTGATTTTTCTGTTGTCAAAACATTGAGGTATGTTATTTATTGGTACTCCTGTGTTGCTAAAAAGTGATTGGTAATCTTGTGTTGCTAATATGTGTTGTTCGATTTTGTAGGCTGGGCATTCTTACTTGTTTTTTAGTTGGCATGACCCGAAAATACCGCCATATTGTGAAAAGAGAATTAACTGATTAAAAATCGAATTTTAAAAAAATACAACTAGCAATGGATATCGAAACAACTCAACATTGAATAGAAATAGAAGTTAAGGGTGCAAGAGACAACTTGAAAGTGTCAGTTTAGATATAGTAATTTAAATGTCATGGGAACTTTGTTTAGGATTTTATTTTGAGAAATTATGAGAAAACAATGTGAGCAAGATGTCATTTTCATGTGTGTGTACTTTGTTTATGACCCTATATGAAGTTGTTTTTATTTTACATAAAGCTTTAGGCTTTTTAATTTTACTCATTGAGCATTCATTCTTTGTATCAAACGACTACTATGCCCTACGTTCTAGGTGCCGCATAAACAAGTTTTTATTTTTTTAGCTAAGGAAACAAATGCTAAATAAACAAGAAAATATTTTGCTATTAGAGTCTTTAGGTTCTGGTTTGATATACTGTTGTCATCCAAAGGAGTACAATCCTCATTCGCCAAACTAAAAAAATGATCTTTTAAAGCATGATTCAAACAATTATGCCCAACTAAGGAGAATGGGGGATGATCCTTCAACTCTTGCAAGTCTTGAACGTGCACACAACTGACATGGTAGGCATGTCAACATTCAAGTAAAAAATAACAAAGAATGAAGAACAGGGAAGAAATGGTAAAAAAAAAAAAAAAAATCTATTCAGATGCCAACTACCCCTGTCGAAAATTAAAGCCTGGCATGGCTGGAGCTCAATGACTATAATTTATTGTCACAACCCCCCACCATTGTCAACAAGCAAGTTGGTTCATATGTTCATTTTTGAGTCTATATAATCGCCTAAGAGAGGATCATATATTGAGAAGAACATATAAATTAATGGGTCCTTTAAAAGATAGAATCATGCATGGAAGTTGCATCCATTTTTAATAACATCAAGATGATGGATTTTATACATTTAAATTGGTAGAAGGTGTAAAACATGAGTGTTCTGTCTCAAATACCTGACTTAATAACGACAACAAATACATCACACTATTAAAATTCATTCTCTTTGTACACAAACTGAAACAAAATATACTAATTATCATACTCGTCTTATGTGCAAATATTACACATAAGATATCATTACAAAAAAAAAAGAGATCAAACTTGATCAATAAAACATTAAAATACTCAAGAACAACGTCTGGAATTTACAATAGCCACATGTTTATGGAGACAAGACACTCTAAAAATAGTCATTTCCACCAAAAAATGTCATTTCCACAAATGACACTTCACCAAAAAATAGTCATCTCCACCAATGAAATAGTCATCTCCACAAAAAAGTATTCATCTCTACCAAAAGTCAATCATTTCCATTAAAACTACGTCATTTAGAAATAATTTCTCGAATAATCATCCTGGTCAAAGAGATGCAATACTCCTATTTGCGCCTAAATGTACAAAAAGTCACTTCTATCATCTCAAAGAAAAAATAGCATATTGTTACCCATATTTCATGTTGACACTATTTGCATTGGAGGAGCATATAGAAATTTGAACACTGCTCTGTTGTTTCAATGAAATTTTTCCACACATTCCATTGATGATCATTACAGAATATATACAATAATTAAAAATCTAATTAAAGTAATTACACTAGTGTTGTGGCTGTAATCTTCCTATACTTACACTCTGTAGATATTGCAGGATTGTGGCAGCCATGATTGTAGCCTAAAATTAATCTCATTTAACTTACACTTGATTTGTGCAATTTTCATTAATAGAGCAGTCGGTCCAATATGAAGAGCCTCCGTAGTGTATACTTCAAGTGTGTACTGTTGAGAGGGGGGGGCATAAGAAAAATGTTAAAAGTGGCAACGCACTAAAAATATGTTTGGTCATTAATACACTTCAACCATGACTCAAACAAACATTCAAATGTATATGCGTCTTCATTAGATACCAATCCGCAGTCGAATAAGATTGACTGATCATGGTGGTTCACACCCAGAAATGGTGCAAAATGCTTCTTATACGCATTAGTCAAATATGTTGAATCAAATGTAATCACATCCCTGAATGATTCAAACGCAGCTCTATTTCGACCGTTTGCCCAAAACATATTCTTTAACTGCAACTCATGGTCACATTTATCTTATAGTAGAAATCTAGATATTTTTTTCATATCTTGAAAATAGTTACATAGAGTTTTAGCACCTCCAACCCCAAGGCGAAGAGTCGTGTCAATGTAGTTTTGACACTCATTCTTCTCAAATGACACATTTTTGTAACCCTCCGCCTCAACAACCATAATTTTAAAATTTTTAGATATTCGTATTTTTGTTTCATCATTTATTTCGAACCTCTCAGCCACACTAGCATCAACCTTCTTAATATTTTGGCTCAATTTATTTAGTTGCATCAATTTTCATTTTTGTTGATCTTTTAGCCCAAGACATAATATTTTCTTTCCTCATTCTTTTCTCGGTAGCCATACAGAAAGAATTTGGTGCTTCTGAAAAACAACAAAGGAGTGGAGACATAAATTTGTCTGATATACTGTTGGCTGTGAATTTGAAAGATCCTATAACCAACAAAGTCACCGATTCATAGAAGCAACAAAAGATCATCTGGCCCCTCGATTTGGATATATAATATACATATACATATATATATATATATATATATAAGAAATTAACAATTTAACATTCTTCTTCTAATTTCTTTCCTTTATTTTTAATATTCTTTTTAACATGCGCTCGATCGTGTTGGAGATCTGAAGAAATTTGATTTAGAAAGTACAAAATCGGAGGGCTTACGTTGCCTTAATATTTGAATATCAATTACATGGCCACTAGTTCCTGTTCTCGTCTCGTGTCACGTACGTACTTATTAGTCAGATTATTCACGTACGTACACACACACATAAATATATATATATATATATATATATATATATATATATATATATATATATATATATATATATATATATATATATGTTCTTAGCAGTAAAAACTTAAGCGCATGGGTCGGTTTCAGTTTAATTTAATGATGATATATTCCTGATCTGCTTGGACCTACCTACCCAAAGCGAATTAAGCTGCAAACTACCTCTGCGGCTCTGCCTTGTCGTCTGAAAAAGTTTTGTATATATATATATATATAGAAAAAGAATGTGACATATAATGCCTGAGTTCAGGGAAAAAGGGTTTTGGCCGGTACTGAAGATCATGTGTGGCCTGAATCTATTATATATGTACTAGCTAGCTAGTTTAACATAACAAATAAAATAAAATAAAATAAAAAATTTCGAGAATCATGACACTAATTTTATTAAACTATATACTCAGGATGTAACATGAATTCTAAAGTGGAATTAATCCAAGCTAGTTAGTAATTCCTTCCTTTCATATACCAAAAAAAAAAAAAAAGATCATCAAGTGATTAAAGAGAAGTAGCTGGATACATGATGATGTATGTAATTATGCTGGCTTGACTCTCTAGTGTACGTATGTACGGCCTGCATGTATCCTAAAATATATATACACTCATATATATATATATATATATATATAGACCATATTGACCACACTATTCTTCAAGACAAGATCTAATAATTTTATGTAAAATGAGATTAATTGCACATTTTAAAATTATATTTAATATTATTTTTTTATAGAATAATCAATTTGTAATAATTAAGGGCCGGATCAAAATCTGAAAATTAAGCAAGGTGCAAAATTAGAAAATAAGGCAAGTTTCCTAAATGGGTTAGTGGAGAAATCATGGTCCAAAGTTCGCACACATAATTAATATCAGGATATACGAAAGGTGGTCAAACGGTATGGGCATTAATCTTGTCATCGACGTACGTACGATTTTCTCTTTTTTTGTTTCACTTCTTTTTATGGGTAGTGTACGTACGATTTGTTCACCCTATAAGCAAAGGAAAATGCTAGCCACGTTACTTCTCAAAATTATTGTTATAATATTTTTATTCTGTTTAATAATTAAGAAAGTAATTATTAATAAAATTATATATTTTTTTTTAATGACTAAGAATATACATTAAAAAAATATTTATAAAAAAATAATAAAAAATAAAAAATATAGCGATATGCCTGATGATAAGTTCTGAGCTGCCAGTTAGTTCCACCCATACGCGAAAGAAAAAAAATGTTAGGTTTTTTTTTTTTTACTTAATAATTAAGTAAGTATATTTTAATGATATTATAATTTTTTTTTTTTAAATATTTCAACTGTTAAATCAAATACATGTGAAAAAAAAAAAAAAAACACATACACACAAATGAACTAGCATGAGTCCAGGGGAGTTTCCAACGATGATACCCTTTTACCCCAGTCGACGAAGGCCACCCACATACATACATACATACATACATACATATATATATATATATATATATATATATATATTTTTTTTTTTTATACACTAGTAAGGGACACTTCACGTGTGCCCGAGTTACAAATATATAAAAAGTAAAATTAATATTAAATGAAAAATGAGAAAGTGAGGAGAAATTTTTAAACAAAGTTAAAACAAGTTATAGATTTACATAATTTGAAATAAACTTAATATAAAATTAATAGAAATTATAGATCCATATAAGTCAGTGTTTTATTTAGTTATATAATTACAATACGGAAAAGTTTAGTAAGAAAATTTTAATAAAAGCTTAAATTAATAATGCAAATATTAATACTCAAATTTTATTACAAATTATAAAATGGTGAAACATAATTAAAACAGAAAGTTAGCATGCTCTATCTATCTATATTCATATTGTGCCTGCATATATCAAAAGTATAAAGAACATATTTAAATAAAAAAAATATAAAAGATATTTATTAAAATTTGAAAATTAAAATTAATGTTAATGATAATTTTTTTAAGTTTCTATATAAAAAAAGATAGGGTGAAGGCGTATGGTTATGAGAAAAAATATTTTTAAATTATGAATTATACCAAAAGATTATTGAAAAAAAAATTGTTTTAATTTTATCTTCTTTATGAGAAGATATTTTGTTATTAATTATTAAACATTTATTCATAAATATGTAAAAGAAAATTTCCAACATTATATAAATTTTCTGAGAGGGAAAAAATTTAAAATGTTTTAATATATATTAACATATTCTAGACCATATTATTCAAAACTACAAATAATGATTTAATCATCACGTTACTTCAAAGACAGTTTAGCTCTTAGTTTAAGAATGTAAACTAGATCATTTTAATTTACTTCAAGAGTTTTCATAACCCTTTTTTAATATTACTAAAACAGAAGCACTATAAGAAATAATAACAATGAAAAACATTAATTTATTTAACATTTTCACACTTGGCTAAATCAAATAGTAATAATGACATCATATTATATTTTTAAATTATTAAGAAATTATAATTTATTTCTTTATAAAAATTTATAATTATACTAACCGACCTACTATTATTACTCTTAATAGTTATAATTGATTGCGTATGTTGTATATTTGTTATTTCTAGAATAAATATATAATGTGTTAATTTTAAAATTTGAAACTACAATGGCAAGTATTAAATAATTTAATCATATACTTATAATATAAAGTCTCATCCTTAGATTTTAAAAAAATACTATAGCACGAGACGGGTCCCAATAAGGGTAAAAAAGTTTTTTTATTCATTTTTTTTATACCCTTAAACATTTTTAAAAAATTAACATCATTAAAAATATTTCTTTAATCACTAAGTATAAAAAAATTTTGGGACCCAAATATCAGTGAAAGTAGCATTTTTCAAAACCTAAAAAGTACAACAAAAAAAAATACATCCAAATCCCCCCAATTTATGTTATATACAGTCGTGGAGTGTGTAAGCGTCATACAGTCATTTTGAAAAAGAGCAGGGTCTACAGTTAAAAAATTAATTTTCTATTCATGTAGATTCCGTATTTATTTTTTTTTTTTCAAAATGATTGCATGGAGCTTGCATACTCATGACTGCAACTATCATTTCTCTTCTAAAAAATCTCTCTCCTAACAATGTGTCTTCCATGTCTCTCTGTCTTTCTCTCTCTGTTACTGAACAACGGTGCCTCTTCTCTCCTCGCCTTGCCGTCTCGTCGATGTTCTGCCATCAACAATCGCCACACTCTTCCTCTCTCTATATATCTTCATTTCTTAGTAAGTCCTCTATTCCGCCTCCCTCTCTTCGTCACTCGATACCAATCTCTCCTCCCTTCTTTTTGTTCCGTCAAACTTCCACCAAGAACAACCGCAACCCTCCACAAAATCACACAAAGCAATGTTTGGTCTTAACAAAAATGACGAAAACTGCAGCTGTGTGGTCTGGATGTAAGGATCTCTCAAATCTCCCCACCCTTTGTTTCTAGAATCGTTAGAGGAATTTATTTATTTATTTTTAGATCTAGACATATATTACAGATTGTTTTTGAGTTTAGTTTATTTTAATGTATTTGCATATGATTTTTTTACTCAACTTGTAGAAAATTGAAACATCTTACAAATTGTGTTTGGGCTTGGTTTGATTTCATACATATACATATGATTTATTTAAGAGTCGGACTACTCTGCCGTCCAGAGTAACCCACTCTATTTGATCGCACGTTGTTTTTGAGTTTTTTATTTTATTTTTTTATTCATGTTTTTTTAATATATTTTAAAAAATAAAAATATATATCAATATACTTAAAATCATTTCTTTAATTATTAAATAAAAAAAATCCGAGTGGTCAAGTAGAGCGGTATATTTTGAGAGGTAAAGTAGTTTTTTTATTTTATTTAATCAATTTGTAGATATTCAAACATCTTCGAGTAAGAAAAGAAATTAAGCAAAAGCATACCCACGTCATGCCGAGATTCTCAAGGAACAAGGAGATCTCCAACTCCACATAGAAGTTTACGTAAGAAAGAGACGAATAGAATAAGGGTTTGTTTGGATAGTAAGATGAAATGAAATGAATAAAATATTATATTTTATATTATTAAAATTTTAAAATTTTAAAATATTTAATTATTTATTATATTTTGAATAAAAATTTTAAAATAATTAAAATAATATAAAATAAGATGAGTTAATAACGTTTATGTATCTAAACGGTATTAAAAGGAGAAAACGAAAAAAGAGCCAAAAAAATGTCTGTAGGAAGTTGAGATGAAATAAATACAAAATGTATCAAAGAGATAAGCTCAAGGAAAAATACGGTAAAAAGACTTCAACCCGAAGTCGGCAGAAGCAAGAAAGACGACAAAACATAAGGCATATTCTTGATAAAATTAGGGGCAAAATAGGAAAATATTATTGGAGAAAAACAATGTTTATCCCTATCACTTATTTAATAGAGACAGATACACTACCAAAATGTAAAAATAGAAAAGTATGTAGATATAAATCAAATATTAAAAAAAAAAAACATCATGTGAAGTGTGAAACGTACGTACCTAGATTTTGTTTTTTTCTACGAAACATTGCATGTGTTCTAAATAGATCATCATCTCGAGCATTAAGAATAAAAGCTGCAAACTCAAGATATGCTAGTACCTTTTTATTTATTTTTTTATTTTCTGGTCCAATAGGGCTATATATAAAGATCCAAAGCGCACATGATGACATCTTGAAAAACATGACTCTTACGGTGCTTTTATTCAGTTTTGGTTTTGAAATATCTCGGAGGCCCGTTGAATGAATATCTAAAATTTTAGTGGAATCTCTCAAATTTATTGGTAATATATTTTAATTTTTTAATTTTTCAAAATTTATTTAATTGTTAAGAAAATAATTATTAATAGAATTGAGTATTTTTATTTTTTATATGTATAAAGCAGTAAATTAAGCGGTGCAACTCTGTCATTTGAATAGTGCCATTCAAACGTATCTCTAGTTATATTTTTAATTTTTTTATTCAAAATTTTTAATATATTTAAATATTTTTAAAAAGTAAAAATAATACATCAATATATTTAAAATTATTTTTTTAATTATTAAATAAATTTTATTTTATTTTCAAAACAATTAAGTAGAACGGTAAGATTTAGCCAGCTGTATTTTTGCAGTAAAGGTAGACAGTTTGAGTGACCTGAAGCAGCGTGCACTAAAAAAAAATGTGTTTCGTACGTTTTCAGTGCGTGGAGCTGGAGAGCCATCTACGAAAAAACTTCAGAAGTTCTTAAAACGTGTCAAGAATCAATGTAAATGGCTTGATCAGATAGAGGGGGTTGATTTTATGTATAATATTACTTATTGAATGGTATTCTCATTTTATTAATATTTTCCTTTTTAATATAAAATTTCAATTTAAAAATTTTTAATAATTAACACGTCAATACATATAATTGTATAAATAAAAAAAATGATATTTACAATATGGTACAGAAAGTATGTAAGAGCTTTTGTAGCAAACAGATAAACTGTAGCTAGCAAGAGCAAGTTGAATAACCATGACCATCAACTTTTACAGCACTCAAATATAGGTCTTGATTATTATTATTATTATTGTTTTTCAAAAAAATGGGATTTCATTAATAAAATTTATTCACTAATTTGGAAGGCCTTTTAACTGGTATTATAAAAAAAAAAAAATACTAGTATCTAGGCAACTCATCGTGACTTTATTTCTCGATACAAATGGAAAAAACAAAAACAAAAAAAAGAAGTTTGAATTCTCGAAACAACCAGTGCCTTTGCCAGGTACCATTAGCCATCAAGTAGGCGCGATTAGATACAATAGAATCCAAGAGCTCTAGCAAGATAACCACAAAAATGGCAGGCCAATATTGGCGATACTAATATAGAAATCTTTCATTCTGCATTAGTACATGACCTGATTAGTAACCAGTAAGTAGGGGCAGATTTGCTGGAGTTTAAGGAATTGGAATGTTTTCATGACTGGATTATTATTTCCTCAAGAGTTCATTCTAATTTTGAGACGGGTACAAAAATATGATAATAATCTCATCTAGAGCTTTAGAACCTATGATTTGTATCATTTCTCAAACCAGAAACTTTCAGCAATTACCCAATATTTGAATAATCTCTATTGGCAAATGCCGGGTGTTTGCACTCGTGCCATAGCCGCAGTTAGCAGGTTACCTTCGGGTCGACGGGCTCTCTGACCATTTCGAGCTTGTAACAACAAGCACACTCTAACATTAATTGCAATCCGCATCAGAAAAGGAAATTTCACCAACGTCATCGAAAACGAAGATGCCGAAAGAAAATATACATTTGGACAAAACTTAGGGCGAGTCTAATTTTACAAACTGCTCACCTCCATTTTTTACCATTTTTATAAAAGTCAACAAGCGGGAAAGGTTGAGGACCGCCGGGCCTTCCAGGCGTTTAAATAGGCGGGCAAGTTGTTTGACTGTCTGGCCAACTTTTGTACGTGCTCCATGTAGTCGAACCTACCTCCCTGCGAGGCAAAATGGAGCAATCACTCCAGAGGCAACTCTATCCCACTTGCGGAGGAGTGCAGGTTGGCCTTCAGCCGACATACTTATAAGCTAAATCTCCATCAACGAAATCTCCATCAAAGGAATTTAACAGAAAGTAACATTCTGACTATGCAAGAATGATAAAATGGAATGGAAAGGTAAGAAAAAGGCGACTAAAGCCTCACAAGCATGAACAAGCAAGAAGTGTAAACTCCCCAAATACCGAGACAAAAGATACAAGCATTAGCGGTAGTGGCAACAATGGCACACAGGGAGGACTATAAGCATGAAATGAGGCAAGTGGAAGAACCCAGGAGAAATATAAAGATACTAACAAATAAGGGTAACAGTGGATCCAAACTGTCTAAGCAACTCTCCACCAATGCGTGTGGAAAGACGGAAGAAAAGGAGCCAGTATTAAAGATGGGCCGAAATGGCACGAACAAAAGGCTAGCGGCTAGCGGGGTCGAAAGGGTTAAACAGGATGCCAGTGGACTGGGCCAAGAATCTTTGAACCCAACCATAGGCCGTGACTACCTAAATAAAAATGATAACAATATATAACGAAGAAAGCCCTGCTAGGCATGGTCGTTCAAAACAGCAAAGTATAATGCGGTTAAAAGCAAGTGTAGCACAGCCGGTGGGCGGGGTGAGTAGGAGCCCTACGAACCCCTTCACCATAACTCCCCAGACCGGCCACCAAATCAAAGAAAAGATAAAGAAAAGACATAAAGAACAAGAAAGGAGCAAATGAAAGGGAAAGCCAATGAAAAGCGGTAGGACAAAGTGAAAGGAAAGAAAAAGGGTAAAAAAAAGGCTCGGCGGGGTAAAGCGGTAGGAGCGAAAGAAAAGGCGGTTAAACTAAATAGGAAAGGAAAAGAAAGTTAAAGGAAATCGGTAGGACAAAACGATGACATAAAGGCTCAGTGGGGTATAACCCCACCTAGAGACCGACAAGAGGAAGAAATGACGGCCAAGCAAAATGAGGCAAGGTGAATAGAAAACAAGCTGAAAAATTCCCATCGCACAGGTCCAATAGGAATTGGCGGGGTAACTGTGAGGAAAATTTTTCCCGGGTCATGGAATTTCCTAAGCCCAGCTAATAGGGGGATTCACAAGAAGACAGAATATTAGAGAAGAATGATGGACAATAAGAGACTGGAGGCATGGGGATGTCAGGAGGCATGAAAAAGTAATGTCAGGAGAGAAAAATAAGAGATTTGACATAAAATAAGGAAAAACAATATGTCAGGAGAGAAAAAAAATAGGGAAGTGACTTAAAACAAATGGAGGGCAAGAGATAAATGCAAGAAGAACCTAGGGATTGGGGACCTTTTTTTTGGGACGATTTCGACTTCTTCGGATTTTTGGGACTTCTTCTTCAGCGAATAGATTTACAGTTTCCATTGTACAATGAGAAATAAAAGGCTATGAGAGACTATAAACAAACTTATTATAGTGGAACCTTTCATTCCCAAACCCTTGTGGACATTGGCCTAATGCTAAACTATGTAAATCTGTGTGTCTATCTCTATTTATTTTCTTTGCATTTAAATTCTGTTCATCGCCATGGATGTAAGAATTGACGCCGTACAACCGCACCGAACTACTGCCGGGGGCTCACACACAGTACTGATCGAGGACCAACTCTAAAGACCTGAATTGCAAGGGCCTGGTTTAAGGGCGTGCGAAACACGACGTTAACAATAACAAATTTATCATTAACATTAATTTTAATTATTAAAGTTCAATAAACATCTTTTATAATTTTTTTTATTTAAATATGTTTTTCATACTTTAGATATAAACATGTAGACAATATAGGTTGATAAAGCATATTAACTTTCTATTTCGATTATATTTCACCGTTTTAGTATTAATATTTGTATTATTAGTTTAAGCTTTCATTAAATTTTAGTATTAATATTTGTATTATTAGTTTAAGCTTTCATTAAATTTTATATTTCACTATATTTTTTTTAATAAAAAATTTAAATAGATCTAGATATTTAGTCAATCTCTTATTGTTTTCAATATAGTATGGTTTGAAGAATCTAAAAATACAATTATTATATGGCCTTTTTTGAATGCATATTTTCTGTCAGGTCGGTTGATTGTTCTGGTGGTTTGCTCCGTTCGTTTGCTTAGCATCTACTCACTGGTATGTTCTTTATTTGTAATAGTTTTATTATATGTTGTGATTGCTGTGATACTACCTTTATAATATCATTTTGTGTTGAGGATACTTTGCCTTAATCTAAGGCTTGGCCGATGTGACTTAATGTAGACCTTAATTCTAGGAGATTGCTTTGTATATACTTTCTATTCTTACATTTTACATTAATTGTAATTGATTTTGTAATTATTTCATATGATATGTAAATTGCTATAAATGACAAATTACTCACCACTTCAAAGTGTGGTGGTTTCATCAAACCTTCTCATGGTATGAAGAGCCCATGAGGATTAGCATCCCTCGATCCCTCCCTTCTCCTCTCCTATGGCTGTCGAGCCCACCCTTCTCCCTTTCAACACCATGATTCACATGGTAACCATCAAGCTTTCCTCTACCAACTATCTCCTATGGAAAAGCCAACTTCTTCATCTTCTTGAGAGCCAAGAATTACTAGTCTATGTCGATGGAACCCTTGAGTCTCCCCCATGGTTTGACCCAGCTACTTCACAGACGCCTAATCCCAAACACTTGGCGTGGAGAGTCACTGAGAAGCGACTACTTAGTCTTCTCCTCTCCTCCCTCACCGAGAAAGCTATGGTTGAGGTCGTCGGTCTCTCCACCTCTCGCGAGATCTGGCTCACCTTGGAAAACACCTTCAGCCACTGCTCCAAGGCTCGAGAGTGGCTTGGAGGGCACTCTGCCCGCTGCCAAATCTGCCGCACTGAAGGGCACTACGCCGATCGCTGCAACCAGCGTTACGCACGCCATGATTCTTCTTCTCACCTTGCTGAGGCCTTCAAACAATCTTGCTCTGTTCCAGAAAGTGAATCTCCCGATTGGTACTTAGATACTGGGGCTTCGGCCCACATGACCACCAACCCATCTATTTTGGATCATTCAAATACTTACACGGCTAAGGATTGTGTAATTGTAGGGAATGGTGCCTTTCTACCCATAACTCATACGGGTATCATTTCTCCAAATCCAAATCTTCATTTACTTGATGTTTTGGTTGTTCCTCATCTCACTAAAAATATTTTGTCAATTAGTAAATTAACCTTTGATTTTTCATTATCTGTTACATTTACTAATAATTTTTTCACCGTCCATAATCGCCAAACGGGAAGGGTGGTGGCAACCGGTAAAAGAGATGGCAGCTTATATGTGTTGGATCGTGGCCAATCAGCTTTTATTTCCACTCTTAAAAATAAATATCTTCATGCTTCATATGATTTATGGCATGCTCGCCTTGGACATGTGAATCATTCTGTTATTTCTTTTTTAAATAAAAATGGTCACCTTTTTCTTACATCTTTATTGCCTTTTCCCAAATTGTGTGGTACATGCCAACTTGCAAAAAATCATCGTTTGCCTTATTCACGTAATGAACGTAGATCGTCTAATGTGTTGGATTTAATTCATTGTGACATATGTGGCCCTTCCCTTGTCAAATCCACCTTAGGTTTTGCCTACTATGTTCTCTTCATTGATGATTTTTCTCGCTTCACTTGGTTATACCCTTTGAAATTAAAATCTGACTTTTATGATGTTTTCCGCCAATTTCAAACATTTGTGGAAAATCAACATTCTGCTCGTATAAATTTTTTTCAAAGTGATGGCGGTGCCGAATTCACTAGTCATCGTTTCAAAGATAACCTTTGCACCTCTAGTATCCATCATCAAATCTCTTGCCAATACACACCTACTCAAAATGGTCATGCTGAACGGAAACATCGTCATGTTACTGAGACAGGTTTGGCCCTTCTTTTTCACTCTCACCTTTCTCCTCCCTTCTGGGTTGACACCTTCAGCACTACAGCTTACATCATCAACCGATTGCCTACACCACTTCTTGGAGGTAAGTCACCTTTTGAGCTTCTCTATCGTTCCTCCCTTAATTATGCAAATTTTCATCCCTTTGGTTGTCGTGTTTACCCTTGTTTGCGTGATTATATGCCTAAAAAATTTTCCCCGCGTAGCATTCCATGCATTTTTCTAGGTTATAGTCCCTTATATAAAGGTTTTCGTTGTCTTGATCTCACCACCTCTAGGCTATATATCACCCGACATGCTCAGTTTGATGAAAATTATTTTCCCTTTCTGGATAAATCTCAGTCTCAGCCCATATCCTCTCTCCATTTCTCCAATTTTCTGGAACCCAGCATGCTCCATATTGAAACACCTCCCTCTTCTCCCGAGCACCATTCCCCACTCATTACTCCATCCGGATCTAGCCCGTGTGCTATTTGTACTGATCCAGTGGATGAGTCTTTGCAGGCTACTGACTCTCTTGCAGGTTCTTCTTTGCCACACCAGGCCCCGAGCCCGCCTCCTATTGAGTCTGCCACCGACACTCACATTACGGATCTCACTCCCGCTCCAGCATTCTCTTTGGGTTCTCACCCTATGCTCACACGAGCTAAAGCTGGTATTTTTAAAACTCCTCATCCGGCAAATATTGGTGTTCTGGAATCCTTTGGTTTTCTTTCTGCTCTGCTTGTATCTACTGAGCCTAAAGGATTCAAATCTGCTGCTAAAAATCCTGCTTGGCTTGCGGCTATGGATGACAAAGTTCGTGCCTTGCAACATAAAAACACCTGGATTTTGGTCCCGCGACCCTTTAACACAAACATTGTGGGTTCCAAATGGGTGTTCTAGACCAAATATCTATCTGATGGATCTATTGAGACTCTCAAAGCTCGCCTTATTACCAAAGGCTATACTCAGGTACCTGGTCTTGACTATACTGACACTTTTAGCCTTGTTATCAAGGCTAACACTGTTCGTGTTGTGCTTTCTATTGCTGTCACCAATAGATGGCCTCTTCCCCAACTTGATGTCAAGAATGCCTTTCTCAATGGTAATCTCACTGAAAATGTTTATATGGAGCAACCTCCTGGGTACATTGATCCTCGCTTTCCTGATCATGTCTATCAGTTGAAGAAAGCCATCTACAGTCTCAAACAAGCCCCTCGTGTTTGGTTTCAGCGCTTCAACTCTTTTCTTGTTCAACTTGGATTTTCCTGCAGTCGTGCCGACACTTCTCTCTTTATTTTCCATAAGCAGTCTGACATCATATATTTGATTCTTTATGTTGATGATATTATTGTTACTGGCAACAACTCATCTCTTCTCAACAGCTTCACTTGCAAGCTCAATTCTGAGTTTGCCACTAAAGATTTGGGCCCTCTCAGTTATTTTCTTGGTTTTGAAGTTTCAACAACTGCAGATGGTCTCTTCATCAGTCAGCTAAAGTATGCACGGGATATTCTTACTCGAGCTCAGTTACTTGATAGCAAACCAGTTCACACCCCCATGGTTGTTGTGCAGCACCTATCTACTGATGGTACACCTTTTTCAGATCCTACTCTCTATAGGTCTCTTGTCGGTGCCCTTCAATATTTGACCATCACACTACTTGACCTTGCCCATGCTGTCAATTCTGTTAGCCAGTTTCTCCACGCTCCATCAGAGGATCATTTTCTTGTTGTTAAGCATATTCTTTGCTATGTCAAGGGCACCCTCCATTTTGGCCTTCATTTTTGTCCATATGTTAGTCTTGGTGCTTTAGTTGCTTACTCTAATGCAGATTGGGCGGGCTGCCCTGACACTCGTCGTTCTACCTCTGGCTACTCTATTTATCTTGGTGACAACTTGGTTTCTTGGAGTACCAAGAAGCAACCTATTGTCTCCCGCTCTAGCTGTGAATCTGAGTATCGTACACTGCAGCTGAACTTCTTTGGCTTACACATCTCCTTCATGATCTACAGGTCTCCATTACACAGCAACCTCTTTGTTGGGACCCCATCAAAAACCGCCCTAAGACAAAGTCCTAGGCATGCATGGACAACAAAAATCGGGCCCTAGGATCAAGGTTAGCCAAGGCCAATCAAGGGCCAAGACATATCACGGGCTACATTGGCCATGCAAGACCATATCATTTATTTATCTTTATTTATTTTATTTAATTATATTTCAAGGGACCTATTGGGGGTTTCCACTTTGTAATCTCTATAAATAGGACTCTTAGGCATTTGATTTTACATGTTTTGACAATTTGGTAAATCTCTAAGTGGGTGGATTATTGTTTTTGAGATCATTTTTCGGTGCTTAACACTTAAGCTATTTGGGTGAAATTCGTGAATCCCTAGTAGAGGATCATCACCTTGAAATTCGTGAATAGGTGTGATTCAATCTATCTTATTTCATCATCGTGCAATTCGTGAATCGATGGTGAATTATCTATCAGTCTTATGAGTATTGCTTTTGTTTCATTCAATTTGTCAATCTCTTGTCTATGTTTTCCATTCGATATTCAAAAATCCAAAAATACATTGTTTTTATCTTTTCTAGTTGTTCTTATATTTTCCATTTTGTTCATCTTTACTTTCTTGCATATCAAAGATATCCTAAGCCTTAATCTTAGTATTATTTGGTTTCTCGAAATATCCATATAAACAATAAAGAGAGTCTTCATATTCTTTTGTTGAGTCTATTCATCTATCGTTCATATATTTTTCTTGCATTTTCTCACATACCACACACATCCTAAGCCTCCATCTTTCCAAAGCCATATTTCCCATTAGCTCCACTTACCAAAATTAGCATTTCCTCACCCATATTAGCCCTTGGCCGAAATTCACAATTGCCATATACATTCCATCATTTTACCTAGTGCCATATACATTTCATACACATATCTTGCCTTAGAAATCACTTGACCTAGCCTCCATCATATCCATTAACCCTAGCCGAATCCACAAAGCATTCATCTTGCCATACACAAATCTTACCTCATTTGGAAACCCTAGCCTAACCTTCCATAAGGATCTCCTAAACTTTAGAAATCCTAACCCTAGCCACCCTTCATCCAACTAAACCCTAGACTCCCACAAGACAATTCCTACCACTTAGGAATTCTTATCTCATCTTCAAATCCCTCCAAAATTCGAAATACACTCATTGCCCTAGTCAAACGTCCAATTCCCAACAACTCCGATGCATCTTACCATTTAGGATCAAATCCTAGCCACCTACCCATCTTCAAATCATATATTCCTGATCCTATCTTCACTTTCCAATCCCTTAATTCTAGGAACATCTTAGAATCACTCAAACCACCAAAGATCTTCCATATCTTACCTTAGCCAATCCTTTAATTCTAGGAACTTCCCTAGAATCACTCCATCACTTAAGTCACCCAAAGACTTTTAACCTCTTGCCATATCCAAAACCTATATTCCATATCTAATCCCACAAATCTCTTATTTCCTAGAATCACTCAAGTCAATCAAAGACTATCTCATCTTACCTTAACCAATTCCTAAACTTTAGGAACCCTAATCACCCCATATCTATCCTTCATTTAATCTTACATTGACCTAGCCGAATCCCACATTTCCCATATTGGTCACTTACTTAAATTAGCCTTCTTCCACATTCCACCTAGCCCTAGCCGAAACACATATTCCCTTTTTATTCAAATTTAAATTCGGTCACTCTTGTTTTATTTGAATTTGACCTAACCGCCCATCAATCATTCCATACTAGTGTTTTCATAACTTAGAAACCCTAGTTGACCAAATCACACCACATAGCCAGCCACCACACTATCCAAAATCAAATCTTAAGATTTTAGGAAACTTTCCTAAAATCTCTTAACCTCCCAAGTTCGGCCAACCCTAGCCGCCCATCACCATCTTCCAAACCCTAAACCTTTCTTCCATCATCCAATCCTAAACCTAAACCCCAAAGTGACACCTACCTATATTTAATCCTACAATCAAGGGATCACATTAACCACTCCCATATTCGGCCAACCCTAGCCACCAAACCCTAATCTCACTCATCCATATCTCTTCCAAAACCTAGCAACTCATCTTACACTCCAACCCTAATCCAACCCTTCCAAATCTCGAAATTCCCCTTAGCCACCACCTAAACCCTAACCTATTTTCACCATACCAACCCTAAATATCACCCAAGTGGCCCTAACATCAAGGATAACCTTCAAGCCATTCCTCATTACATCAAACACTCATATTCATCACTTAGATCACCTGAACTCATCATCATCATCATTTCCATCACTAAGTTAGACTACCACTTCTTTCGGGAACTTGTTGTTGCTGGCAAATTTTGCACTCAGTATGTTCCCTCTCACCTACAGGTTGCTGACATTTTCACCAAAAGTATTCATCGACCACTTTTTGACTTTTTCATATCCAAGCTTTACATCTGTTCCAATCCGACGGTCAGCTTGCAGGGGGTGTTGAGGATACTCTGCCTTAATCTAAGGCTTGACCGATGTGACTTAATGCAGACCTTAATTCTAGGAGATTGCTTTGTATATACTTTCCATTCTTACATTTTACATTAATTGTAATGGATTTTGTAATTATTTCATTCGATATGTAAATTGCTATAAATGACAAATTACTCACTATTTCAAAGTATGGTGGTTTTATCAAACCTTCTCATTTTGTTCAAAAAAACAAAAATCAATGTTTAGGATATTTTTTGTTTGGATTTATTTAATTTTTAATTGTTTCAGGTAGAACATACAATCAAAAAATTTCTCCGTAAGAATTTAAATCCTATTTTTGTTGAATATGCGATATTATGTTACGATTTGACGATGAAAATCTTATGAAAAAGGCTTTTCTTTTGTATTCTTAATTAAGGTTAATGAATGTTTCTATCGGATTTTAAAAAATAAGTGCAGTGCAAGATATAAATGAATTGAACATAATTTGAAAATTAAAAAAATGAAGCCTCAAATAGCATAACATTAAGAAATTGTTAAACTATAGAAAAATACACTTAAATATCCTATTCTGTATAAATTATTCTGTATTATTTGAATTAAAAAAGAAGCCTAATATATACCCTTCTGTATAAATTGTATCATGTTATCCATACCTATTCTTGATGCTTCTAATTATGATAACAAATCGATAATACATGTCTCTCATAATTATTTCTAAATATTTCTTAACAATATGTTCATAAATTTTTTTTGCAATTAATCTTTTATATTTTTGTTAAAAAGGGTTAATAAAACTGTTTACAGTTAAAAAAAATGTCATTGAAGGAAAACCATTTCTTCCACATCGATAAAATTCAACATATATTTAAGAAAGATGCTTTAAATTTTGGAGTTTATAGGTTTGGAAGTTTTGTTTAATACAAAATTTTCATTTCATCTCATCATTATAATTTTTTCAAATTTTTACATAAAATATAATAAACAATTCAACTTTTTTAAATCTCAATTCAACTTTTTTAAATCTCAAAACAATAATAATATTAAAAAATAATATTTTATTTCACTTTTAACTTTCATCTCAAACAAAAAATTCTCATATCAACATCCAAACCTAACAGCACTTTCTCATTTATCATTTGCAATCAATTTTACTTTTATATATATGTGAGAACTATTATAGATACAAAAATATTACACAAAAATAAATTCATAAATTAACGTGGTTTCACGTGATACGATATATCTATTTTACATTAAAAGTAACTTTACAATTTGATGTATTCATCAAATTACGTTAGTTTATAAATTTACTTTTATAAATTACTTTTCTGGCTAAAGTATATATATATATATATATATATATACACGTATGTATAAATAATAGTTACAAGATATAATTAAGAGTGGATGCCCGACAATGATACCACAGAGTTACAAGATAAGCAGCACATGTTTGTTCTGACATTTTGAATATTCTAATAAAGAACACTTGACTGTATGTATATTCCTCCTCCTCAGCCCTCTGACACCCAAATGTGAAATGGCCCTACACCAACTCCAGCTGTTGTATCGGTTCAACTTGGATCCAACTCTTCTACTTCAACTTTAATGGACTCCATCAATATTTTATTTGTGTTGCGCTAAAGTTCAACGTGATGGCCCAACCCAAGTTAGGCTTAAGAAGCCCACTTATGAAAGGAAAAGTCCTAAATCAGACAAGCCCGGCCCAAAAAGTCTAAATCTCCAGAAGTTCAGGCAGGTTTGGGAGTGAGACAAAACATAAAATTTTTATCTCATCTCATTATATCATTACATATTTTTCAAAATTTTATACAAAATATAATAAAAAATTTAATTTTTTTAAACTCCAATTCAATTTTTTCAAATCTTAAAACAATTATAATATTAAAAACTAATATTTTAAACTTTGAGATGAGATTAAGAATTCTCATCTCACCTTCTAAATCTCTCTGCTGTTATTTGGATAGTAAGATGAGATAAAATGAGATGAGATGATTTTAGACTTATTGAATAAAATATTGTTAGAATATTTTTTTTAATAATAATAATAATATTATTATTATTATTATAAAATTTAAAAAAATTGAATTGTTTATTGTATTTTTTATAGAATTTTAAAAAATTTATAATATTGAGATGAGATGGGAAAGATTGAGATTGTTTACTTATGCTTGGATGTTTCATCTTATTCAAAATTTTTATCTCATCTCATCTCATCATTACAACCTTTTCAAATTCCTATATAAAATATAATAAACAATTCAACTTTTTCAAATCCCAATACAACTTTTTCAAATTCCAATTTAACTTTTTCAAATCTTCAAACTAAAAAATAATATTTTAAACTTTAAAACAAAACACAAAATTCTCATCTCACCTTCCAAACATATAATAATCTGTACTCTTGATCAAAAATTTTATGAAGGCGCTAGCACTAGGGGTGACGGCGCTTTCAACCATCTATTCACATCTGGTAGCGAAAGCTTCTGTTGACGTTTCTAGATGAACAAAACGAAATGTTTTCTCAACCGATTGTTTTCTTGACGCTCTGATTCCATATGAACGTAAGGGAACATTTTGGAAGTCTCAAAGCAATTGCTGCGTTTCATTTCCAAAAAAGTGGGAGCTTTTTATCAAATGGTTCTGTTTCTGGGTACAACACGCCCATCTTCTCTTATATCCTAAGGTTGCTCCTTACATACGCCAAACCTCACTCAAAAGCTCTGCGCTTTTAGTTCCCAGAAAAGAAATGGGCTTTCTCCCTTCAGACGATTTTTTCAGCCATACCAAGCGTCTATCAAAAGCAGTAACTTGTATACACAATCAAAGGGGTCTTATATTTACTGCCTAATTTTATGCATTGAATTGAGTCTTAACTTAATAATTTTCAATGCGCACTTTGGAATTTTAAGCAGTATTGCTCTGAGTTTGAATGGAACTTTTTGGATTGCATGGGTACCAATCTCAACTCTTTCGCGCAGCCTCTTGGGAGCTAGAACTGTAAGTGTATTTGAAGTGATTTTCTATGCATTTGCCAAGGCGTGATTAGGGAAATTCAGAGTTGAATTGCATTATATATTTTGTGGGGACAGAACTAGTGAAAGGATTCAACTTGTTAGCTAACTGACAAATCCTTCAAAGATATGTGCGGTAGGGCTGCAGAACTGTTGTGCTTAGGGCACTTTGTCATATTATTTGAGGGGATTGATCAAAGTTCTCACAGAATTATACATATTTGATTGTTGGAATACTGCTTTTTGGTTTTGGCAGGTAATAAAAATGGAAGACTCAACACAAGCTGCATCCTTATTCGTTCTGGATGGTGTAACTTTCTGATAAATGCTGGAAAGTGAAACGAGTTTTTGTTAGGACTATGCCTATGTCTCTACAACAGAATTTCTTTTTGATGTACTATATTTTGCTTGAATCCCACGTTCTCATCAGCTGTCTTATAAACTTGGTTGGTTTGGAGTTTCACTTATGTTGGGGTCTCTTAGTAATAATATGATACTAGTGAAGTATTATTGATGATAGGTAATTGATATAAAAAATTGTTAATCCTGTCATCCAAATGGGGAGAAAAGAAAGACTTACATATGATGAAAGGAGTAAACATATGATCAGCATTATTTGTTATTTACATGCCATATATCTTTCTTATGAGAGTTTTATTTTATTTTATATTTTTTTGAAATACTGCATTGCAGGTTTATCTATCACAGTGCTCTTCAATGGTTTCCTGCATTTGGGAATATTCAAGGACCTGTTACCGGGCAGGGTAAAATCAACAGCACAGAGGCTCTGCAGAACAGGAGCCACAAAGATGATTGTAGAGATCAGATGCCCGGATTACACTCAAACAATAGCAGCGGTACTCTCCCAAGTAAGCCCTGAAAATAAAGGTGCTACACCATAGTAACCAGAACAGGACTAGTTATCCTCTCTGCTCAAATTCCTTGAGCTCTACTTTATTTATTCTTTAAAGGTTTCAAAATCATCTGTTCATGCTTGACGACTTGAGGTTGATGACTTTAGCTAGAAGACGATCCAGATACTGGCTAGAATATGATTGTTATCTATCTACAAATCCCTAAACCAATTTGTAGATTGTTATCTATCAGGTGTTGGCCAGAATATGATTTGAGTGGAACCATATTCTTTTTCATACATATAAGAGATATAGAAGCGTTATAAGTTGGTTTCATATGGTTAAGGGAGGTTATTAACTGTATACGTTAGACATATAGTGAGTGACATCATAACCAATGCTCAAGAGACGTTAAAAGACATTGTTGACGTCAGTGTTCTTATTGTTTGAGTTCGTTCTACAGGATTTAGTGTGAATATAGACATTGGCTAAATGATCATGAAACATGGATCAATACACAAATTGACATCATAACATGAATTAAAATAGACCATGTTCCAGAATACAAGAATAATCTGAATTCTATATATGCCTTCGCATTTGCAAAGTACATTTTGCATGACAGAACTTCTCCACACCAACGGCTGGCAGATGATGTTGGTGAGATACCTTAAGAAACTTATCCACTTCTGAAGGACTGTGAAATCCGGATTCTGTTCTCTCTTCTCTCTCTCTCTCTCACGTAGAAAATACGAACAAATACATTGTTTACTATCATGAAGACATGAACACACATTTATAGAAATCCATGATGAGAATCTTCGTCTGGTTTATATGTTAAATTACTTCTTCAGCATGCTCTAAGGCCAGATTGGTGTTCTTCAACACACTTCGGACTTCCAGAGGTAAACTTCTCTGACCTTTTTCCGTACAGACTCGCATTAGCAAATCTTAATCTTTTATTTACCCCTATATCAGGCTTTGGAGAAGCTACGGAAAATCCAACCAAAAAGAACACTTTTCACAGGTATGATTAGCCTTCACGCCGAGCATATTGCTTTCACTTGGCATTCCAATTTGCTAACTAGTTTGTAGGCCACTTTCACCTTGATACAGGTTTGGGAGGGAAATGATGAGTTTTTAGATAGATTGAGATTTATCATCTTAAACTACAATATTCTGTGTGCTCACATCCTAGGCGCAGTGGGTGGGGACATACTCTCCTATCCCACCCACCCTGTGTGGGATGAGGGTATCTACCCCTTTGTAGTTCTTGCAGAGTCTTTTTTTCTTTTTCTTTTTCTTTTTTATGCTTCATGATTTTAACATAATTATGTTTTGAATCAGAATAATGCGGTTCTTGTTCTTGTTTCCGGTCCTCAGAACATTTTTCTCTCTCCAAGAAATTCCAGTAGCAAGCGGGAAAGATAATTGGTTTTGATGTTCAGGTTCTTGTCCAATTTCTGTCACTGCACTCGGCAGCATGAAAGTTTACACTATTATGTGAGTCTGGCACGGAAAAAACACGGTGCAACTTTGACATGACAAACCCAGATAGCACATGTTCCAGAGCTTAAAAGAAACAAAATTATAAACTTGTTAAGAGTTTTGTTATTTACAAGTTAGTGTATAAAGACATTCCTTATTTTGTGATTCAAAATATATATATAAAAGAAATAAAAAAAACTAAAATATTTTTTTATACAAAGTGACGTACTAGAAGGTTTTCACATAAATCGAGTATTCAGTATATCAATAAACGAGTTTGTAAATAATGTCTTTTAATTAAATTCGAGAACAGGCGTAAGAATTGCATACTATTTTTGAAAAAAAACGGAGCATTAAAAAAATAATTTTTTTTCATGTAAATTCTATATTTACTTATTTTTTTAAAATATATATTTTATTACTACAAATATCAATTTTCACTCCAAAAACATTGAAGGAAAGGTTGTTGGGAACACTGACATACAGACCTTTTTAATAATATATTATGTCGCTTCATAACATTCTTATCTCATCTCATATTATTTTTACATTTTTTTTTAAATTTTCATACAAAATTTAATAAATAATTCAATTTTTTCAAATCTAAATTTAACTTTTTCAAATCTTAAAATAATAATAATAATATTAAAACATAATATTTTAAACTTTAAGATGAGATCAAGAATTCTTATCTCACTCCCAAACCTGTCCTAAGAGCACTATTAGTGACCTAGTTAAAACATTCACTTTTATAAATTTAGTTACACGCTTTGAAACTACATGATGTTCTATTAGAGAGTGGTGCATCGCCTCCTCCAGATTGGTTTCTAGACATAAATCCACATGATCTGGGTCAACAGAAGGTGGTAGGACATGATTTGGTGAATGTAAAAAAAATGTAGATAATGGGGTTCAATGTGAACCTGAAAAGTTTTTGTCAAACCTGGAGCAGTCCCTTGTACTCAATATAGACTGGAAGAGTAAATTTTTATGCCCAAAATAAGATTTTGGCCAGCAACTTGTGTTGATAAGATTTGACTAGTGAAAATAAATTTAATTAAAAATATCATAGGTATATTAATTAAATCTGTTTTAATTAATTTTTATACAACTTTAATTAAATTTTAACTAGATTAATTTCAGTACTAGTCCTCTAGTAACATAAAAAACGTTGTAAAAGTTACTTTATGCGAGAAGAGCACAATTCTAAGTGAAAAGTAGGCCATGACAGGTGTCGAAAGGAATTTTGCCGCTCTTCTGACAACGAACTTTCTTGTCAGAGATGGAGAGAGAGAGAGGAGGTCAAGTCACGCACCTTGCTGAGTCTGTCCAATAGTGAGTGACCACGTGGACTTGTCGGGACAAGGACGGGTGGGTCCTGGACTGGTCCTTGTCACGGGTGTTGTGGAAAGCAGGCGGTGAAAGGCTGTAACAGTAGCATAATAACGAGAGATGAGCATGCTCCTCGCGTTCACATATACTCTCGGCAACGTAGCCGTACACGTGGGCATTTTTTTGACTGTTCCGACCCCACCCACGCGTCATTTCATGAGGCATTGTGGTCCTTTTGTTTTTAGCAATTTTTTTTTATATGGGCCCCTTAGATGTCAATCATATAGGTATCGTGGGACCCATTTGTTGGGCATATGATTACGATACGTGAAAATCATTCCTTACTTTTTTCTTTTCTTTCGTTTTGTAACGGACTCGCGATAAAATCATAGTACTGTATAATATCCCACACGTGACCTTGTACCACCTACGTGAGGTCCGGTTCCAAACTGCTTCATGGTATTTAGCAATAGCAGTGATAGTCTGCTTCGTTTGTTATGCATTTCAATGAGATAGAAATGAAATATTTTATTAAAAATTAAATATAATATTATTAAAATATATATTTTTAATATAATTTTTATTTTAAAATTTAAAAAAATTAAATTATTTATTATATTTTATGTAAGAGTTTAAAAAATTTATATTTATTACATAAGATGATTTTGTATATCCAAACCGGACAATAAACATGTTTTGATTTTGAGATAAATTAAATTGAGTTGTAAATAATAATATTTTATTAAAAGATATGTAAAAATCAATGCCAAATGATATAAGAAGTTATAATATCCTTATTGGCTTGACCAAATGAGAAGGATAATCAAAATTTATATAATTTGTATCAAAAAAATTTCACATTGGATTGGATATATCTAAAATAATTTGGATTTTAGCTACAATGCTTGACCAAACATTGAAGACTATTGTTAATTCATCAAATATTAAAATACTAATTTTTCACTCCAAGTAAAAATATTATTTGATTTGTAATTAAGAAATTTAGATAAAAATTTATATGAGTTTAATCAAATACTTTTTGTATAAATAAATGACTTTTGAAAATATGATTTTTTTAATATTAATTTAATTAGAATATATTTATTAAATTTAATGGGTAGAACTACAAAATGTAATAAAAATAAATTAAATAAAAAATTATTAAATTAATAATATTTAATTATTATATAGAGAATAGAGATTAAATGAATAATTTAATTTAAAATTTTAATTTAAATAAAATAGATAAATATTAAAAAATATAATATTAACTAAATTTTAATGCTCTTAGTACCCGCGTATAGGCATATGACAATATGTCAGCAAACCACTATTTTTACGGGATTTACATAAACGCCAGTAATATAAATGCCGGCAAATGGCCGTTTTGTACGTACGTAAAAGTAAGCTAGCTAAGCTAACTGAGCATTGAAGGAAGCTTGTGAAAATAATGGCTGAAAATGACGAGCAATTAATATCTTGAAATCCTATCCTGTAATTAATTTGAGCATTAATGGCAGTGAGAAAACTTACGTAGGCATGCAGGTGGGGACCTTTGACCGACAGATTTGATTCGATTCCCACACACAGAAGCCACCAAACTTCTATCCATAACCAAATCTTCTAATTCCTAATAATTCCTTGAAAATTTTGTTCATCTTCGCATATTATATGCGTACTTAATTTGATATATAATTAAGGTGATCTCTTAGCAGCAAAAAGAAAATCGTGAGCTTTAAAAGTTATGATCTCCCTTTCAAATATAACTAGGTATGAGTACTCTTTTGTGCTCGCTATTGGCTTATATTATAATCTAATACGTACTACTTGACACTACATATTTATGATTTGACAATACACGAATATATATGAACGAATGACTCAATAGTACTACTCCGTACGGATACTAAATTATTCCTAATGGTGGCCGATGGCATTGTTAGTACTGACTAAAAACAGGTATGAAATCTTTATTCCTAGCTTTGATCAGTACACGTACATCTTTTGTTTCCCATTAGTTTAAAGTTTTTAACTTTAAATTGCTCCTCGACACTTATATATATATATGATCTCAACATTATTTTTAAGGCAAAGATCTATGAGCTGGGAAATTAAGTTCGAGAGACTACTGTCGTGCGAGATCCCATTTCAAAAACTAAATCACTGAAGAATAAAACAAGAAAATGACAAAAGGAAAATCATTTCTATATTCAATATTATTTTAAAAAACAAACCGAACCTCTCTCTTTTGTGGGGTACGTTATACCACGAACGTACACATCGATCGAAAACAAGAACCAAACAGAAAGACATGAATATAGTTCCATATACTATATGTTCTCGCACTAATATATATATATATATATATATATATATATATTCATTATAGAACAAGTGTATTCATACATATATAATAAATCAATAAATCTTCTCAACCTCCCAACACTCTACACTCCATATATTTTTCAATAAATTACGATCCTTAATTTACTTTTAAGACATAACTTTGAACCCTTTGAGTTATATGATTATTATTATATCTTTATTAACAAATGAGTTTTTCAATTGCTGCAAGAACGAGTAAAGGCCCTATTTAAATATGAAAAGTGTTATACTCACAAATAGACCTTATAAAAGTAAACTCACAAACTGACATGACTTTATATGATCATACATTAGTTTTACTTTACAATAAAATAGTTTTATAAGTTAACGTAATACATTAATCCACGTCAGTTTGTAAATTTATTTTTATAAATCTTTCTATGGCTAAAACATTTCTCTTTAATTATATATTTCTTCAATATATATTAATAATATACAAAAATCATGATTTGATTTTATCATATTTTTTTATTAGGCTTATAAAGACATAAATATAAATAATAAAATTTATTTTTATAGTAATTTTACATAATATCATAATAAAGGTCCTATCAGTTTGAATTTCTTCTTTACACTTCCCTCGTTTTAATTACATATTTCACCTTAATAAAGAAAAATGTTATTTACATTTGCCAAGTCAGTCAAATGAGTAGGCAACTATTACTTCACCACAAAACTTGATGGCTCTCTCAAGTTTCGATTTGAATTTGGATGATGGACTTTATTTATATATCAATGATGCAGAAATGACAAGGACGAAAAGTACAATTCTTTCATACCATGATGGTTGAAATGAGAGAGAAGAAAGAGGAGGTCAATTGGTAATTAGGGTACTAGCTAGACAGCTTACGATTCCTTGCCTATTCAATTAATTATAATCCACTGCGTTTATTATCATAACTTTTTTAAATAAATAAGCCATGCAAAAGGGTCTGAATTTCCAGCTTTGTTACAGTATATATAGTGATAATGAAATGAAAGCTAAAGAAGTGTAAATGCTAACAAAAAGGTTGAAAAAGCTTTTAGCCATGCGATTAGGAATTAATCAATTGATCAATCATGTCACTGTAATTGAAGAAAGCTGGGAGGGATCTGCTACAGATTATGTATATACAAATGAATAAGGGATCTCTTTCTGTGCATACTAAAAGAATACTTTCTTCTTGCATGGTGGCTTTCTATTTTTCATTTTTTCCTGCTTGCTTTATGAGAGATGGGAAAGGTGCGAGTGGTAGTGATCAAACAAAAGATTTTAGCAGAAGATTAAAATATTTTTAAAAGCAAATACGAAACAAATAAAAAGAAATTTTTCTGGGGCTGGGAAAGAGAACAGAGGAAAAGACAGAAAGTGCGACGTCAGAGTTAGCCGTAGGGCTCCATTGGCTTGTGGTTTTGGGGGTGTTGTTTTGGACTGTTTGAGGATTACAGAAGGGAGTCCGTTCACATCCACATCTCTCTCTAAATCTTAAGATCGAACTGGGTGTTTTTTTTTGTTCATATTTGTGTGGCTATTGTTGGATTTTCTTAGAATTAGCAAGCAGCTTGGATATTGAACCATGAAGGATAAAAGTGGCTAGAGGGTCTGGTTCAGCTCTCTCTCTCTCTCTCTCTGCTTGTTTCTTTTTAGCTCTGAAAAAAACAAAAGTTGTCTCTTGGGTTGGTGCCAAATCGAGAAGAAACCATCAGGGTATAGAGCGGGGATTATGGGTTTCACACACTATACATAGGTAATCAATTATTGCCTCTATTGGGTTATCTCTCTAGTCTTCACTTAATTAAATAATTAGCCGCCTCTTCTTCGTTTTTTCCCTATAGATCTACGGCCATGGAGGAACCTTCGGATATTCAAGAATTTCTTACGGCCTGAGAGAAGACGATGAAAGGTTTGATGTTCCAACAACAGATACAGCAGCCAGTGGTGGAGGAAAACATGTCTAATTTGACTTCTGCGTCAGGTGAGGCAAGTGTTTCACCAGGAAACAGAACCGAGATAGGGACAAACTATTCTCAACAATACTTTGCTCCGACGCCACCCCAAACTCAACCAGCGAAGAAAAAGAGAAACCTTCCAGGCAACCCAGGTCTTCGTCCAATCTGACTTGTGTACTTTATGTGTTGTTAAATTTCCATTTTTCTCGTTTAGTTATTTCTATGGTTTTGAATCAGACCCAGATGCTGAAGTGATAGCTTTGTCTCCCAAGACTCTCATGGCAACAAATAGATTTCTTTGTGAGATCTGTAACAAAGGGTTTCAGAGGGATCAGAATCTTCAACTTCATCGAAGAGGGCATAATTTGCCATGGAAGCTAAAACAAAGAACAAGTAAAGAGGTAAAGAAGAAGGTGTACGTGTGCCCAGAACCTAGTTGCGTGCACCATGACCCATCAAGGGCTCTTGGGGACTTGACTGGGATCAAGAAACACTTCTGCAGAAAGCATGGTGAGAAGAAATGGAAATGTGACAAGTGCGCAAAGAAGTATGCAGTTCAATCAGATTGGAAAGCTCACTCCAAAACCTGTGGCACTAGGGAGTACAGATGTGACTGTGGAACCCTTTTCTCAAGGTAACTAATTCCAGATCATTTTAGGGATGCATATGAATTACATGAGTCCTATTTAAAGCACTACAGTCGGATCTTTTCGTTGATAGAGTATGGGATTTCTCTATCCCAGAGAGTAAACCATAAATATATGTACGCAATCATTTTAGGATCTCTGGATAATAAATTTACATTCTTGTATCTGATACATTGAAGAATCCATGACTATACACCTACCAGACTCCTACTGTTACACCCTAGAGAGAGAGAGAGAGAGAGATAGAGAGGGAGTTGGGGGGGCCTCGGTATGTAGAATATTTAATGCAACGCTAATGTGGACTATCTGTCCATGGCTCCTAGAAAGCCAAAAAGAATGGTTGCAGAAAGAAATAGAGAGAAGCAAAGAGAGAAGGTCAATACTTTTGCAATGCCTTAGTGACATTTTGCTTTTGTTTTCTTCTGTCCGTTTCTTTTTGGTTTTCAGGAGGGATAGTTTCATCACCCACAGAGCTTTCTGTGATGCATTGGCAGAGGAGAGTGCAAGAGCCATCACAACAAACCAACTTCTGTCCTCTCAAGCTGGCCCCTCAGCGTCTCACATAAACCAGCTCCCACCCCGATACAATCCCCAAGACCTCCACGCATTTTCATTGAAGAAAGAGCAACAAAGCTTCAGTCTAAGGCCAGAGATACCCCCATGGCTAGCTTCTCCTGGCCCACCACCTATGGATATCACCTCCTCATCTTCATTCTTCTCGACGAGATCAGACTATCAAGAATTCACACAGTCCCACCAAGATTTAGCCCTCCATGAAACACCACCAAACCCTAACGCTAGTCTCGGCCCCACTCTCCCTCCCTACCAGCCAGCATCGTCTCCACACATGTCAGCCACAGCATTGTTGCAGAAGGCAGCACAGATGGGCGCAACGGTGAGCAACAACACTGGCTCATCACTAACCATGATGCAGAGGCCCACGCAGCAAGTTCACGTGCCTGCAGCTGCTGATTCTCGCAGCAATACAACTGGGAAATTTGGCTCGAATTTGTCCTCACGTGAAGGGATGGCCACTGCCACTGGGTTTGTTCATGGTCTGGCTTCTTTTGAGTATAAAGCTGCAGGCCCTTCTGCCAGTACTGCAGCGACTACAGGAGCAAGTACTGGTGCGGCCTCAGGTGTTCCACCTTCCCTTCTTCATGACATGGTGGGCTCTCTCTCTTCTACTACTGGGTTTGAAGGAACTTCTTTTGAGGATGCCTTTGGTGGGATCTTGAATTCAAAGAAAGACGGTAATTCGCACGACACGCTCTCAAAGACATTCACCACCAGCAGCCATCTTGGTAGGGCTCATGAAAGTAGTGGTACTGGAGGCGGTGGCAGTGGTGGTGAAGGTTTGACTAGAGATTTTTTGGGTCTTAGAGCTCTCTCTCATAGTGACATGATTCTCAATATTGCTGGTCTTGGTAATTGCATGAACACTTCTAATGAGCATCATACCCAATCCCAAAAACCTTGGCAAGGTTAGCTCCTACATATGAAACTTGATCTCCTCTTTCCTTTTCTACAATTTAAACTTTTCTTATCTTTTCCTTTTTAGTTATCAATCTTCCCAAAGGGAAGGACACATTTGAAATATTAATATTTTAATGTTATATATTAGCTATTTTATGAATTTTGGTCGATCGGTCTTTTACTTTAACGTGTTGTAACTTTCTCATCATGTATGCAGATTGTATATTAAAAATAAAATCCTGGAAAAAGAAACCCTAGCTAATTAACCTATTTTTTTTTCATTAAAAGCTCCGATACTGAGCAACTTCAAGGAGAAATGCATGGCTTTTCTCATTGAGTACGGAAAAAACTTCAAGAAATATGACTAATTCGTTTTATTATATTTAATGTAGTCGTCAATTGAGGTGATCTTCATACTGCACTCGATTAGTTTTGAATAATCATGAACTTGTAATCAACATGATAATGAAAAGGTACTAATTCCAATTTGAGAAATATTACATGCACCAGTACATAAGGAAGTGGTGTTTCAAGAGAAAAGAATATATATATACATATATATATATATATATATATATATATATATATATATATATCATCCTCCACAAAGCATGCTGCATGCAGCTATATATAGAAACATCTTCATGATTTTTTGTGGGATTATTCCAATATTTACTTTTCAGAATAACTTTGGTATATTCATAACTAGCCTTGCGATTGAAGTTTCTTAATTCCACAGATGAAAGTATATAGGATTTGAAATGTAAGAGATTATTATAATAATAAAATCATGAGTTTGAATTATGTGACGTTAAGTTATATATATGCGTGTGTAAGTAGCTGGGACTCTTATTGGCATATCTTAACTCATTATGGATTATGACTGGATATATACATGAAGAAACTATAATTATTGACCTGACTTTTTGGATATCGCCTAGATGCATGTGGCGCCCAATGTGTCTTTAGTTTGACACTATATATATATATATATTATATATATATTTATATATATATATCATGTGTGTGTGTACGTGGCTCTTAAATATCATTGATATTTTCAACGATAATAAGCAATATGATTGAGTAGCAATGGCTTATACCCATTTCTGTAAAGTATACTTAGTAATTATACAAGTCTTATTATCATCAGTCACTCTTGTATGTTGACATGATACATTTTAAGTGACTTTATATATATAATACCACTTAAATTGACAGTCATTTAAAATATGTCAGATCAATAACTGTGACTTGGAATGAAAAAACATAAGACAAAGAACAATATATATCTTATAATTATGTATGCATAATTATTGGATATAAAACAATAGCTACGAAACAACGCGAGGGCAAAAGATTAAATATCCATTTATATATATAAATATGTCTAAGTTAAACCAAATCTTCGAACTGATCATCATCACCCCAGTACAATCGATATGTCTAGGTCTAGGGCTCTCTTTTAAGCAAGAAATCTTGAATATGGCGCCAATGTGCATACATGTCTCTGTATAAAGTTTTGAGGGATATGCGGATGATGGGTACAAAAGGCATTGGATTCTCTAGTGGAAAGATTCGTCTAGTGTGCAGAGATTTTCAAGTCAGCTTAGTTATGTGATCTGTTTATTCCAAAAACAAAAACGAGATGCTGTTTGACACATGATGTGGGTCCGAATGGGATTCAATCCCGAGGGATCGATCGATCGAGCTGGGTCATGATTCATGTTCGTTTGGCTTATATATAGAGACATTCTTACCATTTTACACTAAAGAGGTAATGCTTGATCACGTGGCCAGAAAAAAAAAAAAAAAAGGTAGATCAATCGAACACCTCGATTCAGACAATTGATCAATTTCACAAAGGCAGATTTTTATGAAAGGAAATTCAAAAAAGAATATATATATTAACTCTTGAATATTCTAATAGGATGTTCACGTAGTGCATGTGAGTTTTGAACAAATAATTAGGGACCCAAATGTCTCTTAATAATTTTGCGCTTTACTTCCATGGAAGCGCTTCTTGCAATCTTATAGTTTTTATGGAACCATTCTACTTAACAGTCAAAGTTTTCATATGTAGAAGGATATATATATCATGTAGAATTACTGTTTCTGGCCGGAACATGTTGTCATGCAGAGATGCCTGGCCTCATTCTTTCAGGAGAGAGAGAGAGAGAGAGAGATTTAAGCAATAAAAATGTGGGTGTTATCACAAAATTAAGGTAGGTATATGTATCATGATTAGCCTATCATCAGGTAAAGTGGTGCAGTGAGTGCTTTATAAAATGAAGGATGCATGCATGCGAAAAAGATGCTCATCCCTAAGATTGCAGTGTTAGGTCAATGCGGGGGGGGGGGGGGGGGGGTGAGATGTATATATGCTAGCTCTAGCTTTGAAAGTAGTGTTGGCACCTGTCAATCACTAGCTTTAATACTCGAAAAGTTAAGATAAATTACAGATTCCTCTGAGGTCTGAACCCCCACCCCTCTCTCTCTCTCTCTGTATATATATATATATATATATATTAGATGTTACTGTATAGATAATGTGTGTGTATATATATATATAATCATGGAATATAGGAGAATGCATGCATATGCTCCTGATAAGTACTGATCCTCTCGCTTTATCTGTCTGTCGGGAGTTCATGCCCGAGTATCAGGTTTCTAGCTAGAAAAATACAAAAAGTATAATCCATGTACAATGGGCATCGAGTTTTAAAAAACTCATCGAATAATTCATTCAATTTAATAATTTAGAGCTAATAGTTTAAATATTTGGGTAAAATTGCCTTTGATATTAAATATGTTAAATACCAAACAATCTCCCTCGACCGGATGGTTTGCTCGAGAGTACTGAAGATATATATGAGATCCGGTAAGACACAAAACGAGGAAGGAACTTGTATATAATTCTCTAGGACGCTGAAAACAATTCCATGTTTGTCATTATGCATCATGTACTCTCTCTCTCTCACTCAAGACGAACAATTTCTGTGAAGAATAATAATAATAATAATAATAAACATTAACGTTTGGAAATTCATAAAGCAAACCCACTAACTAGCTATCTTTGATCACCACCTAGACATGAAGGTGATTGCAGAAAAGTGTAGGATGGTGGGGGCATGCATGGTTCCTAGACCCATGTTCCCTTTTTGATATTCGGTGCCGATCGATGCCGTGTCAATGTAGGGTGGCTTTTTGTCGGGCAGTGATGGAAAAACAAACATTATATGGTGGTACCTCCAAAAGCTGGTGATCAAAGCTGAGCGTTGTCAGGGATGAATATCGATCGATGATCAATGGCTGGCTAGCTAGCTGTTCATGTAGTACTACTGCTGCTGCTATGAAGGAACGAGTTGACTTGTCATTGAATAAAGGTGCGCTGGCTCTCCTTCCTTTTTATATGCATGTGCTAATAATAATGCCACCTTTATATACATATATTTGACATTAATTAAAGTACTCTCGTCGACCCATATATGCTCCCTTTATAAGGTCGGTTAACCTGTATTTTCAGATTTCATGCATTATGGTAGCATTTGCCCTGAAATATTTAACTTTCTCGAATGCTACTTATTACTTCACTTTTCCTTTTTGATAGGACGGAGGGGGAATTTTAAGAGTTGTATTTTAGCGCTCATAAAAAGATAGAATCATAAGTTAGCTAGGATGATGCCAAGTGGTCATGTTTCTTTTGTATCTTTAAGAAAACAATGGCAGAACTCATGTTGGGTTTGCGAGGTTTAATAATATTGCATTAAATTAGCACTATGTACCCCAAAAGCTAAGGGGATAAGAGGAGTTGAATAATTAGCTAATTATACCAATCAAGTCTCTGATTATCTTTGATTGTAATTTTTGAAACGGATCTTAAAGACACAGAAATAAATATTGTACGAACTACTACATGTTTTCAGTGAGTTCTGTTTTTTGAATGAGCCAAACTTAACTATATTCTCCAGTACTACCATGGAGTTCAAAATCAATTGCCCCATCTTGCATTAATGGGGGGCATTTTATTTTTCACTGGGAATAATGTCATTAATTTCTTTTGTTTCTCGATGTGACAATACAAAAATTTCCCATATAACCAAGTTGAATGTAGCTGATCAACAATGTCATTTCTCTAATTTCAGAAGGTTTATTATACATTCTTTACTATCAAGCTAGCTAACCCCCAAGCCTCACTGGGAATGCGGCTGTGTTTCATGATTAATACTGATTAACCATTCTTGGGAGTCAATTTCAAGGATGCTTCGAAATATCCTTTGGCGCCTCCTGTTTTGTTGACACTGCTGCAGTTGCTGCTGCTGTCATGGCAGCTGCTGCTGCTCCCAACTTCACGCCACCTGCAGCCTTCATTGCACCGGCTATTTTTGCAAATGCGGCCACTCCTCCCACAAGTATTGCCCTCAAAGCAACTGTCGGTTTTATGGCCATACCTTATGTTTCCTGCAAATTTCCCACACCATTAACTTGGATAGTTGAACATTCCACGCACACTGAACCACAAATAATCTTTACAAAGTATAATCATTACACAGGCATTGCTTTTCCTTTTTTCTTATAGGTCTGAAAAATAAGTATATTTCTAAGAAAAGTTTCTTTTATTTTTTGTTGATAAATACTAACAAGATATTTATACTTGAATATGTCAATTGCCAAGGCCATAAACATTGTGAAGACTACATATGATTCAGACCACAAGATCTAACATAGGGAGCTGATGGTCCTCATAAAATATATAACGGTTGTCAATACAGGCAGACGCCATGGTTCACTGGAGGTTCAAATTAAATGGAAAATTTATTTAACTGGTATCACCTTTATCTTGCCAGTCTTACTGACAAATCAAAGCGAATGATATTCTCTTATAACAAACCTTAGCAAATTCTGCTTTCTGCAGGAAACCCATGCACTCATAGAACAATCAAATAATGAGTTTGGAAGGGGATTGGCCTCCAAATCCACCTTTTTTACGTGCAACTGAACTGATTTAAGGCATTGAACGACTAAATTATACACTAGGAATGCAATATCAAATCCAAGGGCCCAATCGCATGCAACCAAACGCAGCCTTGATGATCAACCATACTTTAAAAATATGTAAAATTTGAAAAATAAAAAATGACCACATCCAATTTATAAAAACAAATTACAACCAGCATTATCAAAATGCCCATAGAACTGCATACATCCAACTTTACCTACCACCCCCATCCATCAACCACACGCCGTTAACCCCTAGGGGTTGGCTCAAGTGGCAAAGGCCTTGGGCTTGGGGGTATGCTCCCCCCAGGTCTAAGGTTCAAATCTCCTTGGGTGCAAACAATCTCTAGGGGCCATAGGACTGAGAGATTTTTCCCTTGAATTACCCGAGGTGCACTTGCAGGAAACTCCTTGTCGAGAGCCTGTGCACTCCCGGGATTAGTCGGGACGCTGTTCCTGGACACCGGGTGCCAATAAAAATAAAAAATAAAAATCACCCACACGCTGTTATAAGTCTCCACCATTGGGTTTCCTGAAAAACCTTGCTATATCGGATGGCATCTCAGCAGCAGTTCTTTTCAGAAGACTACTATTGACCATTAGAAGCAGTTGACAAGCCTTACTGTTCTACCATTTAAGGTGTTTTAACTTGTTCATTATGCCGCATAATTTTGACTGGAAAAAAACATCAGGTACCCCAGGGTATAATCAGCCGGGATTTTCATGCATGGCAGAACCTAAGGACCTATGATGTTAGCTACCAACAAACCACAACAAGAACTGGCACAAAAGAAAACGAGCCACCAATTCAAAAATTTTGGCTCTTTTTGCATGTCTACCATGTTTTCCATGCTCTCCAACAAGACCATTCGTCATCACATTCTGGTTTTTCAGGAAACCCAATGGTGGAGGGTGGAGGCTTCCTAACAGTGTGTGGTGATGGATGAGGGTGGCAGGTAAAGGTGGATGTAGTTACTGAATACTGACAAACCAAAATAGTTGACTCTTTTTAAAACGAGCCACCAATTTAAAATAGTTGACTCTTTTTGCATGTCCACCAGGAAAAGTCCATTTTTTCAATGCTCTCCAACAAGATCCATTCATCTCCCACCTTGATCTCTAAAAATCATAAAACACCCTGATCAAGATTCTAGGTGTTGACTTTCAAAGATGAATTGGTTTCATTTCTGAACCTGTAGTCCAGTTCATTGTTTCAACGGATAGCAGAACCTTAAAGTGCAGCAGTGACATTGTTTTCCCTTGACCAATCCCACCAGCAACATTGTACCCATTCTGCAAAACTACCCCCCAATAAGCATAAAATAGGAGAGGGGAATCTACAAATACGGTGATTAATGGCTCTCCTGATTGTGGTGATACTAGGGCTATCTAGCAAGCAACGACAGGGACACAACTTGCCCTGCTCCCTCTATTTTCTTCCAGAAAACAGAAGAGTCAAAGATGCAGTATTCTGGAAAGCACTTTCATTATTTTTTACAGCAATTTGATTCTTGCTCAAGAAGAAAGAAAGTAATTTATACTGTAATGAAGGGTGCGCCCATAGTGGGCACCCCTTGTACTTCATATGCCCACATATGAAGTGGCTATTAAGCCACTTCAAGGGCTTTGATGGTTGGGCCTTTTAAGGCCAGCCAGGGGTTACAATTAGAGGGAGTATATATATAGCTCCTTCCCCTTTAAAGTGGGTTTCTTCTTCTACAAAAACAAAAATCTCTCTCTCAAAATAAGTGTCTCTTAGTCCTGACATTTAGATTGTGGAATAAGGGAGTGTTGTCCTGGCATTTACCACGTGACACATACACCATTGCCGAGGATGAATAGCAATCGCGGAAAAGTTTGTGGAACAACTACATCTGATCCAAGATTTACCGCTAGAGGTAACATCGCTTCCGATGTAGTCTGATCTAGAATTTCTAACATATACAAACCAAACAGCATCAAGTTTTCAGTCTCCACTTCAGTAACTAGAGGTTCATAGCTCCAACCCAGACAAGGCATTTTTACCAAAGAGCCAAAATGGGGAAGAATAAAACAACAAAAATATTTCATTTCATCTGATATCTAATTCAAAATGCATAGTTCTTGCATAATACCAACACGTACTTTGCTTGCATTAATAATTGTTAGGGTTAACTATTGAGCTTCTATTTTATCAAACAAGAATCACAAAATACATAAAAAAAATTATCCATTAAAGCCTGAAATTGGCTGGAAAAATGATATAGTCGAGACGAACATTCTTAAAATTGATGTTCTATCGCTCCGTCGAACATTTCCCATGTATATTTAAAAAAAAAAATAATATCATATTTTCTTATTTGTATCTCTGTTAACTGCAAATTAGTCGATTATTACAAAATCAAGACAAATCAACAAAACCCAGAGAACATGTAAACTCATATACCAGGTTTCATCCATCAGGAATAAAAACCAAGCACAAATTTCACAACCCAACAACGGATACAAGAAAAGCATAATGTAAGAGTTAGAGACTCATGAGCGAACCTAGATTTTAGGGAAAGACGTCGATCCTGTCGAAGAGTTGAACCTCTTTGGCAGAGAGAGAGAGAGAGAGAGAGAGAGGGGGTTCTGTAAGACGATCCCGTCGATGCTAGAAATGAGGCCTGTGACGAGCACGGGGCTCTGTAAGACGGTAACATTTCATTGTTGAGAAGCAAAATTTGTGGTAGTAAAACGACGACGTTGAACCGGAGTTCACTACCTACATCCAACGGCTCCTCGAGATTCAGTAAATCCAACGGTCACAAGAGTTAAGGCACTTTATGCAATCTCGCACCGCGCGACATCGTGCTTTTGACGTCTTTATTCGTCAATCTGTCAAGGGGCTCGAGTCGCTCGGGAGTGTAGGTTAGCAGGAACCGTTTAGAGAGAGAGAGATGGACCATTTCTCAGGAGGAAGCTGGGCGATGATTCAGTCTTCCCCGACCCGCATGCAGTAACACCTCGACACCCTCAATCATGGACCCCCTCTACCTCGGTCACCAACCGCAACAACGTACAGCAGGAACAACGTTTGCTAGCTTCAGAAACCAAAACAACAATGCTGCAGCCGCAGCAGCACCAATCACTGTCTCTCACTTCCACATGTTACGGTACGTATTGTTTGGGCCAGAATTCGGGGGATGGGGTATTTTAACATATATACATGCGTAAGTATCTGCGTAATTATTTTAAAAAAGAATAAGATTTATTATTAAAAAATTATTATATTTTATGTAGGATTCATATTTTATTTATCTTTTAAAGCGATTTGCGGCAATTACACATACAATTTACATTAAGAATTAACTTAATTTTAATTGTATTAATTTAAATTTTTTTTATTAATTTATCTACCAAAAAATAAAGATTAATTTATTTATTTGTTATTGGGTCAGACTGATAACTAACGATACATATGAGTATTCGGTCCAGTCCAAAATTGGAAAATCCGAACTGAAGTGGGTTTAGTCAGGTATCAAAAACTCCCTATAGACCGACCAGACATGACTGAATTCACCCCTGCTACGTACGTTAATTACGTTAATTGTGGCACGCTGCAATTTGTAATAACAATATATATCCATGTACGCGCATTTATATATATAATAAGATCATGTGACAAATTAAGTTTTGTGCTCATGATTATGACTGTATCAATCCAAGTTACTAGCTTTTTGTTGGATCCTCCCATATATATATACATGTTCTTGACCATATCAAAGCAGATCAAATCTTACACTCATGATCTTGCTAAATTTTATCTTTCATTTGGAAGAGGTCAAAAATTCCTCCGCGTTTTGCGATTTTCTGCTTGATCAATTACCATTTTCTTTATTATTATTTGAAAGAAGAAAATGAATCCTGAAAACAAAGAGCATGATCCTGATCAGCATTCAAATTAAGCTAATACACGAATGAATCATCCAGTTAGATATATATAAATATATATATGACTTAATTTCATTTTGTTTTTACTCAAGATCACACGAAAAAATAACGTGGAAGTACTTCTTTTTTAGTTTCTTTTATATTAATTTGTTTTACCTTCTCCTCTCATTTCTCCCCGTCTCACATTTGAGAGAAAAGAACCAGATCGAAAACCATTATTCCCCATCATCAAGCCAGAAAAGCTGCAATTCGATCCATACCCGCCGGAAACGCAGCCGATATGATCTCCACCACTCCCAATACGTACGACCCAACATGTACAAAAAGAAACAAACGTACAGCCTACAAGGCATGAACCTTCATCCAAGACATGGTAACGGCACCACCCAAGCTTGCGCTGCGTGTAGGTACCAACGCAGGAAGTGCGTTCCCGACTGTATTCTCGCCCCTTATTTTCCTCACCATCGCCAAAAACAGTTCCTCAACGCACATAAATTGTTTGGAGTCAGCAACATCATCAAGATCATCAAGAATCTTGACCAACCTGCTGACAAGGGCGAGGCTATGCGCACCATCATTTTCCAGTCCAACGTCCGTGCCAATGATCCTGTCGGTGGATGTTGCAGAATGATGCGGGATTTGCAGCGTTTGATCGATTACAACAAGGCCGAGCTCGATATTGTTCTTCACCAACTTGCCATATGCCGAGCTCAGGCTCATGAGCCTGATCACTCCCAAATTCCAAACGTATTAGATGCTGCATTCAACTCCGAGAATCATGATCATATTAATATTAGTGCAGATCCGTCACAAAGTTCATCAATAAACGTGCAGCATAGAGATGATGTCCAAGGAATAAGTGATGCTGTCCAAAACATGCAGCTGCTGTCCAAGGAATAACTAGTGCACTTGCTGTGATCATTATAAATGAAACAAAGTATAGTATAGGAGCATGACACAACGGCCTTTTAATAAAGTTGTCTAGGAATAATGCATATATATAAAGTAATATTTCTTTTATTATGTTTTGGAAAATGCTAGTTGCCCCGTTCTTAAGTCCTGTTTTTGTATCCCGCTCGATGTGGCCTACACGTTTGCTTTCCTTTGCAACAATTATTCATTTTAAAACATAAGGGAAAGGCAACGGAACTCCCGCGCGCTCTCTCCTTCTTGCCCATCAACCCACGCCGTTCGGCCTCTTCATCAACCAAGCTCCTCTCCGACCTCTTCTGCGTTCTCTTTCTTCTTCGGGTTCGGTTTCAAAAGCCCTTTCTTCACGAACTGCTTGCGCTGCTTGGCAATGGCTTTATCTATGTCGCCGAATAAATCATCCCCGGAGTCGTCCTCTGCATTGGGATTCTCGGAAGGGTCTTCCACGCTAGCAATGGCGGAGAGGTATGTGGACTGGTGCTTCTGAAAGTCATCCTTTGCGAGCTTCCAGGCACGGTCAGCCTGGCGGTAAATTTGTTGGAACTTGGAAACTCCATGGCCAGAATCTTCCGCAGATTCGGGTGGGTCGTCGTCTGACGGTTCCGGGTAGAAGATGCCGTCGGGTCCGATAGCGATGCCGTGGATTACGGTTGGGTTCGTTTGTGGTTTGCAGCGAGGAAAGGGCTGTGACGTTGCTCTGTTTTGTGGTGTGAAAACTGAGTGTGAGTTTGAGTATACCTTGCGGCGTTGTCGTGGAGAGCTGCGGTGGTGTAGGCGACGGTTGGCAACATTTCGGTATAAATATCAAGCCCTAACTTGCCGTGCCTCCACAAACCACCAAGCCCATGTTTCCGTCGACCCATACTCCTCCGCTGGTCAAGCTCTCTCTCTCATGCCTTACAAGTATATTTCGGGTGAGGGCAGATTACCTGAGTTGAGAGTTGTACTCACATGTCTTAAAGTTGGTCTTGAATTTATGTTTAGAGTGGACTTTAATATGTCTATTTTTTGGGTTAAGACCATGTATTTGCATGGATGATACGACCTTGCATAGGCGATAATATAAGACCAGTTTACGAAGCAAATATGAATTTTATTTTTTATGAGAATAAAGAACTTCATATATTAATGATGAGATAACTTAGTCAATACAGCAGAATGAATACATCCAGGAACAGAATGAGCTAACTTCATATATTTTGCATGTGAGAATTTGCAGGTATGGGAATCCTATAAGGCTAAAGAGCTTGTAAACATGGTGGATCTGACCCTTAAGATAAATTTCCTGGAGGAAGAAGCTGTTCGATTCTTTAAGGTTGACCTACATTGTGCTCAGGAAACCGTGAAGCACCGGCCCCGAATGTCAATACAACAGATGGAGACCTGGGCGATAAGAACTGGAGGGATTCTTTTGCCTGCGAAGTCGAGGAGGGAGCGGGTAAAACAGTAAAATAGGGCTGGCTTTTTCCAGACTTTCAAAAAGTAAGAAAAACAAATGAGGTTAGTGTGAGGTTAGTCTCCCAGGTGGGGTATCCATGTCAAGCGGAAAAGTAAAGCGGGACGTTAAAGCGGGATGTGTAGCATTGTCCTTATGTTTTCTGCACATGTTATATATATAATGTTTTGTATACCAGAAACGAGGTAATGAGAATAGATTTTTCTTCTCTTCATCTGTGCTCTCCTCAAGCATTTCTCTCAATTCATTTATCTATTTTTCACCTTCGGCACACTCTATCACATTTGTCAACTTGTTTCTCATTTCTTCAACATGGTATCAAAGCGGAATTATTAGAAATTCCTACTAGTAACAACTTTCTCTGTTTCTGTTAATCTTGTATTTTTCATCTCACTGGTTGTGTCATTGTCACAATGGCTGATGAAGCTTCTTTTGTTAAAAATTGTTAAAAAAAAAAAAAAAAAGCTTCTTTTGTTAAAGCCTCTCACAACTCATCTACATCTGAAGATCCCAACAGTCCCTTCTTCCTACACCATAGTGATAATGCCAATACTGTGGTGGTCACTCCACACTTGACAGGACCTAACTATCTCTCATGGAACAGATCATTCACACTAGTCATCTCCATCAAGAACAAACTTGGGTTCCTTGATAGAACCATAAAAACACCTGCCTTCACAGATCCTCTCTACATAAGCTTAAGACTCGATTTGCACAGCCAGACAGTGTAAGGATTTACCAACTCCAACAACAGCTTGCCTCCATCGCATAAGGATCTCAAACTATAAATGATTACTTTACCTAACTCAATGCTGCTTGGGAAGAAATGCATAACTACAGACCCCCTCTTCATTGTTCTTGTGGCTTGTGCACTTGTAACATTATAAAAACTCTTGCGGAGAATCAATAGACAGATTGTATTTTTAAATCTCTAATGGGATTGAATGACAGTTTTGATAGCATCAGGGGGCAGATTATTTTGATGACTCATATGCCATCTTTGGATATGATTTTTTCATTAGTCGTGTAGGAAGAAAAGCAGAGGGAAACTCGTGCCCTATTGCTGCCTAACCATAAGACCTCAGCCTTGGTTGCATTCCAATCTTAGGGAAAGAAAAGAGACAAGGTTGAGATAACCTGCTACCACTGTGGTAAGAGTGGACGCACTAAAGACAAGTGCTATCGACTGATTGGTTTCCCTCCAAACTTGATATTCAGCTGGACATTCTGCAAACCAAATCTCATCACAAAGCCATGAGAGAGCACCCATGGAAGGACACAACGGCCCATTTCTAAAGCTCAAATTTGAAAGCTCCTTGCACTTGTCAATGCTAAAACATCTTAGCTCAATGTTGATAACCTTTTATCACTTGACCAAGATAAGCCTGCTGAAACCACAACTAGTGTTCCTCATTCCTCCAACATGGCAGGTACAGATTTACATCCACCTAATGTGTAACATCCCGGATTTTTGTGTATTTTTAATGGAGGTTTTATTTAATTTATTTTGTGATTATTTGTCTTGTTTTAAATTTTGAGAGTTTTAAAATATTATTTCTTAATATTTTATGTGGTAAAAATTATTTTATGTGATTTTTTATATTTTATTTACTGTTTTAGCTTTTAAAATGAATTTTAATTTTAATTGATTTATTTTTAGGTTTTTAATTTTTATTGTTGCATTTAAATTATTTCACTGTGTTTGGAATATTTTAATTAGTTTCCGGTTTTAATTTCATCTCCGTTGGATTTTTCGGGACCCAGCTGGAAAGACTGGATCTTCCTTTTTTTCCTCTTCTTTTTCCTTTTCTTCCTTTATCTTCTTTCTTTTTTTTCTTTTTTCCCCTGCTTCCCCCGTGTGCCCGACCACTCTCCCTTTCTCTCTCTTCTCTCTCCTCTCTCCACCGTTGTTTCGGGTTTGCTGTCGCCGCGCCGCCTCCCGACCGCCGTGTGCTACACCGCCAGCACCGTTCCCTTCCCCGTGCGCCGGCGACCTCACCCCTAAAATCTCAGACCGCCCCGAGCCACCGTTAGCCGCCGTGAGCCATTCGAACTCGCGGTGGGTTTTTCCCCATTCCATCGCCATTGGCCACCAAATTTCTACCACATTATCACCGGCCCAATACCAAGCTTTTCCACCCATTCCTGGCCCCGATCCATCGCCGGAGCCGCCCGTGCGAGCTCCACACCCGATTCGAACATTCCGGCCTAAAACCGCCTGTTTCCGCCACTATTCTCGGCCAACTACCACCATCATTAGATTCACCACCTTCCATAGGCCCTACCCTATCAATTTCGAGTCTCCGTTTGAACCCGTGCAAAATTCTCATTTCACTGCATTTCGGCCAGTGTTTTTACACTGTGCGAATTTGCTGCTTTGGTGTTTTCCTGTGCCTCGGAACCTTCGTAAAATTGTTTTAAAACGCTGTAAGTATTTCCTAAACAATTCTTTTGAGATTTAATTATATTTGTGCAATTAACTGCTATATTTATATATATGTATCCTGGTTGGTTCCGGACTGAGTCCGAGGAGTTCGGGGGTGGTTGGATTGATCGGAGTAATTGTTGTGTGTGATTATTGTGATCTGGTTGTGAATTGGAGATTGAATTATTTGTGGATTTATTAATTGTTGAAAATTGAATTATTTGTGGATTGATCAATTGTTGGATATTCTGGATTTGGTTGTATTGTGATTTTGGGAGTTGATCATTGATTATGTTGTTTCATTTCATGTTGCACACATGGCATGTTTGTAAATTGAAAACTGAGTTTTCGTGTATTGCATTCATGTTCATGTGATTATTTTGAAAACTGAGTTTTCATGTGTTGACTGGATTTGTGGGTGCGTGTGTATCACGACCCCAAGCCGAGATGGGGTATTATCTCAGTGGAGCTCCTCTGGTCACTCGGGAGCGGAATATACTGAGTGATGTCCCCTGGGTTGTCGTCGGGCGACAATGGGATCGGACGTTGGATGTGCCGACTCCGTAGCCCTTCTGCTGGCGGGGGTTAGAGGATGATCTGGCCACGAACGCACCGGGTGCGGAACTGGGCATCTTTCGTAAAGTAGTCAGGACGTGCGGATGGTCCATAGGGGAGGCCATGGTGCATATGGTTAATTGGATAAATGGAAAAAGAGCTGTTTTCTGGGAAAATAGTGTGAGTTGTTTTTGTGTATCATTTTCTAGGAAAATGATAGATAATGATTTTTGTGTGCCATTTTCTGAGAAAATGGTGGAAATTGTTTTACTGGAAATGATTTTGAGCCAATGAGATTTTTGGCGTGCGTTGCACTATTTCATTTGCATCATGGGCATGCATGGTTAGTTGTTTAGATATGGTTATATCTCTGGATTTGGTTAGGTTATAACTTACCTGCGATACCATTTCATGGTACTGCAGACTTTGTTGATGATGCAGATGCCGAGCCTGAGGATCTGGCTCCGCCGGAGGAGTGATTTGGGATCACTCGAGTTGTAGCTTTTAATTTCAGACTTGTATTTTATTTTCTGGGACTTGGCTTTGTTTTTAAGGTATTTGTATTTTGGATATCTGTATTAATTAAAATTCTGGTACTAGTAGACTTTATTACCTTCCGCTGTGTTTTTATTTGTGCACTGTTTAGTTGTTGCACACACTGACACTTGTCGTTGGGATGCGTGACCGGTTGTCATCATCTCGGGTGTCTCGATTTCCGTGCTGGTCCGTACATGGAAGTCGGGGGCGCCACAGGTGGTATCAGAGCGGTTTGGCTCTGGGTAAAGCCACATGTCCCTTAGGAGAAGTACCAGAAATTTTTAAAAGTTGTGATTTGAAATTATTTTAATTTGAAATATGTTATTTTTAATAGTTTTAATTTATTGTTGATGGTTTTGATTGATTTGATTTTACTTTATTTATTTTATATTGTTTTATTTTATTTTATTTGGATGTTGCTATTACCCTTAATTAAATTTTGTTCGGAACTAAAGTGGGGTTGAGAATAAGAGATAAAGATATTCTTAAGACTGCTTTCAGATCTCGGTATGGTCATTATGAATTTAAGGTGATGCCTTTTGGATTGACCAACGCTCCTGCAGCTTTTATGGATTTGATGAACCGAGTCTTTCAGCCTTTTTTAGATTCTTTTGTGGTTGTCTTCATTGATGATATCATGGTCTATTCTCGAGACGTGGAAGAGCATGCTGATCATCTTCGCTTGGTACTTGGTAAATTGAGAGAGTATCAGTTATATGCCAAGCTTAGCAAGTGTGACTTTTGGCTGGAGGAAGTCAGATTTCTTGGTCATGTGATCTCCCGAGATAGAGTGGCTGTTGATCCTAGTAAGATAGAAGCTGTTTTATCATGGCCACGTCCTTCGAATGTGCGCGAGATTCGGAGTTTCTTGGGACTTGCCGTATATTACCGGAGATTTGTTGAAGGTTTTTCCAGATTATCCGGACCTCTCACAGCGTTGACTAGAAAGAATGTTGAGTTTGTGTGGTCAGATCGTTGCGAGAGAAGCTTCCAAGAATTGAAGAAGAGATTGACGACAGCTCCTATGTTGGCACTTCCGGAGCCGCATAAGCCTTTTGTGGTTTACAGTGATGCATCTAAGTTTGGGTTGGGATGTGTCCTTATGCAGGAAGGACGAGTTGTTGCCTATGCATCTCGTCAGTTGAAAGAGCATGAGAAGAATTATCCTACCTATGATTTAGAGTTGGCTACCGTGGTGTTTGCTCTCAAGATTTGGCGTCATTATCTGTATGGTGAAGTTTGTGAAGTTTTCACTGATCATAAGAGTTTGAAGCATCTGTTTTCTCAGAAGAATCTTAATATGAGACAGAGGCGTTTGTTGGAGTTAATCAGCGACTATCAGTGTGAGATCAAGTATCATCCAGGAAAAGCTAATTTAGTTGCTGATGCCTTGAGTAGGAAATCTCAGTTAGTGGATGAAGCAGAGTCGTCAGGTATGGACTCTCTCCTTTATGGAATGAGGAGATTGCTTATTGAGAGTTCGCAGCAGGAAGAATTGATCTCTTCAGTTTTGGATGTGCGGGTTGTGGATTTTGAGGAATTGAAGACTCTCTAGAGAAAGGATCCTAAGTTGTTAAATATTAGGAAAAGAGTCAGGAAGTCTAAAGGACCCGTGCACTACAGTTTGGACAATGATGGTGTGCTTCATTTTCGGGATCGAAGAGTGATACCTCGAGATTCCGAATTTAAAGAGCGAATCTTGGTAGAAGCTCATACAGCTCCGTACTCAGTTCATCCTGGAAGTACGAAGATGTATCGGGACTTGAAAAAGAATTTTTGGTGGGAAGGTATGAAGTTGGATATCGCCTCGTTTGTTGAGAAATGTGATACTTGTCGTCAAGTTAAGGCTGAGCATCAGAGACCTGTTGGTAATCTTCAACCTCTCCCTATTCCTGAGTGGAAATGGGATGACATCACTATGGATTTTGTAGTAGGCCTTCCAAGATCTCCTAGTGGAAAGAATTCAGTTTGGGTGATTGTGGATCGTTTGACTAAGAGTGCCCACTTCTTGCCTGTGAATAATGCTGACTCTTTGGGTAAGTTAGCTCGGTTGTATGTTAAAGAGATTGTGAGACTGCATGGTGTACCCAAGAGTGTTGTGTCAGACAGGGACCCGCGGTTTACGTCGCTTTTTTGGAGGAGCTTGCAGGTAGCTTTAGGCACCAATTTGAAGTTCAATACAGCTTATCATCCTCAGACTGATGGCCAATCTGAGCGTACAATTCAGACTTTGGAAGATATGCTGAGGGCATGTGTTATGGAATTTCAAGGAAGTTGGGAAAATCATTTGCCGCTCATAGAATTCTCCTATAATAACAGTTTTCATGCTTCTATCCAGATGGCTCCTTATGAAGCTTTGTATGGAAGGAAGTGCAAATCGCCATTATGTTGGGATGAAGTTGGTGAGAGGAAAATTGTTGGGCCTGAATTGATTGAAGAAATGCAAGGGCAGATTCGAGTTATAAGAGCTAAGATGGCGGAAGCGCAAAGTCGCCAAAAAAGTTATGCTGACACGAGGAGAAGAGACTTATCTTTTGAGGAAGGCGATTGGGTTTATCTTAAAGTCTCTCCGATGAAGGGTGTTAAGCGCTTCGGTAAGAAAGGTAAACTCAGCCCGAGGTATGTTGGTCCTTTTCAGATTGTGGAGAAGGTTGGGCTTGTTGCTTATAGAGTTGCATTGCCGGATTATTTCGGGGATGTGTATGATGTGTTCCATGTTTCGTCATTGAAGAAGAGTTTTGGTCAACAAGAGCCGCGTTTTGTTGACCCGGAGCACATTCAACTTCAGCCTAATCTTACTTATGAAGTTGTTCCGACTCAGATTGTGGATTGGAAAGTGCAGAAGCTGAGATCCAAGACGATACCTTTGGTGAAGGTGTCATGGGGTGATCCTGTAGCTCAAGATTTCTCTTGGGAGCGAGAGGCCGATATGAGGGAGCAGTATCCGTATTTGTTTGGTTGACTCTCCTGGTATGCTTCTTAAGCCTACTCTTAGTTGAACCTTATCTTTGTCTTAGTCTTAATGATTGACCTTACCAATTTCGAGGATGAAATTTTATTTAAGGGGGGGAGATTGTAACATCCCGGATTTTTGTGTATTTTTAATGGAGGTTTTATTTAATTTATTTTGTGATTATTTGTCTTGTTTTAAATTTTGGGAGTTTTAAAATATTATTTCTTAATATTTTATGTGGTGAAAATTATTTTATGTGATTTTTTAGCTTTTATTTACTGTTTTAGCTTTTAAAATGAATTTTAATTTTAATTGATTTATTTTTAAGTTTTTAATTTTTATTGTTGCATTTAAATTATTTCACTGTGTTTGGAATATTTTAATTAGTTTCCGGTTTTAATTTCATCTCCGTTGGATTTTTCGGGACCTAGTGGAAAGACTGGATCTTCCTTTTTTTCCTCTTTTTTTTCCTTTTCTTCCTTTTTCTTCTTTTTTTTTTTTCTTTTTTCCCCTGCTTCCCCTGCGTGCCCGACCCCTCTCCCTTTCTCTCTCTTCTCTCTCCTCTCTCCACCGTTGTTTCGGGTTTACTGTCGCCGCGCCGCCTCCTGGCCGCCGTGTGCTACACCGCCGGCACCGTTCCCTTCCCCGTGCGCTGGCGACCTCACCCCTAAAATCTCAGACCGCCCCGAGCCACCGTTAGCCGCCGTGAGCCATTCGAACCCGCGGTGGGTTTTGCCCCATTCCACCGCCATTGGCCACCAAATTTCTACCACATCATCACCGGCCCAATACCAAGCTTTTCCACCCATTCCCGGCCCCGATCCATCGCCAGAGCCGCCTGTGCGAGCTCCACACCCGATTCGAACATTTCGGCCTAAAACCGCCTGTTTCCGCCACTATTCTCGGCCAACTACCACCACCATTAGATTCACCACCTTCCATAGGCCCTACCCTATCAATTTCGAGTCTCCGTTTGAACCCGTGCAAAATTCCCATTTCACTGCATTTCGGCCAGTGTTTTTACACTGTGCGAATTTGCTGCTTTGGTGTTTTCCTGTGCCTCGGAACCTTCGTAAAATTGTTTTAAAATGCTGTAAGTATTTCCTAAACAATTCTTTTGAGATTTAATTATATTTGTGCAATTAACTGCTATATTTATATATATGTATCCTGGTTGGTTCCGGACTGAGTCCGAGGAGTTCGGGGGTGGTTGGATTGATCGGAGTAATTGTTGTGTGTGATTATTGTGATCTGGTTGTGAATTGGAGATTGGATTATTTATGGATTTATTAATTGTTGGAAATTGAATTATTTGTGGATTGATCAATTGTTGGATATTCTGGATTTGGTTGTATTGTGATTTTGGGAGTTGATCATTGATTATGTTGTTTCATTTCATGTTGCACACATGGCATGTTTGTAAATTGAAAACTGGGTTTTCGTGTATTGCATTCATGTTCATGTGATTATTTTGAAAACTGGGTTTTCATGTGTTGACTGGATTTGTGGGTGCATGTGTATCACGACCCCAAGTCGAGATGAGGTATTATCTCGGTGGAGCTCCTCTGGTCACTCGGGAGCGGAATATACTGAGTGATGTCCCCTGGGTTGTCGCCGGGCGACAACGGGATCGGACGTTGGATGTGACGACTCCGTGGCCCTTCTGCTGGCGGGGGTTAGAGGATGACCTGGCCACGAACGCACCGGGTGCGGAACTGGGCATCTTTCGTAAAGTAGCCAGGACGTGCGGATGGTCCATAGGGGAGGCCATGGTGCATATGGTTAATTGGATAAATGGAAAAAGAGCTGCTTTCTGGGAAAATAGCGTGAGTTGTTTTTATGTATCATTTTCTGGGAAAATGATAGATAATGATTTTTGTGTGCTATTTTCTGGGAAAATGGTGGAAATTGTTTTACTGGAAATGATTTTGAGCCAATGAGATTTTTGGCGTGCGTTGCACTATTTCATTTGCATCATGGACATGCATGGTTAGTTGTTTAGATATGGTTATATCTTTGGATTTGGTTAGGTTATAACTTACCTGCGGTTCCATTTCATGGTACTGCAGACTTTGTTGATGATGCAGATGCCGAGCCTGAGGATCTGGCTCCACCGGAGGAGTGATCTGGGATCACTCGAGTTGTAGCTTTTAATTTCAGACTTGTATTTTATTTTCTGGGACTTGGCTTTGTTTTTAAGGTATTTGTATTTTGGATATCTGTATTAATTAAAATTCTGGTACTAGTAGACTTTATTACCTTCCGCTGTGTTTTTATTTGTGCACTGTTTAGTTGTTGCACATACTGACACTTGTCGTT